>OX463861.1:13309820-13408530 GCA_949825065.1 Odontocerum albicorne
CTGAAAGACAATTATCTTTCTAACTAGGCCACTGATGTCGTTTTTTATTGCCGCATTTTCAGACGATAGTATATACCGGGCATGTTTATGAAATGTTGCGCGATAATCAGACTCTTACTTGTTTTAAATATAGCTATTCGAACTCGCAACCTCTTAGTTGAAAAATAGGCACCTGATCAACTAGACCACGGAGGCTGTTGTTGCCTTTTATTTACGTAACAATCTACCTAGTGTGCCTTTACGATACTTTTTAATCGTTAAAATATTTTTTGTTCATCTGAAAATCATGTTTGAAAATTATTTCCCGGCAACCAACTCTATTCAGCATCCCAGCATCGTATATTGATGAAGTGCGCACTTTTTGCACGGTCCATAAATCTTTTGCCCGGTCCAGCGGTAGTGGAGTCGTGATTTATTAAAATATTTAAAGCCACTTTATCTTTTCTTATGAGTTGCTGCTCGTCTTACATACACTCGACGATTTACGCACGTTATACAAATTTATCCATTCTTCAATAATTAAACCACAAAGTCCTACCATAGAACTTATCATTCTTCAATAATTAAATCACAAAGTCCTATCATCGAACTTATCATTATTTTCTCACACCCTTTTTGATTAGTGGAAAATATTGTTGCAAATCGAGCTATTACCTGTTAAATATTTAATAAATAAATAAATATAGGTTTATTGATAGCAATATAGTATGTACACAATATATTTAAATACACTTCATAAACACATAAATTGCAGAGAAAACATTTAATAGAGAATCTATCAAAATGTTTGGGCTCATCTAATAACATCCCTCGGCCAAGATACACCCTACCAATATAGGACATACCCTTGCACATGTAGAATAAGAAGAAAAAAAAACAGAAAATAAATAGATGGCAGAAAAAAAAAGAAACTCCACAAATACCACCTCAGATTACTTTAAACCAGGGCTGTGGAGTCGGAGTCGGAGTTGGAGTCGGAGTCGCGGAGTCGCGGTGTTTGGGCCGGAGTCGGAGTAGGAGTCGTAAAAAACGAGCGACTCCGACTAATTTTTCGTTAAAATTTAAAATACATTTTTTTTTAAATTATTATAATGAATGTGTATTGTGCACGAATATTAAACTTGCAGGCGCAAGTCGCGCCGATATGATGAATCACCGAGATCCATTTAATGCATAAAGTCTACGAAAATGTGTTTGTCTCCTTCTTTCTCACGTCGAAAGAAAATTCTGTTGGCTGGGATCTATGTTAACCCCATGGTTCGATCCATATTGACGGAAGAACAAATAAATAGAGTGAAAAACGCTCTGTTTGAATTAACCGTTCGTATGAAAGGCCTTCGACTAGAAAAAGAGACGACAGCAGGCAGCGTACACCAAGTATCATCATCTTCATCCGATACCGCTGAATCTGAAGACGATTTTGAAAAATATCTCAATGAACAAGATAAACTAAAACGTCCTCGTTTGAATCACAGTCCCAATATAGATGAAGGAGACTCTATTTCAAAATTTAAAATTGAATTTTATGATGCATTGAAAATAATGGAAAAAATTGACCGAACTTATAAGTTAAATGTTGAAATGGCAATACAGCGGTATCTAGAAGTCGTAAAAGATTCAGCATTGATCGTTACAGCATTACCCCCAACCCAAGTATCCGTAGAGCGGTTATTTTCCGCTCTTAAAATTCTCAATTCTGATTTGAGAGCCTCTACGAATACAGATTTAATAGAAGCAATGTTGTTTTTAAGAATAAATTCTAATAAATAATTATTAAAGTTTGATCTTGTTTTATTTTTATCCCTATAATATGAAAAAAATGGCTATATGCAAAGGTAGGAAACAACCTGCTAAAATTGAGCTTTTTTGAGTCGGAGTTGTAGAGTCGGAGTTGTGGAGTCGGAGTCGTGGAGTCGGAGTTGTGGAGTCGGAGTCGTATTGTTGGTAAATATAGGAATCGGAGTCGGAGTCGTGTTTTTTTTTAAGCGACTCCACAGCCCTGCTTTAAACAAATAAATAAAGGTCGCTTGACGGCAACACAATGTTTACATATGGTACAATATAATAAATTCATTCCGAAATCGCACATATCATGCGATTTTGGAATGAATTTATTGTATATACCATATGTAAACATTGTGTTGCCGTCAAGGAACCTTTATTATATATCTCAAAATAAACTGCAGTAAATAAATTTAAGAGAGAAGACATTAAAAGGTCCGAGTTCATCCCATAACATTATCCCGGCCGAGATACACCCCACTAATGTAGGGCGAGCTCGATCGTAAGGACATCGGGGGGCTTTCAGCCCACACCCTTGTACACATAGACTAAAAAATTAATATATGATAGAAAACAAAATAAAAAGTAAATCCACATATGATAAAAGTAAATCCACGTTGACAGATAACCTCAGGTTATCTGTCAACAAGAACAAAAAAAAGAAGAAAAAAAATTACCACTGAGATCCATTGTCACTCCATCTCACCTCACCAGTATAGTATATGTGTATTTTCTTTGTTAGTTATATTTTTAATCTGTCTGTCGATAAAAATGGGTTCGAATCCCGAGGTAAGGCGCTTTTAAAGAAGAGTCAGTTATCTAAACCGTGCTATACATATTGGCATTTTATTATTATGGACCACACTGTACACAGCTGCCCACTGTATACATTTCGGGGAAGTGTGAAGAAGCTATACTACCTAACACCGGACGTTGTGACCCGGTCGGGGACGATAAGCTGGATCGAAAGGCTAAACGCAAAAGAAAAGAATCTAGATAAACAGGTGTCACTCCTAACCTTGGTAGCTTAGTTGATTAAGACGCTGGTCTTCCACCCGGAGGGTTTTATTCTCGATGGTACCGGGAAATATTGAAAAGAGTACCTGTTTTGTTAAAGAGTTTACCTGATAACAGTTCTCATATACGGTAGTATTTCAAGTACATGCGATTACAGACTGTGAATTACTTTAAATCCAGTGCTAAACTCGAAGGTTCGATTATTGTAGTCGAAAACAATATTGTCTACCAGCCACGCTTTTCAACATGTCCTGATGAATTTAAATATGTTGAGGAGTATTTTATTACAATTTCGTTGTATACAGTGCAACCTGGTGGGTTAATTGTTATGTGTCCCTCCAATCCCTCCAACCAAACGATTTTAAAGATGCGTAAAGGGAAAATTAGATTAACGGGAATCGAACCCGCAAACCCTGTGCTGGGAGACAAGCGTCTTATCAACTAGGTAATGGAGGTTGGAGAAGTACCATAGCACACATTGTTTACGGGGGTGTTTATTAAAAATACTATATTGTTTATTAAAAATATTTAAGTAATAAAAATATGTTTATAAAAAAAAATGTAATAAGCGAAGCAAATACGACAGAAGAAATAAAAAGTTTAACATGTGTTTTTTTATGTATGAAGTTGAACGTAACCGAAATACACAAATATGTGCACACCGTGGCAATAGACGGTTTGTGAAACGCACAAATTTGTGCGTACCGTAAACAATGTGTTATACGAGTATAATAAATGTTGTCAGGTATTGAGAAATAATAAATGGCGGGAATCTTATTTTATTTTTGTCTATGGGTTATTGCGTTCAAACGCAGAATTCTAAGTATGTGTACATCATATACCAATTAAAGTGTGGTTATTGTCTATGTTATCTTACTACTGTTGTTTTTTTTAAATTTGGTTCCTTGAACTATAAAAGCGTAGATCTCACCTATATCTAGATATTGGTTTTTTATTGTTCTTTTCAGTGATGAGAACATTTGATTGTCACATGTGATAAGCTGGTTGACTTAAAACATGATTTCCTAGTTAGTCAGCCAGCAGGTTTACGGTATCTAAGCATAGTAATTAAGCATGATAGCTGAAAAGGAATATGTTATTTTTATGATTCTTAAAATGTATATATGTCAACTCCTGCTATTTTATTACTATATCTTATTTTGTCATGTAAAATTTAAAAAATGTTGGACATAGATACGAGGCTTTACTTCGAAGTAATTTAAAGCAGTCGCAAAACAAAATATTTATTTAAAAAATCTCACTTTCGCATAACAAAAATTGCTTGTACTCTCTATGGCACGGCGTGCGATGAGTAACGCACGACCATCTACACTCGAAAGTCTTAGAGATAGTCCAACTCCACCATTAACAGCAACCGACAAGGAATGTCGTAGAACCAGATCCCCGCAACACTTCCTAAAGCGACCTTGACTCCTGCAGGCGTCCTGCTTACATAACTACTTTGCGGAGGTTCAGAGATACTTTTCTTTGCTTCATCGACATTAACACGAGTTTATCACCACTATACAAGAAGTATTTTATAGTTTACTTAGAATCAAATAAAAAATATTTATTTTAATCCACCAAAGCTATGGTGATTTTTTGCTATCAAATTAAAGTCATTATGGAATTACAATATATGAGTCAATATATTGTAATAAAACAAATAAAAAAAAAATGACAATTCTAGACAATTTAAAGTTCTAACTTATTAAACTTCAAAAATTAAAACTTGCGAAAATAAAAATAACCTATGTTTACAAATGACAATAACTCATTTTCTGAGAATAACTAGTTTTTGTAAATACAGTACAAATACCAAGACATTTTTATGTAATGTAAAAGTTTTTGCAGGAGAGTTGCGAAGTCTTAAATTTTTTTGTCTTAAGGGGATCGCAAGGCTAAAAAGGTTGAGAAACAATGATTTTAAGAGCCCTTCATTCATTTGATTCGTATAATATTTTATTGAGAGTGGATTTATTAATCTTGTTAAAAGTGTACTTATTCAAATCAGGTGGTGGGGTAGGCAGTGAGGACAGAGCGTCAATCTTTTCTATCACGAGATATTTATTTTGCCTCATCCAAATTTATACTGTGTTTTTCTATTTTTCTTATTCACTACTTTTTCCTCTTTCAAGATTTCAATCACTTGTTCTAACCATACTTTTCTCACAAATATAATCTATGTGCTTGCATTGTAAATTTGTTTAATAATTCTTTCGTTTTCCATTCCTTGAACATGTCTAAATATCTTGACATGCTCTTCTTTGTCTTACAATAGTTTTTAGTTTATATTTATTTTTAATAATTATATTTTTAATTCTGTCATATGTCGACATACTTCACTTAGTTCCTGTCATTCGTTTCCCTTTCATAAATCAATGATGGTACTAAAACGCTGTAAAAAAAATAAAAAGTATGTATACAAAAACGTATTACATTAAAATGTTCGTGAAAGGATGACAAAATACTGTTATTTTGATAACATATAATTGAAACATGCTGATAAAACCATAAATTGCCGGTCTTTCGATTACAATCGCCATAGAGAAATACTCTACAATACATAACTGTACTCTATGGTGTTCTCCCCATTATAAGAGAGGTTTTATCTATCATCTTTTCAATTTATATAAACCTTATTATATATTCCGGTTATATTAAGTGATTTATAAATATAAAATCGTGATTTTTATAAACGTTTACAGATCAATCAATCAACCTATAATCATACATTTATTGTAGCGTTGACTTCTTGAATAGTGACTTGTCGATATAGCAGTAAACTGTATTTGTTACTAACAGCTAACACTGGGGATCATGTTTGTAAGCGATTCACACTACAGTGGATATACGAGATACGGAACGAATTAAGAAATTAATTTCTGTACAATATTGAAAGGGCAGGGCTTATCAACATGTAAATTTAAAATTAATCAATCATCTTCATCATCATTACGCCTTGCCCCTATTAGAGTAAGTAAATATAATTAATCTTCACTAAATTGTATACTGACATATGTAGATCTTTTGCTTCTGCTACGTCCATACACATCGTTATGCATGATCTCCTATTATGGTATATATACGTTTCACTCTTCCCTCTTTCAGAATTTGATTACTTTGGTTTTACCACGTTTTTCTAGGCCTTTCACACTTCACCTATCTTCTATACTACTTGTAATATAATAACTAATAAAAATACAATTTTAATAGCCAACTTTCTTCAATAGCGCTCAAAGTTCGGATTCGAACCCACTCGTAAATTTTGATATGGTCTCCCAAAAAGGATTTACTTTAAGTGCTTCTCAAAGTAGCACACGCCACCCATCTTTTTGAGACTAGGAAGCAGACCATTCCGGACTACAGAATCAGCAACAACAAAAGCTTTATCATAATACGCCGCGCTATTGGATTGATTTGGAACAACCAATTTATTAGATGAAAAATAAATCAACCTCAAAATTCTACTTCTTTCCGAAGGAACATCCCTCACACACCGATTCGAAAGATACAATGGAGACATCCCATTAAGGGACTTGAATACAAAGATATCAATCCGTTCGCGACACTTAAGTAAGTGTAGACTTTTTAGATGCGGATCATGATGCCAATATTTATGACTACAACATATCGACCAAGCAGGTGCATTAAAACAGACTGGAGTCTAGAAATTTGTGAATCAGCTAACCAGAATAAAAAGTTACAATAATTCAGACTTTTAAATTAAAGATTATTTGTGTGAATATTTCAGTAAATTAAATTTCTGAATTATAAATACATATATACAAACACATACCATCACGCCAACCTGTCGGTAGTAGACAGTGCATAATACAATTTCTTATAGAATTCCTTCTTTTTTTTTACTCCTTACCTTTCTTTCAAAATTTGATTCACTTGATCCATCTATACTTTTCTTTGCAGTCTTCAAACTTTTATCTCTCTGTAGTCATCCTCATAGCTGATGGTCGTGATATCCACGATGATGCCTGCACAACATTTCACCGGCTAGATAACATGTGAAGCCTCTCTCAGAGTGCAGTTGTAGAGTAACACCTTTATCTGGTCGGTCTAACCAATTCTTAGTCTCCTACCAAAAACATTGCCCAGCATGACAGTCTTTTCGAGACTCATCGTATCTTAATATGTGTCCAAAGAAATGCAATACCTTTTGTAAACATATGGTATGGTAAAGAGATAGTGTTTATATGGAGTTTCAGTGATATAGACTCGTTCGTTCTCTTTTCCATCCAATATAATCGCATCATTCTTTTCCTCGATCTTCCTTCTATCGATATGTCATTGTCCATATTTTTGCTCCATATAGAAATGTAGCTTTTATATTTACTAATGAATTGTTTTTCTTTTTTTGCAGGTAAGAAACATCATAACTTGAAAACTTTTCAGATATTGGTAAGTTTTTTATTACTGACATAACATATATATAAAGAGCACTCTTGAGGAGAGTTTGCTCTCCAAACAACGCTGTATAAATTGTCCTTTTAGTATTATTATTATAATACAACCAATCACTTCGTTTAAATTTTGAGCAATGCAGAGAGAATAGAGCGCAAAACTTTCCTATTACGAATGCTTTCTTCGAATTTTCTACATCTGTACATATTCTCAAATAGTTCCTTTTGTTTCTTCCTCCTTAGCATTCCTTCTTTCAAAATTCGGTTTACTTAGTCCAATTATACTTTTCTTGGTCATCCTCTACCACCACTACAACTCATGCTTGCCTTGTAAATTTGGTTTTCGCCACCCATCTGTTCAACATGGACAAACCATTTAAATGTGATCAGTCTTACTTTATTCCCCTGTTTACCGTATTGCACATGAATAGGTTTAGCGGCACTTATGACCTTCCTATTGTAAACCCAAAAACACTGTCTTTTTGAGATCATTTTTTATTGAATAGTATTTTATAAAATAAGAATGTGTAATCTCACGGTGTGTAACTATAGAAACCTCGAAACAAGAAGGCAAGAATCCATTGCGATATTCCTTCTAAAGGGTTTTTAAGGTTGCGTGCAAGGAATCGCCCTCTGTTCTACATACCTACCAACTTACAGGACGAATATCTTGGCTAAACTCTCGCGGATGGTATAGAGATATTGAACCAAGTGAGTGATGCTGTGGATATATTCTCGGTACCGCCTAGTAGTATGAAAAGAATCCCGACTGATATTCTTCCTTACGAATATATAATAGTAAGCTAATTAAAGCAGCCTCATTTTGGGTAACAGTAGAAATCCGTGCAAGATATTAAAAAACAAAGACTGTCCAAGTTTGTTTTCAAGTCGTTTTTTTCACTATTTTATAAATCTAACCATAAAAAATCCCGATTCTAAAACTATGGAAAAATAAGACATAAAATATAAATTTATATTACCTTTATATTAATAAAAATCTTATATCTAGTTAATTCACACAGTTTTTCCCATTAAAACCACTTTTTTTATTTCCTTTACGCCAGTTTTAAAGCTAATTAATTTATAATGATATATTAATTAAATTCCAGACATTTCTTAGCATATGTGTTGATGGTTCAGTGTTATGGAAGACGAGAATTGATGATTCACCGTCGCGCAAGAAGTCGATGACTTTGTCTTTCTAAGAAAAATGGATGAAATAGTTATAATCGTTATTTTTTTAACACCATTTTCAGATATCTTCAACATTTCTCATCATACTGATGTAATTTTAAGTTAAAAAAAAACGAGATTTGTCAAAGCGATGTTTCATAATATGTACGAGTATATTTACTCTCAATTACTTAAAAAAGTTATTTCCTCTTCGAGATCCAGGTGGTTTGATTTAACTGTACCTAACATAACATATAATACGTCTCTCACATAAAATTTTGTTGACTGTACTAAATAACTGAATTATAATATTTGATAGCTTACATATATCTATCTGGCCTCCCTAACATACAGTGATATACCGAATTCAGTACAGAAAAAAGGGTGTGAAAATTTCAGACAGTAGATGGGAGTGTGGTTGTTGATTTTTTTATAACAATAAGTATAAAATTTTAATTTATAACACAGGTATAAAATAATGAATCAACAATGATAAAAACATTAAACTATATTTTGAAGTTTATATGTCCTCGATAAGATACAGACAAAAGCCTATTATACTAGTGATACGACAAGTAGAAACCCAGATCCGTATAAATTGAATGTCTACTTTGAATTACATTTTTATGTTGTTTGTCTCGTTTACTTTGTATACATAAAATTACTTACCATGTAATTAAATAAACACAGGATAAACCTAATTATATAAAAAAACTTAATAATACGAAACCCTCACAAACCATTTTCCAATATAAATACAATTTTCTAAGTATGAGGAGGGACTCACGCTTAAAAAATAGTATCCCAATGTGCCTGAAAAAAGCTTTGCATTATATAATCAAGGGATGAACCCGCATTACCGTAAGAAGTGATATTTAAAAAAAAATATGTCCCCCTCGAACTCTACATTCTAACGTGTTACAAACCAACACACTATAGAAGGGTCTCCAATACTCGCACATGACTAAGCGACTTGTATCACAATTCCGAATACTCAAGTATTTTGAGTGTAAGGACCAAATGAGAGCTACTGTTGAAATTGATTTTCATGTCTGATGTATTAGGAACGTGCTTCTTAGGACACTTAGAACGCTGAGATCATCTGTGTTTCAGACCATAAACCACCTAGTTGGGAAAAATTGAGCAAATATGCTAAAATCACTCCATGACAAAGACTAGGGAATATTGAAACATTAAGCGGATTCATTACTATATATAATACTTTTTGATATATGCTACAACGAGTGCATCTTTGAACAAACTTAGATTAAAAACTCATAGCAATATATTTATTGAATGAAATTGATCTTATAATGTAGATTTTTACTATGAGATACTACATTATTCAGTTAGTCAAATGTTGGTCAAATGCATGAATTTATTTTATGGCCTACTGACAAGTTCATCCAAAGTTACAAAATTTAGAGCATACATTAAAAGTTCTGTCATTGATTGTCATATTTCTCAATATAGATCCACTATTCAAAGACAACCTCTATTCCGAGGTTTATCTTCATATATAAGATTTCCAACATAGGGATGTCGAAAATTTAGGAATTAGAGACAAATTATGTATCATCGGCGAACATTAGATCTTGGATAATAAAATATCTTCCTTCTGTTTGAGTTTTAAGGCTAGCGGTGTTGATGAGTATGCAGGTATTCTATCAGAGATATTTTTATCAGAAAGCAGAACAAAACAAGATCCAAGTAATGTTGGGATCAGGACATAGCCCTGTTTTACTCCACTGTTATGACGATAAAAAAATCAAATAATGTGGGATCCATAATATAGCCCTATCGCACTCCACAGTTGATGATAAAATTACTTGACTGTCTGCCGTCAAATTTTATAGGAGTCGTAACACGCACCAAGTTTAGAATTCCCAATTTCTAAAGTCTATGAAGACAAAATATACAACGGAGACATCCCATCAAGTACCTCAATTGGATGTGTCCATTGTATCTTTCGAATCCATGTCTGAGGAATAGATTTTTGAGATAAATTTCGTCATTGTTGAATAAATTGATTGTTCCGATTTGCTCCAGTAGAGCAGGATATTATGATAAAACTTTTGTCGTTGCTGGTCATGTGACTTGGAATGGTCTTTCTTTTTAGTTTTAGATATATTGGTGACGTGTGCAGCTTTAGGAAATATTTGAAGACAACCCTTTTCGGGATATCTCATCAAAATGCATGATTATATATGAACATTACACACCTACACTTAACCTTAAGTCGAATGTATTAATGTATCACACATCGGAAGATCTACCAAGGCTCATTTTCCCTTGGTAAGTTTTCTTAAATATGTTGTTTTAAACATAAGCAGACGCGGATAAGTACACAATATACTTGCCGCAGCCACGACCTTCCTATCCATAAACTCAACTGGTTCATATATATTTATTTTGTAATTATTTTAATGTTATATTATATTTAATTAGTGGGTTCGATACTGGAGTTAGAGCGCCCTTGAGGGGAGTCTGCTCTCTAAACGGAGCTATAAAAATTAACCTTTCTTATTAAATCATAGCCTCCACTTAAATTTAGAGCTCCCAATTAACTGAAGTTCATAAATACCACAAAGCGCATTTTATCCACAATACGAGTATATGGTATTTTCCTGTTGAGTTCCCCTGCTTTTGTGTGAGCGCGCCTGCTCTCAGGCCACCGTGTAGAGGTACTCTGCAGACCACTTCATACATATCTTGGGACGTTAACCGCAACCCCTCTCTGCACTTTCAACGTCTTTCTACGCATGTCCATACATCTCGCTATACACGCTCTTTTGTTTTTTTATACTTTTTCATTAATTTCAGGCAAATATATTTGTTTCGTTAGTATTTCACAAGTCATTATCTCAATATGTCTTCAATTATCTCAAGGTTCATTACTTAATCCTCATTCTAAATTTATCTCTGAATATCTCTCTGATAGTTACTTATTTTATCAAACATTGTAATACCAAATATACGCAAGGCACGCATCTATTTTGATCCTAAAACTTCCTTTTAATATCCAGGTTTCACTTCCATGCAGCACCATTAAGCACAACAATTTTTGAAGTTTTTTCGATTGGTTTATTGACAAAATCACAATTAAATGCACTTTGTTAGCTGTAGCAACACGCCTTTCAATATCTTTCTTCATCTCTTTTTTATATTATATCGTGCTATATAAAATATCTAGTGCTATATAAGTCATATACTCGTATAATAATTTGATTAAATTAATAGTATCACATGAAACATTTTTCACACGTATAAAATCTTACATTGTGTAAATATTTTTTTTCGCATTTTTCATCAATGATCAAAACCATGGATTTGAATATGACACATTATCTATGGATCAACAACATTGACTCGTTGCAAACTTCATGATATAACATGGTATAATGGCTAGAATGTGATTAAGAGAATCAGTGTCGTGTTGCACAACGTGTAATTGTACAACAGTGCGTCACATTCCAAGCTCACTCAGGTGCATTGCACTTCGACATTGAGATCATTTATACAAAACAATAGACCTTAGTAACTTAACTGTTATTTATTATTTATAATCATAATTTGTCTATTGTAAGAAAATTATCTTAAGGCCAAATTTCATGTATCAGATTTCAACGGAAACAGACAAGATAGATTTTAATCGTATATTTAGGTCAAAAATACTTTCAAAAGTATTCGAGGTATGATTTTTATCTATACCTAAATAATACACCGCTAATCATTTAACTACATACATCATCATTTTCACACAATTTTTTTTATTGGGGTAGGCAGAAAGAACAGACCTTCACTTTATTCTATACCAAGAATTCCCAAACTTTTTTTGGCCGCAGACCCCTTTACCAAAAACATTTAAAGCCGTCGATCCCCTAGTCATTTACTTTACTTACTCAAATTAATAAGTTTGTACAGTACTCGATATTAAATATTTCACTAGATATCAAACTTTTCATTTTAATCACTTGTAATTAAGGATTGAAAAATATAAAAGGACTACGGATTATGGCATTATCTTGTGCAACATTTAATATTGAAATCTGCGCTGCCGAAAATGAAAGCAAAAAAATACGAGCAGTTTTTTTTACTTTTTGACATTTATGAAATAAATATGTAAATTCAAAATAAGTACAAATATTGACCAATATTCTTAATTAGGTACCTATTGAAATCATAGATATTTTGAAGTAACAAACAAATAGCAGTAGTAAGGGGGTCTAATTTTGCTGTCGTCGACCCGCAATTTTTTTAATTGAAACTATCGACCCCCTGGGGTCGATATCGACCACTTTGGGAACTTTTGTTCTATACTGACAAACATATTTCGATTCTGTCACGTCTATAAACTTCATCAAGCATACTGTTCTATTACAAAGATTTTTCAATCTTCTTTCTTTCAGAAATTGATAAATTTGATCTGCCATGTTTTTCTAGTATTTCCCAAACTTATTGTATCCTTTTATACTATTTGTAAAAATAGTTTTTAACTACCAAAAATACACCACGCTTTCCACTCTCATTTGCGCTCTATGTTTATTCTTTTTGTTGTCATTGTTCACCTTTAATTTTCCTTTCACACTTTTCTATCCCCATAACTTTGAAACATTCCTTATGAGATCTTTCTTTTTGCATCTCTCATACAATCTACTTATTAAACTCTAATTTATCTTCATTTTCCGCTAACCACCATGTCATCAGCATACGGCAATTAATAAACATTCTCATTTGATATTTTTATGCCACCCATTGCAATTTGTAGTTATTTACACATGAATCAATACAAACATTAAACAACTAGGGTGATATAACACGTTCTCTCTTTAACCCTGTTGAAATATTAAGCCGCTCAATCAAGGAATCGTTCGCTGTAATACATGCTCTATTTTTTAAATATAAAAACGCACATTTCTCACCCACTCACATTCAACACCATATATATTTTCTATATCTTGCTTCTTATCACGCGGTCATATGTTTTTTCTAAATCCACAAATGTACTATACACATTTTATTTTTTACCATACATATTTTTACATGTATATGCAAAGAGAAAATCTGATCCACGTAATCTCTTCAACTCAAAAAGGTAAGCAATATAAATATTTTTTATTTAAGCTATCATAAAAAACTAAACATTTATTGTAAAACTTATTCAACCACAAGATTGTTAGCTATTGAGTGCTAATGGTTCTAAATATTAAGTAAATAAGATCGTTTGGCCAGTCTTTAAACGAGATATCGTCTAAGTAGGTTGGTAAATATTTCCTCTATAATGAAGTGTTTATTTAGGACATTTATCAAAGAGACGTCTTTAAAACAAATAAAAAAATGGAACTCGTAAGATGTATTGCCTTACTCTTTAAAATGTTAATTTATTTAATTATTGAATAATAACAAAGATAGTACAAATTAATAATAACAATGAATAAACACAATTTATTGAATAATAAAAATGAATACAGACAAATTATTTAGCTCTGTTTAGAGAGCAAACTCTCTTCAAGGGCAATATTTTCAAACTATGGGTAAATGAAACCAAGGAAAGTTAAACCGCTGATAAAGGGGGACTATTCTACATATGAGTAATAATAATAATTAAAAAGACAATTTATATAGCGCCGTTTAGAAAGTAAACTCTCCTTACGGATGCTCCAACTCAAAACTCGAACCGACTATTTTTGACAGACTAAAAATATTGCAAAATAAATATATATATATATATATATATATATATATATATATATATATATATATATATATATATATATATATATATATATATATATATATATATATATATATATATATATATATATATATATAAGATAAGTGTAAGGATAAGAAGATGAGAACTGCGGCTATTAGATTATGTACTTCTCAACGAAAAAACATATTTGGTAAGAAAACCACAGCAAACTTACCAAATGAAGACTAACAACAAAAAAAAACTTTGCTTTAAATGTAGTAAAATGCATGTGTATAGTATTCATACAACGTCATAAATTTTGGTAAGACCTCCCAAAAAGGGTTGTTTTAAAATATTTATTAAAGCTACACACGCCATTCATATATCTAACATTAAGAGGCAGGCCATCCCACGCCACAGGACCAGCAGCGGCAAAAGCTCTATCATAATATCACACCCTATTGGATCGATTTGGAACAATCAATTAATTAGATGAAGAAGAACTCGATCTTAAAGTTCCTTCCTTCTTTCCAAATGAGTAGAACTTTAAAGTCGATATAATCCCACAGACATGAAATCGAAAGATAACATTTAATCGAGACACCCCATTAAAATACTTGAATAAAAAGGGACAATATATTGGAAATCAATCCGTTCGCGACACTTAAATTCACTTTCTTGAACTGAAAGTTGTTTTATTGAGCAATTCAATTCCTGCATATATTTAAAAAAAAAACATATTTGAAATATAATTTAAATATTGTTTAATCCACTTGATACTCGTATATTTAAACCCAACTAGTTTCAAGTCACATGCGATTCATCTTCAGGAGAATTCCGAACTAACTTAAAACAGCAACTTCACACTTCGACAAAGTATAATTGACAAACATACAAAACTTTGTAACTGAGCTATTTGAATTAAGCACAAGAATAGCTAAAAAATAATGATAAATTAAGTGATTTTATGCTTACAACGGTAAAGTATAGGGAATGTACCAAAAATTAGACGCGAAACTTTCTCAAAGCTCTAGAAAAAACTGACCATAATAATAATAATTCAGGAAAATACCTAACCATTTGAGTTCCTTATTTATAATAAGAGTAAAAACTTTCCTTATTCCTTGGAAAATGAACATTAAAAAATTATCTAAATTAGCCTTTATATTTCGATCAACTTTTAATAAATTTCAAATAAGACAAGTCCCATCCCTAAAGATAAAAGTCGGCCTATTTCAACCATCCATAATAATCGTAACCGATTTCCACGCTATTGTTTGCATATGAGAGCAAACATTTGCGCCATTTAACAAACCCTCGATTTTAAAGTAAATATGCAAAGCTCTCGATCGCTTTTGTCCTTTCAGCACTTGCGGCCATCTTTGACAAGTAGATACCATAGGGATGGGACTTGTCTATCTTTACTAGGGATGTGTACATGCACATAACTTGAGATACATCGACATTCCTTAATGGAATTTTCAACAAAGGCATTTATACCATATACTCGTAGTTGGCTAGTTCAGTTAAAATAATCTTCAGAGAAAACATTCACATTTTTTTCCGTTTTTTTGCAACGATTTAGATAGATGCATAGTTGTTAAGGACTATTAGTAATTATATAAAAGTATTTGCGGTATGAGGTTAGCGGGTTTCGTGTTTGTTTATTAAATTCTTTTTTTTTTAATTATATGACAAATATCATAGTGTTCAAATTAATCCTTTTTGTATTAGAATGTAGAACTGAATGTGAGCTTTCATCAAAGCATCTTTTAACGAAACGAAACTTAAATGAAAGTGCAAAATCGATCATTGCTGGACCTCAAAGTCGAGGACTCCCTCACCGTTCTTATGTCAATTCTGTTGGAAAGCAAAGCTGTGCTGTGGAGTTTCTTCATTGTTTTAAGTGATTGAGCCTTTGTACACCAACAAACTCACCGGCTAGACCGCTGTACTGAATCCGATAGCATGCCGAAGTAAGACGATCGGAGTACACTGGCATGTTTTTTTTTCTCTTTTTAGAAAATTTATATGACCGTAGTCATATGTATCCTTATATCCCCGAATACTAGGTGTAAAAAATGGCTATATCATTCGAAGGGAGTAGCACAGCGCGCGGCTTGAACCAACGACCTTCCGGACATAAGTCCAGTGCGTTACCACGTAGTCATGCGCCTCTATTAAAAAGAAAAAAAGTGCAAGATTATACTATAGTCATAATAAAAATTAATCATGTATATTTTGATATATATTTATTTAATGGAAAATAAATAATACTTAAGTGTTCTTTAAAAATCATAACAAAATTTTCTATGCAAAAGATAATATATCAGATAATTCATTCAACAAGATCGTTCCGTGTGCAAATGGTAATAATCTTAACGTGTCAGTTCGTGATACGGCATCGAATACAATTTTCGAATTCATTTGGATAAGGTTTTTCGGAGTATTTTACCGCGTGCTTACGATGTCAAACAAGCAAAGTCATCATAAGCTAAACCACGTGCTAAAATACTCCGAAAAACCATATCCAAGTGATACAAAATACATTTTTAATAACCTACAATAAATTTTTAACTGTTTGAACCATTCCAGAACCAAGTTTTCGACTTGTTAAAATTGCCGTTTGTTCCCGTCTCAATATTACATAATATAATATGTATACATTTTGGTTCTTAATATATGTCCCTAAAAATTTACATCCGATAACGTTGTCAACATTTAAATTAAACAAAGAAATGGGAATCCTGTATTTGTGAAACTAACCATACAACGGAAATTCTCAGCTATAGTTCGGAAATTCTAGGATAAGTCCTGTGACAACTCACAAATTTGCCCCAATACAACCTAATGTAATGTATTTAAATAAATAACATGCTATTTATTAGAATTGAGGCTTATATTAAATTTGATAAAATAATTAAAATTACTGAACATCGTTACAAGGTTGTATTGGGGCAAATTTGTGAGCTGTCACAGGACTCATCCTAGATTTTCCGAACTATAGGTGAATTGCTTGAGCCAAAAAAAAACAGTGAAAAAATTTTCTTCTAACAATGAAACTGCACCAATCAACTGATCTATTGCAGACTGATAATAGGTTGGTCGGTACGAACAATTTTCCCACTTACATAAATATTATTTCATGTTGACCGTCTTTCCAAGGTGGGGTTAACACAGCCTTTTTTAGGATATTAAAATAGGATGTGTTAAACTCACCTTGTATACATATGTATAATACATAGTAAATATTGAAAAATAAATTGTTTTAAAAAAGGAATAATTGAAATCTATGCAAATTATTTGTGGGTTTATTTCCTTCACTAGAAAAAAGTTAAACGAAAAATAGTTTTCTTTGTTTCCTTTATTACTATAATAACTTTGTAACAATGCACCGTGTAAAACATATCCATAATTAAATAAGAACTTAACTTATCTATGGTCGCCGTCAGGTGCCCGCATGTATCGATCGACTGTAAACCATTTTATGTGACCGCAGTAAAAGTTAATTCACACTTGACAAACCATGAAACCAAACATATTACTTACAATAATAACTGTGTGTTTCTATTCTTTAATATTAAATGTAATGTTATGGCGAGTTAAATGCTTATACAAAGCATATTTAGCACACAAACCAAATCGTCAGTCATAGATTGGAATCTCACTGAGTAGCGATTTAATCTGCGTCATACATTTGTTCTTAACTGCTAACATAGCGATAAAAAAATGCATAATGATTCGAGAACCGCTCATTTTTTTTAGTTGGCGAAATTTCTCGAGAGGTTTTTAAAATAATACTTTTGAAGAATCCCGCAGTAAAATGGGATTCAAAATTTAGAAACCGTGAAACCAAGAATATTACTTACTGTAATAATATCATGTTTCTATTCTTACGGAATAATTTTAATGTTATGGTGAGTTAAATTCTTATACAAAGCATCTTTAGCACACAAATCAAATCGTTACTCATAGATAAAAATCTCACTGAGTAGCGATTTGATCTGCGTCATACTCGTACATTTGTACTTAGCTGCTAACGTAGCGATAAAATGTGGACAAAGATTCGAGGACCCCTCATTTTTGACAGTTGGCGAAATTTCTCGAGAGGTTTTGAAGAATCCTGCAGTAAAAGTTAAGTAACACTTTAGAAACCATGAAACCAAACATATTACTTACAATAATATCATGTTTGTATTCTTCAGATTAAATGTAATGTTATGACGAGTTAAATGCTTACAACTTGAACGTTTAAAATGGAACGTAATAAATTATGACTACTGATCCAAATCTATTCTAAGTTCACTTTTAAAAAACCTCTCATGCAATTTCTCCAATTGTCGAAAATGAGAGGTCCTCGAATCATTGTGCGTTTATTTTATCGCTATGTTAGCAGTTAATCACAAATGTATGACGCAGATTAAATCGCTACTCAGTGCGATTCCAATCTATGAGTGACGATTTGGTTTGATTTAACATTTTCCATTGATTTTTAAATAGATAATTTATTTGATTTCTATGAGTCTTCAAAAGTGTTCCTGTATTTTAAAATAGTTAAAATTGTGGACTTACAGTCACATTATCCCACAATATAAACCAACATATGAAAATTCACATTTCAAACAATCATTACATTATTTTTCGAGTATGTATTCGAAACGACAAAAGCATTGATAGCTTTTTCGATTATTGTTTTTTTGTCAACTTGCTCCAGTTTCTTTAAATTGACCTATACATTACATACTGCTTTTCACCACATCTTTTATATCCTTTGATTTCCCTTTATTAATTTTTAAACCTTTTATCGGACTTTTCACATACAGGTTACTTAACATATATTTTAAATCTCCTTCTGTATACTGATGACATAACCATTTTATCTTTATACAGAAGTTCACATCAATTTATGTCACTCATTCTTACACTTGTACTATCATCTTTAAATTGCTTACATAGGAATCTATGTATAAATTAAACAACCAAGGTGCCATAACACATTCTTACTTAACGCCCATAGTTATTTTAAACTATTCAGTAAGAGTCAATAGAGATATAAAAGAGCACACAATTAAGTATTTGTAATAAATAAAAAGTTGTGGCTCTAAAATAATTATGTAATTAGATTTAATTCATAAACAAAACAAGTTTATGGTAAAAATAAAAATATAATTCATTTCCGATGTAGGTACATCAGTTAACTGCCCGTAATTAATTGTTTTAATTTGATATCATGAAATAATTTTATAGATAGAGAATGCGGAAAGACATATAAATTAATTACTCTTTTTTTATTGCTCTGATATTTTATTGCATTTTTTAAACGATGAAAAGTAGGATAAAAATAGGAACGTTCCGATTATTTAGCTGAATCGGTAGAATTTATTATAAAATACTCACAAAACAAATATATACGAGTATGTATGTTATGATTGAGAAATGTATATTGCGAGAAAGAGGTGCTCCAGGTAAAGTATATTGCGAGAAAGATGTGCTCCAGGAAAAGGATTTTGCGGGAAAGAGGTGCTCCAGGAAAGCATATTGCGAGAAAAAGTTGCTCCAGGAAAAATGGAAAGATACAATATAATTGTAAACATGTTTGTAATTTTATGATATTTAACGAAATTGTTGCTTTTTGGGTAGTATTTTCCTTGATATAATAGTTTTGAGATATATTTATCGGCGCGTAGCGCTAGGGAACAAAGTCAACGGAGCCCTTCAACATACATAACATAGTCTCTACAACAATGTTTAAGTACAAACTTTAATGTATGGGAGGGAAATGTGAATGTGGAAAATGACAGAGAAACCAAATAAATGCTTTAGAAATGTGTGCACTAAGGAGATTACATGAGGTGACAGTGTGTGATAGAAATCGGAATTCAGTGATTAGGGATGAATGTGAATCTAAGGCTGATGTGTTAAGTAAGATTGAGGAGAACATTCTGAGGTGATTAAGTCATATATGTAGAACGAATTAATCAAGAAATATTAACAAAATCAATATAAAGTGCCAATGTGTGAGAGAGAAGAAGACCAAGGAAAGTATTGTTGTATCAAAGAATGATGCTTTGAAAGAACGAAACGTAAACGTCTGAGAAATCGTAGAAGTTGTATGAGAAGGATGTAGAAGAGGCGAAAAATGTGTGTGTTAAGATAGGAAAGTTTGACGTTTTGTCCTCTATGCCTACCCTGACGAAGAAATTGCGTGATGGTATGTATTTCAATAAATTTTGGATTACACAATTACCAAGTATCTTAACACGTTCACTGCGTATAAAATACTTAATGTCATACAGAGATGCTGAATATTCGCGAATTTTTGAAAACCCATAACTTTGTTAAAAATCAAATTCTACTTTCTATTGAAACATCATATACAAGTGTATTCCTTCGTGTCTTCAAAACACATGAAACTGGCGACGAATCCTTATCGGGAGACGTTTATGAGTGCACTAAACATTCAAGGATTCCCGAGTCCATACAAAATATTTGTATGGACACGGGAGCCGTGTTCGACGCAGTGAACGTGTTAATCTAGACATTTAATGACCAATAAATTATTAATTTTAAATACACATCTTCATACATCACGGAAGTTATTTCAGAGAACGAGACTAGGTTAACCGCTAGATAGTACAGTATTCAACGAAAGTGATGAAACAAAACAAAACACTTCTTCTTCGTCTTGAATATGGTCGTGAACTCTTATATGTGAAGGAGTATACGCCAGTGAACGAAACACTTCAATATAATTCACAATATATTTTATCTATGGTCTAAAGGGGCTTACCTCATTTATTTGATCTCTCATGGCAAGATCAAATAAATGAGGTAAGCCGAAGGATCTTCTTCAGCCTTCATTCCCTTAAAATGTAGCAAAGATTCCCGCTTATTAAAACATAAATTTTACTCGTGCAATCTCTGCTCTTTCCAATTCTGGACTATGTGGACGTCTGTTACTTGGATGTTACAGAGGAACAGCTGGACAAATTACAGCGTCTTCAAAATGTTTTGTATAGGTAATATTTATTTTCAACCTACGAAAGTACGATAATATCTAACTTCGAAAGTACGATCTAACTTCGTACCAGAAAGTATTGAACTGGTTGAATGTTAGAAATAAACACCAAATTAACTCTATTGTATAATATCCTTAATTGTCCCGCCGCCCCCTCTTATGTCGATGAAAATTTTCAGCGTCTTTCCGAACATAGATAAGCGCTACGCTGAAACAGATATTGCTTATTGGCCTTTCCCACCGCTCCTCTTTTTTTACGTCATCCTTTTCTGTCCATGCAGTGAGACTCTGGAATCAGTTACAAACCAATTGGTTACAGACTCACGTCGTCCTTGGCATGCTTTGAGAAGCGACTAAAAAAACTAATTTCTAGTCAGTAATATAACGTGTTTCATTCCTGTTTTTTTCCTTTCCTCTCCACCATCCCTTCTTTTTCCTTTGATTGATGATATGCCACTTTATATGAAAAGGTATGTTCGTGTGATTGTCCGTCTTTGTGGAGTTTTTGGGCATATGCTCACGCATGTGTTCATGGATTTTGTGGGGATGGATAGTCATTTGAATGATTTATGCGACCATGTAACTTGCTTCATTTACTTTTGTCTTGTTAGTTGGAAGAGATTGCCACCTGGTAATAAACCCCCAGATTGTATTTGCAATAAAAGTGTTAAATAAATAAATTAAAATTTCGTTTACATTTTAAATTGAACACCAAATATCTTTCTGTACATATAAATCTCATTGGAGTGAGATTTAATGACCTATGAATGAACAAATAATAAGTTGATTTTAAGCACACCCCTTCATACAGTTCACGGCCATTATTCGAGAGAATAAGACAGTTTACCATGTTCACCAGGTTTTACTGTATACAACGTAAGTGTAATACATTACTCGTATAATACGATACAATTTACAATATATTTCATCTATGGTCTTAATTTATGCATGGTTTACATTTAAGACTTAACCCCAAGTTGTTTTGTGTGCATATAAATCATAATGTAGAGATTTAACAACCAACAAATAATCAAATTACAATTTAATTTTAATAATATAGAAGAGAAGAGTTCGCGGCCATTATTCGAGAGAACGAGACAATTTACTATGTTAACCGCCAAGTTATACTGCATACAACAAAAGTGTGTAATACAAAACAATTTTCAATATATTTCATCTACGGTCTAAAATAAACTTCGGTTTACATTTGAGGTTTAACAACAAACATTTTCGCGGTTAACGTACTCGATTATGTCACTTAATCACAAAGATTGGCAAATCAATATAATCAATTCCGTAAATTACACAGCCTCGGGCGATCAGTTGGCGTTTGGCGGACTGAGGATGCAAAAAATATACGATGGCTCAATAGCAGATACACAATTGTATTAATAGTGTAATTATTATTAGTTTACTACCAAACAAAAAAAAAACTCGTAGGTGCCATAGGTCAATACATCAATTTGGTTGGTAGTTAACGATTTGCCGAGATTAAAAGAGGATGAAATTTATAGTTTGAAAGGTTATACGTGATATAAATTATATAATGCGGTCAGAGAGAATAATATGGGTTCATTTACCTTTCATTTTTATAGTTGTCTATAAAACGGCGTAGTTTACTAAAATAAGAAGTTATCGACATATTGTATGATGCGCATGGCCGCGTGGTAATGCGCTGGACTTTCTTGTGGAAGGTCGCTGTGTTCGAATGACACATACATTTTTTTTCTGTCTAGTAATTGGGGTATAAGGATATCTATGAACATCACTTGACACTGACGTATACTCCTTCATACTATATATAGGAGTTCACGGCCATTATTCAAGAGAGAGAGAGAGAGAGAGAGAGAGGATATCTATGACTTTGGTCATATCTACAATATTATTTTTTTTTAAATATGCGGTAGAATGCGAATTGTAATTATTGTAATAAAAAAACAAATTAGTTTAAAAGTGCATTTTTTTAAATTTATTTCTTTTTCTATCAACAATACAAAATTTACACATTATGTAATTTTAGTGGAAATGTGAACCGAAGAGTACCTACACGTATATTTATTTATTTAACACTTCATTGTAAAATAATCTGTTGGACTTTTTGCCAGGTGGCAATATATTCCAACCAACCAGAAAAAAAAAGTGGGAACAGTCCCAGATCAGCGAGCTGGAAAACCTTAACTCACGGGGATTATGTAGACAGTTCTACCGGAGGATTAATCAGCAGCGCAAAGAGTATAAACCAAGGGTAACTGCCTGTAAAAACAGACATGGCGAAATTCTTAACGATACAGTGGATATCTTGAAACGTTGGGCCGAACACTTTGAGGAACTTCTTAATAACAACCATTCCGATGACAGTGATACAGAGAATCCCTATGCTGAGGACGAAGAAAACATACCACCACCATGTCTAATGGAAGTAAAAACAGCCATAAAAAACCTCAAAAATAATAAGTCTCCAGGACATGACGATATCCCTGGTGAGTTACTTAAGTACGGAGGAACTGAACTAACCGCTATGATCCATACCATCGTGGAGAAAACATGGGACTCAGAAACTGTACCAGACGATTGGAGGACTGGAATCATATGCCCACTCCACAAAAAGGGTGATACAATGCAATGTGCCAACTATCGAGGAATTACCCTACTGAATGCATCATATAAGGTCTTTGCCGGTGTCCTGTTCTCCAGATTGCTGCCGTACGCTGAAAACCTGGTAGGCCAATATCAAAGCGGATTTCGTCCGGGGAGATCCACTATAGATTAGATGTTCACTCTCCGTCAAATATTGGAAAAAACCCTAGAGTATAATGTCGATACACACCACCTCTTTATCGATTTCAAAGCTGCATATGACAGCATTAACCGCTCTCAACTCTATGCGGCCATGAAGGACTTGGGTATTCCTAACAAGCTCATAAGGATGGTTAGACTCACTATGAACCAATCACAATGTAGAGTCCGGATTCAGAATGATATCTCAGAACCATTTTACACAATGAATGGACTGCGTCAAGGAGACGCACTAGCTTGTCTACTTTTTAATATGGCTCTAGAGAAGTGTGTAAGAGAATCCGGAGTACAGACAAATGGGTCAATTTTCTACAAATCAAGCCAAATACTGGGCTACGCGGATGATATTGACATTATTGGTAGATCCCCACAAGCAATGATGGAGACATTTGTTCAATTGGAGAGGGCCGCAAACAGAATGGGACTTCGCATCAACTCCGATAAGACCAAATATATGATAGCCACTAAAGCACCCCGTAATAACCAGACACCTACCACGATTAATATAAGTTCTCATACAATAGAACGTGTAAACACCTTCACCTACCTGGGATCCATAGTGACAAGTGTTAATGATGCATCTATCGAGATTAAACGTCGAATATTCATGGCAAATAGATGCTTCTTTGGTCTGAGAAAACACCTTATATCTCGGTTGTTGTCCAGAAGGACAAAACTTACCATTTATAAGACACTGCTACGACCTGTCCTCACATATGGGTCTGAATGCTGGGTATTGAGTAAGAAGAACGAATCTTCCCTTCTAATATTTGAAAGAAAAATACTCAGAAAAATATTCGGACCCATACAGGAAAATGGATCTTGGAGAGTGAGATATAATGAGGAGTTATACAGCATATACAAAGAGCCCAACATTATAAAATACATCAAAATTGGGAGGCTACGTTGGGCGGGGCATGTAGCAAGAATGGGAGAAGAGGAAATGCCTAACAAAGTACTCTTTTCCAAGCCCCAAGGAAGACGTAGCGTGGGCAGACCAAAGCTTAGGTGGATGGATGGGGTGCAGAATGATGCAAACGTGATTGGCATCAGGGGCTGGAGGAGTGCATCCCAGGATAGGTGGGAATGGCAACGACTACTGGAGGAGGCCGGGGCCCACAATGGGCTGTAGTGCCATTGATGATGATGACCAGAAAAAAAGTAAATAAAGGAAGTTGTATGGTCGCAAAAAATATTCAAATCATACATAATAAAAATAAAACTGAGATATCATCATTCAAAAGGAAAAGGAAAGGATAGTGGAGAGGAAAGAAAAATCAGATATATAACAATAAAAAAAACGCCATTATGTATATGTAGATATAAATAAATACAATAAAAATTTATAAGTTTATTGATAGCAACTTACTCGTAGTATGTACATATATCATATGTGAGTACATGTATCCTGAAATTGCATAAATATACATATTTCAAAATAATGGCGAAGTAAATACATTTAAGAGATAAACTTTTAAAAGGTCTCACTAATACGGGGTGAGCCCGGCCGCAATCGATCCAATTAAAATATTACTCGAGAAAACAAACGTTAACCAAAAATAAAGTTCAACAAATCATTAAATATTCAATGATTGAAAAAGTTAAGGAAAAAAAAACAAATTGGCTTTATGTATTGTATTTTTAATACAAACAGATAAATTGTAGAAACTATTAGACATTAAACCCCAAGTAAAACAGTCGAGTCAATCAAATCAAAGTGATTTCATGTGCTATGAGAATACTGACAGAACTAGCAGCACTTGAGACACGTTTATTCTGATCAGAATCTAGAAAAGGGCATAATGATGAGTGGAACAGTGGATAGAGGCAGTATGTGGAATATCAAATAGATGGACAGACCGCACACGGCTGGGGTTAAACTTAACGTAGGTACTTGTAGACTGCACAGACAGCTGAGAGCTTTATGGCGGGTACAAGAATAAAACCGGTATACTCAGGAGTGTGAATCCTACTTTGAGAATTTTAAGATGGGTATTTGTTATATTCGATGTTTGATTAAAACGAGGCCATCACTTGACACTGGCTTATACTCCTTCATATATAGGAGTTCACGGCTATTATTCAAAGAGAGAGAGAGAGACTAAAACGAGGAGATAGAGAGAAGCCGAGAATTTAATTTTATTTGGTTGTATTTAATATATGAACGTATTAGGGTTTAAAAATGTTTGATTCAATTATATAACTTCCGACCCCCGTGACCTAGTTGGTAAGACGCCTGTTTCCCAACCCTAATCCCGCTGGAACCCAGATTTTTTTAAAAAGGATTCCAGTCTGATTTTCACCTAAGGCAACTTTAACATCTTTTTGGTTGGTCGGAAGAGATTTCCACGTGGCAATACGCCCACGAGATTGTACTGTATACTCTTGTAAAAAAAGTAGGATGATAAATATTTAAATGGAGTTTAAAAAACACTGACATCGTTTTTTTTTATAAATGTGTCCATTCTGAAGTAATGACAACACGGTTTAAAGGTGAAAACGTATATTTTGGCAATAAATAATGGACGTGCTCTGAATTACTTTCCTTAGACACAAAATTGCACAGAATGTTGGCAAATTAAACTAGAAACACATATAAGAAGATTAGTAGTTTAACCTAAAAACATAATGCTGTGGAAATAGAAAGCATTAAACATGTGTACTATATACGCTACAATTAATTATTATTTTATTACTTGTACTTATTCAGAATATCAATAAAGATCGATTGACCTTGTCATAAAACATAAATTACGTTTGATTGATTTTAAAAAAATATTTACAAGACATTAAATTTAATAGACCGTGAGATGTCGATTTCAAATCAATAACTTATGTTCTAAGATCTAGAAAACTATATATATATATATATATATATATATATATATATATATATATATATATATTATTTAATGTAGGTCGTTCTTTTTAGGTGTTTCTTTAATTAAAAAATACGAGTAAATATATGAATTCAGAGTAAACGGCTGATATTATTTAAATACCTCAGTGAAAGAACGTATGTCTTTCATTTGCAGGACCTGATAGAATCAATATTGACCAAATCAGATTTAAGTACTATAGGCCTTGAAGAAATTTTCAGATTATATGCAATTTTATACGGCTTAACGTTTTTTGCAATTCTAGCGGTAAGCATTCACGCAAAACAATCGGGTGCCCTAGATTCGATTCCTGGCAGTTTCACTTCCGGACTACTTTTACTCTTAGACCATTTTACATCTGAATTTAAGAATCTCTATGGTGCTCACAGTAGCGGCATTGGAATCTCTCAACCTCCCTTATTTCATTAATAGGTTGAGCTATAAAAGTTAGGAAACACTCTTGACGGGGTCGTAATGATTGGGAAATAGAGCTCTAAAAAATTACCTAAGAAAAAAAATGGTTCAAGTCCTCAAAAGTTGCAAATACAGTTATATTTATTTGCAATGCTTCATTTGTAATATAAAATAGCATAGGGTTTCAGAATAAATGTTTTTATTCCTTTTACTTGGTAAATATTAACGTAAGTTAATTACAAAAATAAATTAGTATTGATGGTAATTTTAATACTCAACCAACACAAATAATCGATTTTTTAACGTAAGCTATTCTTGGGTGTAAATTAAATCGATTATCACAGTTAAACTAACAAATTAAACTTTTGAACTGTTGTCCTTGGCGTGGCAGGTTTTATTTATTAAACGCCACACCTTTGCCACATCCAACGATGCGGCAAAGGTATGGCGTTTAATAAATCACATTAGATTGCATTTCTTATTTTTTCGATGAATTTTTCCACTTCTCATCGATTGTTTATTTTTTTAAGTTTAATCAATTACAACTGAAAACTACGGTTTGCGGACAGCATTGATTTTCTGTTACCATTTGAAGTAAACTGCTGCAGAATCGCACCGAATGCTTGTCGAAGCTTACGGCGAGCATGCTCTTGGTAAATCACAGTGCTTTGAGTGGTTTAAAAAATT
This sequence comes from Odontocerum albicorne, assembly GCA_949825065.1. Classification (NCBI taxonomy): domain Eukaryota; kingdom Metazoa; phylum Arthropoda; class Insecta; order Trichoptera; family Odontoceridae; genus Odontocerum; species Odontocerum albicorne. The sequence continues at coordinate 13,337,700 of OX463861.1, forward strand.
CAAAAGTGGCAATTTTGATGTGAGAAACGAAGAACGTGGAAGACCACCAAGAAAGTTTGAAGACGCCGAATTGCAAGCATTGTTGGATGAGGCAAATACAAATGTCGAAGTTTAAAATTCCTTTTCTTTAATTTAATTTCCTATATTGACCCTTATATTTTAATTTTTGACATTGATGATGACGCAAATCATCTTTTTTTATTTAATAATCATTTATAGCATGGAAATATTATCCTTCTTGCCAGGTTCACCCTTTTCTTCAATTGCGGAGAGTTTACTTCTTTCTGTAGAATGGCGGCGGTGAAAAAAACAACATCTACACGAAAATTCAAGAATCCTAGCTCATCGCACCAGATAACCTCTTCCAGCTTTAACAATAACACCATCCATTGAGGGGACGCAGACAACGCCTCTATGAAAACAAAAATTAAACAACCAACAAGAAAAAAAAAAGATCTTGAATGTTTCAATGATATGAATCTTTGAATTTATGAGTATCTTTAATCTTGAATCTTTTGCGTGTTAGTGCGTTATCTTCCATTAATGTTTATATTACTGCTTATTTATTTTCATCTTTTGTAATGTGGTTTGTATATGTGAACAATAGTTTCCATTTGAGATTTTATTCCAATAAAATTCGGACTCTTGTCAGCTTTGCTCTTTTTTTGCTGACATGTGATCTGAGGTGGTATTTGTGAGTTTACTTTTTAATCTTTCTGCTATTTATTAATTTTGTATTTTTTTCGTAGTGGAATGAAAATCATTGGTGGGCTTGCGGCCGGGCTCGCCCTATATTGATGGATGCTATGAGATGAGCTCAGATCTTTTAATAGCTTCTCTGTTAAATGTATTTTCTGTTGTTTATCTTGAGATATATGTGTGATTTTGGAATGTACTTATATATTTAGATAATATGTTGCTTTCAATAAACCCATATTTATTTATTTATCCCACCGATAGACACCCCACTACTCGAATTGTCAATTTAAAAAATAAACTTTTTGAATAACCTACTATTTTTTAAGTAGACACCCTTTATTAAGAATTTTGAACTAATTCATGAAAGACACATCTCTTAAAATGTCAAATTATTTCCCGCCTTTAAATTCTTTAATAGTGAGTGATGCTTAATACTAAGTAATTGAGATCGATATTATATATAAGAAGATCGACATATCGGCATTCACATCGGGTCAGTTGGTCAAGCCCACATACGAGCGTATATAAAATAGTCTTGAATATTAAACAGGTCTCAATTGTATTGTACAAACGTGACAGGTTTTTTATAGCAGCTTTGTATTGTAGGAAGCGATTGGCCTGATGTGTTTTTTATTATGTGTCAGCAGTTGTAATATCTGTAACCGATATGGTCGATAAATGTTTTGATTGATCCGTAAAGATGAAAGAAGCCAGCTGAATGGGTACTGATTCAATTTACATACTAAATTGAATAACTGAATGAAATAATCGTTTGTTGATATGTTAAATATAACAATTAAACTTTTAACAGTATAGTTTACGGTTTATTCAATCAAAAATGTCCAGTAAATGAAATGAAAAATAGGCGTTGAAAAGATTGAGTGAAAATTGTACATAAATTAATTTGGTTTAAATAATGACATAATAAATATAAAATGTCCTTTTATTATTAGATTAGTGGGTTAATTGTGCATGCCGAGTTGTTTGCGAATAATTCTTAACGGTATAAATAGTTTCTTAAACTCTAATAAATAACAAAATCTATAATAATAAATACAATAATAATAATTTCGTTTCAGTAAGTGTGCAGATTTATGTAATTCAACACAAACTAAAATATAACAAATACTCATACAATTGATTATAATATATGTGTATATATATGCAAATAAATAATAATTTAAAAAAATTACTATTTGATAAAGATGAAGAAAACGTGGTTGGATCAAGTGGAACAGATTTTGAAAGAAGATAAAGTGAGAAGTATGATAATGTAAGATTGTATATGACGCGATGTATGAATCTGGAGGAGGCGAAAGTTATGTGCTTTGATAGACACATTTGGAGATCAGTTCTATCTGCGTATCCTGCAAGGGGCACGGCGTGATGATATGTATGGGTTGATTTAAAATGTTAGTATCCAATATGATCTTGATATTCTGGAGCTTTTTATTTAAAATAAATTCTCATTCTATAACAAAATCGACTTTATGTTGTAATATATTAAGATTAAAGCGATGTTTCTTAAAATCCTAATAATACTTTTTTTTTTGATCTCAATACTCAGTTGTCTGCCCACAGGTGACCTATACATATATGTAATACTCAGTTATCGGCCCACAGGTGACCTATACATATTCTACTCAGTTGTCGGCCCACAGGTGACCTATACATATAATACTCAGTTGTCGGCCCACAGGTGACCTATACATATACTTGTACTCAATGTCGGCTGACCGATAATATGTTTTGCTTTAAATGTCTAATTTCTAGGCTAACTTTGAGTTTTTACATTAAAAACATTATTATTTTAAACAGTATAAAATTATATAATTCCTGCTGTAAACACATAAAGGTGTAAAATTGGAGTGGTAAGCGTTAATAATATTTAAAAAAATAATGGAATTACATTTAATATTCACAAATAACTCAAAATAATTAAAGACTGAACAAATCAAAGTAATGACATAATTTTAAAATGGGTCCTTTCAAGATGTTATACACTTTTGTTATTTTATAATTTAAGTGAATTTTTTAAATAAATAATGGCAGTAAAAATCTTTATGTAAATAAATATTAATCATTAATATTTAATTACTTATTTAAAACAAATATATTATACTATGTTAGATGGATGTATGAAGTGGGTCGATTTGATTTTATTATATTTTAGAGTAATAAACTGTTCAATAATCATGAAAATAGTTATTAATACCTTTCAATAATCAAAAATATCTTATTATAATCAAATACCTTAAACTGCACGTAAACTTCAAGTACTGATTTGTAAAGTGGGTCACTTTAAAAGGAAATGGCGTATTTTATTATCTTGCAATAATGGTCTCCGAACAAGCATGACGTTGTTCAGTAACAATAATTATACTGCCGACACATTTGTAACAGTTCACCCAAATAAAATAATCTGAAGATGGCACGAGAATTTTATATACAAACAAGTGGACGAATCTCTTTCGAAAAGAAGGTCAGACATTCAACAGAAAGTGTTTCGTTTGCCACAAAGAATCGTGAAAATTATTCAGCATAATGTTTTGTTCATTTTGTTTGAAATCAAGTTATTTGGTTCGATTTACTTGTGTACAATGAAAAAAAAACACTGTAAAAAAATTACCATTCAAGCTGACAAACATACTTTTTCTTCGTCTATCTGTAAATTATTGATTTGTTTATTTTTCTGCATTATCCCTAAATGTGGACTGCCTGCTTGTTACCTCTTTATTATTTGGGGGTCTTCCTAGTAGTCGGTTTCCTATGCCATTCTTTGAACGTGATCCCATTTTATTTTCCCATTGAATTATGTTACAATTTTGTTGTGTACAGTACAATCTGGTTGGTTAAATGCTATTCGACAATCTTTGCAAACCTGAATTCGGCCTGAAATGGTAACCAATCTGAACTCTTAAAAAAACTTGTGTACCTAAGGGAATCGAACCGACATCTTACCAACTGGGATGCAGAGGTCATCTTCATTGTTATTCTTCTTGAAGTACACTCTTGATCTGTTGTGGACTGCCAACTACCCCTCCATCTCTTCGAGGGTCTGCGTTGTAGTTAACTAACTACGGCGTAACCATGTTAAACTATACGTGGAATCCGAGTCACATAATTATTTTCAACGTGATCTAACATATTCTCTACCCTCAATTTCAATTTAGTTTATAATTTTTAAAAGATAATAAATAATTCCTTTCAGGTTTTATTTCAACGGAGTATAACCAATTTGAACTCAATTTTACAAAAACACAACACTAAGCCCGTGTTAATATTTTATTTAAAAAAAATCGCTTTTAAAGTCACCCCTTATTATTTTATAACGTTTTCCTTGGATACAAGAAAACCAGGTCTTCGAACCATTGCCCATCTCTTTGAACCAACCAGTAAAATGTTTCAAGTAAATATCGAACTGGAATAATTTAAAAAAAAATTATCCAGTAGGAATCGAACTCACGACACCAAAGCTGGAAAATAAGTGTCTTACCAATTGGCATTACAATTGCTATGACAACCCAAACGATATAACTTTTTTTTTTCAATCCAAAACCTACGATTAATACAAAAGTCTATAAGTTAATCAGTAATGAGTAGTATAAAAAAACTGAAAGTAAGAATATAAAAGAATCTTCCACGAATCTGTTCATTTTGCAGAATTTGAGATTATTTTTTTCCTCGTGTCAATTTCCAATTATACTATATGATTCAATTTGACCGCATTTTTTAAATACAATGCCAAATAAAATGTTTGCTATCCCAGGCGTTGACCTCAAATACTAGAAAATTAACATTGAAATAATCTAGTGAACTCAATTTTCTTTTTATAAACATTTGAAAGAAGCGCGATACACGAAAATATTCGGAAAAAATGTCATTTCCTATAAAAATAAACAAAAATTAGAAACATGATGGTATTTTTAATACCCTTATCTGATGACTGCGGCCCCTACCTTCCTTGAATTGAATGCCCATAACCAGTGATGAGTATAATATAAGGCACAATACAAAGTGGGTGATCAGGGTACAGTAACCGGCGGTAAGTAATACACATAGTTTGAAGAGCATCGTCTCTGTCGCACGATGTGCTAACAGTCCGGTCCGGTAACGACTGACTAATCGCGACGGAACACGTGTATGAATGACAGAGACGACGCTCTACAAACGATGTGTATTACTTACCACCGGGTACTGTACGTTACGTTGGTGCCACCGGAGATGACAATGTAAGTTTTTTTTATTTGTGTTAGGCATATCCTGTTGCATATAAGGTTAGGAGCTACAGTACCTGCAGCTTGTCTGCGTCTTCTTTCTATATTAGGTAAGGCCTCGGCCACACAGGAAGGAGCCTCGCTTGATGCTTAGAGCTAAGTTGCGAGTTAGGCGACATATCATATCGAACCAACGTACCGCATACTATCGCAGTGGCCACACTGCACGCTTCGCGTCACGTTGCATGACGATTAGTCATCGAGTGAATCTCCTAGCGAACAGACGTGCTGGTTAATTTACATGATGCCGGAAGTTTTAATGACAGTTGTGCATTAAAGGGAGCCTTTGTGGAACCCATCGAGTAAATTATAGAAAAACGTATCTGTGATAAAATCACTTTGGAATGAAGTTGCACAAAAAGTAAACAAAGATGGTAAGTTATAATGAAATTGGTTAGTTTGAGAGTGACATTGTGTTTTGACTCAACCACTGTCAAATGAATTTGTGCGTAGCACTTTGGTGTGGCCAGGCATGAAGTCACCTAGTATATGAGTCACGTAAAATCTAGCTTAGCACCTAACGAAGCATTTTGGTGTGGCCTCGGCCTAACTCATAACTAGCAACAGTTCCATGCAATTTGGCTCTATCTGTTGCTATTTGCTCCCAGTCGTGCTGAGCATTAATGTTTTTAAGCGTTTCCTGCAGTACGACCTTATATCTCGTGCGCTTACCACCGCGTCCTTCTGTTTTCCGTCAGCTCATCAAAGAGGATATTTCTTGGGAGTTTGTATTTATGCATACGAGCTTTATGTCCAATACAGGGCAGCACGCGATACCAGAATCTCGATGCAACAGCAGTTTGCTATTCTACTTCATCATTTGATACCATTGAATCTTCCTTATTTTCCTGAGATGTCTCTGCTAACATCTTTCGAGTGCCCTAATATGTCGTCTGTAGAGAACCCATGATTTGTATTCATACATCAAAGACCTTCCTATCCTTACACTTAATTAATATTTTTAATCTATCGATAATTGTGCTGGAGCGCCCTTAGAAGAGTTTTCTCTCAACGGCGTTATACTCGTATAAATTGTCGTTTTATTATTGTAAGAGAGATTATTGTATTACTAAAAATCATCAATTTTGCTAAATACTCGTACAATAAAATATTCGTGCATACTTATTTATTAAATTTCCAATATAATTCATCAATATATTGTTTATAGTTAAGGCATTAACATTGTAGATGTTTAAATACATTGTAATTTGTTTTATCAAACACTGTTTATTTCATTCTTTAATTAATCTATATATTTTTTTTATTTTCAGACTGGCCATTTTCGGAGACTAAAGACTGAATGTGAGTACTTATTATACTGTCAGATCGATATTCAAAATATTTATTGAAAACTTACGGTTTCAATTAAGTATTACTATTTTTTATGTTTGGAATTTTTTTGTATTATATTGTAATTTACGTGTACCATAAAAGAGTGTGGGCAGAAACGTATCTGACATCCTCGCAATCAAACTTGTCCTCCTATTGGGTTCTCGGTTGGGAGGGTGTTATGAGATGAGCCCAGACTCTTGTATTAACTATTCATTACAAATGACCTCACTAATATCTTCAGCAGTTTCGGCCCCATTTGAAAGTATCTTCTGTATCATAAATTTCCATCTGTTTCTTAGTGTTTTGCCTGCAATGGCTCTGAGGATTTTTATTTCATTAGTTCTGAACATAATGTTTGTTTCCGTTGTATCTTCTCTGTCTATTCGATAAGTCACTATCTAAGACGACTGTAGACAATAATTGGATACACACAAATAAACATGAAAAGAGACAAATAATAATAATTTTATTCGTATATATGATACATTTAAAAAATAATTAACAAAATCTATCCGGAACGCTTTAAAATCCGTCAGAAATAAAAAAATGTAGAATCAAAAAACATATGTAACCTAATAGCACATTATTGTCTATTGCAAAAGTAACAGTTTTGTAAATAAATGGAGGCACGTGCTGTAATAATTCAATTATAAAATAATTTATTTTTATTCACATCCTGATGTAGTTTTGAATTAATTATAGCCACAAGTCAAAATTTTATAGTTTTGAAATTCAGCTATCAGTTGATTGTGTGCAATATTGTTGTGTTTAATACAGTTTTTAATTTGAGAGTTTAGTATAAAATATGTTTACAGGTGTAGTAAGTAATATAGGTAACCCCATGAATATTCTATATACAAGCACTGTTTTATAACATAATTGTTATATTATAAAAACGTCAAGTATGTTTATCGTAAAGTATGTTAATAAACGCGTTTAACTATTTAATTTTATGATAATTGATGTCTTTTTTGTCAAAATTACCAAATAAGAAATTACTTTGATAATATTATCAAACAATGCGCTTTTTAAAAATAATTTATTATAAGTTCTTCCCACGTATTTAAAATGTGAATGACCGAGTTATGCATGCATTCACTTCCTGGTGTATTTTTAGCAAAAATTTGCGCAACTCACTGACTCGAAAGACTGCGAGTAGCATTGACCTCATTGAGACAACTATTCAATTCATTCATTCATGATACCAGATCCATTAACATAATATATGAAAAAAATATAACTCATTTTTCATCATAGTTTTTTAATATAATGGCAATGGATCCAAGGGGTTAGTATCATTGTATAGTTCGGAAATTCTAGGATGAGTCCTGTGACAGCTCACAAATTTGCCCCAATACAACCTTGTAACGATGTTCAGTAATTTTAATTATTTTATCAACTTTAATATAAGCCTCAATTCTAATAAATAACAAGCTATTTAGGTAAATACATTACATAAGGTTGTATTGGGGCAAATTTGTGAGCTGTCACAGGACTCATCCTTGAATTTCCGAGCTATAGTATAGTTGCGTCTCTCACTTGGTCAGTTCAACACATTGGGATTCTTCCTCTTGTGCGTCGTCCTTCCTCGCCTCCAGTAACCACAAACCTCTCCAAACTGTATCCTTGACCACGAGCAATGTGCCCAAATATTTGAAGGACTCGTCGAAGGCCTTTTGTTGACAATCTGTTGGTGATTCTCAGTTCTTCGAGAATGGAGACGTTATTTATCATAATTTTTAATAACTCTTTTAACTTTTTAAATGAGATCATAGATTAAATATTGCTGCCATAGAAAAACAGTTTTTCTTGAAGATTAAAATTAATCACGACGTTAGTTCCATCAACTTTTGATGGAGTTACTAAGCAATCCAGATTTTCTGAGCTACCAAAACTTTAAAACAAATATTTGTTCTTACAACTTTTTCAGCACTTTTCATTTTTCAGCTTATCAAATCAATGTATTGTATATCCCGCGATTTTTTACGGGTTACAGCTAATTTACTTATATTCATTGAGTTTACTATCGCTTCGTATCACATAGCATAGCGATAAAATAGCGATGAATATATATCACCCATCAATTAAGGTATCCAACAGTACTAGCAACAGTTTGATTCGGTCTATGGGAGTCGCTTGATCTAACAGCCGTTTTGTATTCGATCATAAATATTCACGTTTTATTATTTTTAATGTTACTATCCTATGAAGTATGCTATTCAGTTAATCAACAACCTTTATATAAATTAACATAACATCCTTATAGTCAAATGGAAAAACATATTACCTATGGATCCAAGGGGGTAAGTTTCATAGAAACAATCGAATAAAAATACGACCTACCCTTGTATTAGATGACCATAAAACTATTGTAAAAATTTAACCTCTTTGACATCTTTCGTGGCCTGATTGGTAACATACTTGACTTCCGTTTGAGGGTTTCGGATTTGGCTCCCGATGATACCAAATTATTAAGAAACGAAAGCTCTCTGTCTAATAAAAAGTCTGATAAAAAGAGTTCGTCAGGTAATAAATAATACATGTAGTCACCGAGTTCGTGTATGAGTGTTGTTACCTCTTCTTGTGCGGACGAGTTATGAATATGTGCAATGACGAACCTTGATTTCCATGCCTACTCCAGTGGTTCTTAAACTGAAGATTTGTTTATTGAGGTCTTTAGTATGTTTGAATCACCTATTTGGATTGTAAAAGGTAATAAGAACATACAAATGAAGAACGAATCTCTTGGACAGTTTTTCTCCAAACCGATAGATCACTCGTTGTTTTTTCGCAGTCTCTCTCCATTGACAACCTCCTAAGATCCAGCTGTACTTTTTCTCAAAGCCTCTGTCGCGGTCTGCTAAGTGTTTATTTACAAAGTTAGGCTTGTATAATGATTCCTGTTGACTGTGTTTACGTTACATGGCATATCCATGCCAACCTTCGGGTTCAATTCACATTGGAGTCATTTTTTTTAAAGGTTTGCAACCTGGTTTTACATTAGACCTTCTTAACACCTGTCTGGTTGATTAAAATATATTGCCACATGGAAATTAACCCAACAAGTCGTCTTATATACAACGAAATTGTTTTCTGATCTAGAGCTTCCGGGTTCAGGGTTCTTCAACATCTTTCTGGTTGGCTAGAATATATGGTGCCACAAGATAATAAACCCTCTAAGTTGCACTGTATACAAGATGTAATATGTCATTGAGAATTTACCACGTCAATGTTTAAATAAACTTATTTTTTCAGAAAGATTCTTAAGAATAGTGCGTATCTAATTGTTTTTATAAGATCTGTCAACTTTACCATACTGTTTATATGTAATCAAATATAAAACAACAGTCACTATTGAACGTTATATTGTGTGAGCGTGCAAGAATATATGCACATATCAATTTCATAAATGATTACTAACAGAAAATCACACTCACGGTAAATATAACATCCATCTCTAATGCCTCCGATTAATAAATTACAAGGTCTTTGAATAAAACAATATTATTATTCAGTTCCCATCCCTATGAATGCATCTTGTCTATGGTCAATATTATTAATTCTCTATTATGATTCAGTTCCCATCCCTATGAATTCTTGTTGTCTACGTCCAAATATAATTATGAATTCTAAACTCAAACTGTGCGCACGCAAGGCGTGGGAAAGTAATATAGCGGCACGCTTAACGGTTTAAATTGACTTTGCTTATTACAATTCTGGCGTGAATATTGCTGTTGTAACAAGGTGGATTGATATAATAAGTCTATTATCTTGACGTTTTGATAAACCATGCGTGATTTAGACAATGACATGTTTAAAACTATTTTATTTGCCTTCCAAAACCCTGTCTGCAGTGCGAGCAAGATGTTTGTTGAATATACAAGTACATACATACATCGTCACGCCATGTCCCATGCGGGTTAGATAAAAATAACAGATCCTCAAACTTTTCTATCCAAGCAGACAACTTTCCCTTCCTCCACATTCATACGTCTCGTCATGCACAATCTTACATTATTCATATTTATCACTTGACTTTCTTTCAAAATCTGACCCACTTAATACAGCCACGTTTTATTCTTTATAAATCTGTAACTTTTTGAATTTTTTTTTCATACATACCATCACGCCATTTCCTTGTCGAGGTAAGCAAAGAGGACAAAATACCATACTTTTCTAACTCGACATACATTCTTAGCAACTTCTACGTCCATACACCTTTTCATACAACCTCTACGATTTTTCTGACTTTCCAATTTTCTTTATTTCAGAATATCATTCACTTGATCCAACCATACTTTTCTTGGTCTTCGTCCTATAGGCCTTCCACTCACATCTGCACGGTATATCTGTTTTGTTAGTCTTTCTTCATTTATTCGTCCTAGATGCCCAAACCATCTCAACGTACTCTTCTTCATATTACTCAACACATCAGCCTTAAGTTTACATCCATCCCTAATCACTTCATTCCTTATTCTGTTATACATTTTTAATTTTCATAATTTTGAAGACGACCTGTTCTCTCTGCCAACTCGAACAGGAAAACTGCGTCATAGTACAGTACATAGATATACTTTTTGCTTTGTAGCAAACGGAAATCGAACTTAAAATCGCTTGATGACGTTTTACCACTAGACTACGAGGTGGTTATCGTCATACATTTTTTAATGTATTTTATTATTCAAATAATATGTCAAATGATGGACTAGTTTGTGTTATTTAAATGGTTTGACCTGGTTGATATTTATGATTACAAACGTTATTCTTACGGTTAACCATACAATGTCAGAGGTGAATCCCAAACCAGAGGGTCACGAACTGATCTGGAACAAACGGGTCATGAGTGATTCGACGAAATTAAGTGTTTAACAACATCGAATTAGAGAAAACAAACGGTTTGTATCAACAATCTGCATACAATTGTTGATATTTCATATGACTGGTGTAAATGAGGGCTCTACATGTAAAACAATGCAGCAATGCCTCTTTGAAAATGTTGTTCAATATAATAAGAATGAACAAAATGGAAGTGTCAGTCGTGTGTCTCTTGCGGAAGGGTCACTGCGTGGTGGTTAATCACTTACAAAATGGGCACTGAGGAGGACGCTTGCTGCGAGTATGGTTTGGATCATGAGATTATAAATCGTGTGTTTTTCGGTTATCATGAATGTTGCGTTTTTTTTTATTCGAAGAACTTTTCCAATTATAGATTAATTGTAACAATTTTAAAGTTAAATCAGCTGGAGCTTTAAATTGTTAGTTTTTATTATGTTTCATTTATTAGATTACCTCTTATACTCGTAGTTGCATTATTGCCATTAACGCGTTGCCACGAGTCATCCTAGGGTGGGTCGATTGCCTATCAAAACATATCTGGCATTTTCATATGAACACATTTTTTCTTGAATCTCATAGTAAATTATATAAGTGTACTGTTAGAGAGAAAATCGTGTATAGTTCGGAAAATGTAGGATGAGTCCTGTGACAGCTCACAAATTTGCCCCAATACAACCTTATGTAATGTACTCGTATTTACATAAATAACTTGCTATTTATTAGAATTGAGGCTTATATTAAAGTTCATAAAATAATTAAAATTACTGAACATCGTTACAAGGTTGTATTGGGGCAAATTTGTGAGCTGTCACAGGACTCATCCTACATTTTCTGAACTATAGTGCAGAAACTCAAGCGTGATCTACAGCGATGTAAATACCACATTTGTTTTTGTGGTCATTAGTTAATAAAGCAGGTGACATGGTCATAAAAAAATATTCAAATGATTATTCCTCTTGATGAAATTTATGATAAATATACTTGTAGTAACAGTAAGAATGAGATATTATCAATCATAGGAAAAGGAATGGATGGTGGAGAGAAAAGAAAAATCGAGAATGAAACACGTTATACTCGTATTACTGACTAGAAATTGAGAGTTTTTTAAATCGCTTCTTAAAGCATGCCAAGGACGGAATTAAAGCCCATTGAATATTATAGATTTTTACTATTTGATAGGTTGTACCACATACAATGAAAGTGAAATATCATACAATATTTATTAAAAAATCTTAAAACATCGACTTGTTTCAATGTAAAACTATTATATCGACACGTTGACACTTCTCATAAATTGATAAATTATTAATTTATCTCAATATTTGTAAAAAAAAAAATATTTCTTGATTTACGGTGTAACAAAAATATTTCCGTTATTTAATATCATTAAATAACATATAATATTGAGAGATCTTCCGGATAGATGTTACCGTTCATTTTCAATATTAATTTGCATAATTTTTCTCTCATAAAGATTATAATTTAAGTAATAAATAATTTGGAAGTCGCAAAAATGTAAAAAATATATTGGTGTGATCTCACTTTTCTGATATGAATTCCGTTGATAACACAATTTTTACTTCTTATATATCATCTAATTGTCTTATAAAAACTTTATTCCTTCTAAGGAAGTGTGATAAATGATATTATGTTGTTTTTTTCTCTCTTGCACGGCATAATGTGCTGGGTTTTCTGGACCCTGGCCTGTTGAATGAGGTAGTTAGTATATATGTATTTTTTACCAGTAGACTATATGAATCGACATGTTCTCATAACGACCAGGAAACAGCGCTTTTCCAAATTATCTATGGAAAAAAATTAATAACCAAAACTTAGAAAAACACTCTCCTTAACATCAAATAAAGACAAGAGTAGTTTCTCTTGTAGAGGAGCTATTAAAGTGAGAACGATTTTAGCACAAAATCAGGCTAAAGATCATGCTCAGACACAACCTCCGCGTCTTTTGCTGACCTCAAAACGGTCTCGCTCAATTTGGCTGATGCCGTTAGCAACAGAACATTTCTGCTGGTATCGGGTCACATTGGTAAGCAGTTCCAAGGCAGTGCATGAAACCGTTTTTATGTATTCGAGGAATTTTTGATGACAATTTATTTCCATAAGTATTCTGAGATATGACTATAATTTGATGACAGACGGACTTCGATATTTTTAGTTATAATTCCCGTTGTTTATGGTAAGATTTTGACAGTTACCGTTTAGATTGGTGATTTGTATTATGTGTACACATTAAGATATTATTTATATTTCAATAAAAGTTTTTTATTTAATAAATAAAATCCAAATTATGTCTGTTAAGAGGTATAATATTTCTTATATCTAAAAGTTGATAGCAACATAGTATGTACATATTTAAATAGATACATTCTATAATCACATATACTCGTATATCTCAAGATAAATAGCAGAAAATACATTTTAGAGAGAAGCTATCAAAAGGTTTAGGCTCGTCTCATAACATCAGATTTTTTCAGTCCACACCCTTGTACATGTAGATTAAGAAAAAAAAACAGAAAATTTATAAATGGCAGAAAAACATATTGATCTATTTGGACTGAAAAAGAGTAGAATTAAGTTGCCAAGTGCTCTTTCTTTCTTACGCCAGCTAACCTTTATGAATAGGGGAACGGATATTGACATCTTCAACATTAAAAAAAAAATTCTTTACTCAATTAATAATAATGGTTCAGAAACGTGAGATAGTTGTAAATATATTATGTAACAATGCATAAGTATAATAATTTACTTTATATTTCATATAAATAATAAGATAATTGTTGTATCAAGATGGTGTATAAAGAACAACGGTACAGAGACACCGATAGATGGCAGATGAAGATTGTGGATCACCGCAGCCAGATGAGGTCGATGAATCGCAACTTTGACCTTCCTTGTGCAAAATTATGCATCATTTCAAATGTCTGTAACATTAAAAAAATATTTTTTACTGTTTAATTTCAAGAAACAAAATTACAGTAGCCAGTCGGTAAGACGGCTTGACTTCCTAACTGGAGGTAGGGGGTTCCCGTTGGTATTAATTTTTCAAAAAGAGGATCTGATTTTTTTCTAAAAGTCTCTTAATAATCTCTCCTTCATGAATGTTAAAAAAACACAAAGGTTTTTATTGTGTTATTATAAGAATGAAACCCCCGCGGCTTAGTAAGACTTATGTCTTTCAAACCGAGGGTAGTGGCTCGATTCCACTTTTTACCTATTTAAAAAAAAATTGGTTCATTTTCACTTTATTAAATAATGTTTCCTTAGTCGAAAAATCGTAGAAGATGCCAACTGATAACTGATAACAAACCTTTTAAATGATGATGGAATTCAAATATCTAGGTGTAAAGTTATTCTCATCCACTTTACACTGAAATAAGAGCCCAATTGAATAAAGCCTCTGATGTCCCTGGATGTCTAAAACATGTGGTTGTGTATAATAAATACATGAGAATAAACAGTGAGGTCAAAATTTACAGATCTTGTATATTTTGACTTCACTGTGGTTTTTTTTGTCTAATCGTGACTTATGGAATACAGTCTAGATCAGATACAACAAAAAAAAAAGTATGCTCAGAACTAATGATATCAAAACCCTGAGAGTCATAACAGGCACTTAGAGATAGAGTTAGATACTCTCATATTCATACAGTATGTGAATTAGAAGATATTGTGAGATATGGTAGAAATTGCAGAAGACACTCGATAAGCCAAGTGGAAAGGAACAATAAAACAAGAGTTCTCTAAGTGGCAATGCATGAATTACCTTCTGGCAATTGTTCCCCAGGGAGATTTCCAAAAATGTGGAAGGTTAACTGAGAACAGACCACAGATCTAACTTAAGAAGAATAATGACAATTGAGATAAATAATGTTGTGATATAATAATTTTGCTGTCTTATATGAACTTTAGAAAATAACTAGTCTACATTTTTCATGTTTTGATTAAATTTTTCTTCGCTTTGTATGGAGTTGCATATCCATTGAACGGACTTAACATTTTTTGAACATACACGTTAGATCTATGTTTTTTTTCGAATGAATAAAGAAATACTAATAAAACAAATAAATAGCTTGTATGTGAGTGGAAGTTATGGGAAAGTAGGACCAAGGAAAGTATGGTTGGATTAAATGAATTATATTTAGAAAAAAAGGAAAAATAAGAAGTTAGTTAAAAGAGTATTGATATGGAAAAGGTGAAATATGTGTGCCGAGATAGGAAAGTAAGGCGCTTTACCTATTTCGACAGGGAAATTGCGTGATGGATGGTTTTTTGCTTTGTTAGGGTTTGTGTACCCATTTTATGGAGTTGTACATGTACAAAATAGACCTATGTTTTTTTTATGTTTTAAACAAATAGCGTGTTTTGAGTGTTGTATTCTTTTTGCACAAACACGCCCAATTAATCATAATTGGGTTGCAAAAATGTCAATTTCAAAGACTGTTAGGAGTCAATATTTCAAGAGTGGAGAAAATGATAAGAATAAGTATCTTTAACATATTTCTAGTTGGTTAAAAGAGATTGACATATATGGCAATAAACTCACCATGTTATACTATATAGAACGGAAAAATAATACAACAAGAAACAGACACCAATAGGGTTAGACTACTTGCAACACTAATGAATTGGTTTCTCAAGCATACCGCTACATATCGTCCCTACAGTACATCACTTGTCAATAAATAATTAACATTCCAACCATGAGTCCCGTACACTTTTGTTAGGACAATTGCATTACGATGTACAATACAATTGTATGCACGTGCGGAGAATTGAATAGATCGTGTTGCACGTGTTACGTAGTTCTTGGCATCAAATATATCTACGTGAAAAATCGACAACTACATACATATAATACATATAATCACGCCGATTCCTTATCTGGATAGGCAGAAAGGAGACTTGCCTCTCGCGACACAAATCTTTCGTCTTCTTTACATTCATACGCTTTCTCATACAGCTGCTACGATTTATCAGACTTTTTACATTTCTTTCTTTCAAAGGTCATTCACTTTATCTAATCATACTCGCGGCCTAGTTGACGACCTCCGTGGCCTAGTTGGTAAGACGCCTATCTCCTAACCCAGAGGTTGCGCGTTCAAATTCCTCTGGAACCCAGAATTTTTAAAAAAGAATTCCATACTGGTTTTCACTTAAGGCCACTTTAACATCTTTCTAGTTAGTTGGAAGATATTGCCACATGGAAATAAGTCCGACAGGTTGTACTGTATACAACGAAAGTGTAATACAATACATAACATACTATCTGCAGCCTTCCTCAACCCTACTTTTTCACTCATATTTAACATAACTTTGCAAGTTTTGCAGGGTTTTTCTTTTTTGCTAGTTGACAGAATACATGTCAAAACACGTTATTTGCCAACCTGTTTAGAGGATCCTGCAAATTCCTTATTCTATTTAGAACCGTAGACTGCAGTTGGTTTTCATATTCATGTGTCAAAACCTTCAAAATCTAACACTTCACTGCACATTGATGACGTGACATCAGAATTATTGCATATTGTCTAGGTTATTGTTCATGTTAGAAGTCAGGTAACATAAATCAGAAGACTATCGGTTTAAGGTTGAATGTTTAGATAAAATATTTATTAGATCCAGTAATATGTCTTTTTTAGAATAATTATCGATCATGTGGAACCATGGGACCGGAACTCAACGCAAATATAATTTATCACGTTAGAATCGATGATCATCTGCATGGAAGTCCTGTGTATTACTGCACGCCCATTCACATCATGCGCTTCCCCGGTCTATATTCCTCCCCTCGTTTGATACCTACATGCTATTTTTCACCTAGTATTCGGGGGTATAAAAATACCTAAGAATTCGGTCATATCTATTCTATCAAAAAGAAAAGAAAAAAAACATGTCGGTGTGATCTGATCGTCTCACTTCGGTGTGCCATCGGATCCAGTACAGCGGTGTGGTCAGGGAGTTTGCTGGTGTACAACGGTTTAAAAGGGGAAAAAAATAAACTCCATTATTGTAATGGCTAGGGGGTCCTCAACTACGACGCGCAGAGAGGAGGAAGGAGGAGTTGATCACGTAAAAATACGTCATAGAGATCCAAAATGTTAACACTAACTCTGCTTTCTCAAAAAGTGAATGTGTATGTAGCCTAATAAAAACTTTTTAATCAACCTGTTATAGCATTCTTCCATAGTTTGGTCTGACTTTAATTCGAATAACTCCCATGCTCTTTGCAACTGTTCTTATAGACTTTTCTAGTCTGAACAGATTCAAATGATAAAGCACTTCGCAAAGCAAGCAGGGCAGTGCAGAGGCACACCGGTTAACTGTACCACTATATCTTACCACTTCATTCTAATCCGTGCTCAGTGCGCGCTGCAACTGTTCATCATTGTACCAGCTTCCTACTTATATTCTGCAAGTACTGTTTCAAGGCTGAGGGCACGGATATTCGACACAGATTTAAACAAGATGCATTGCAATGATTTTTTTTATTATTTCAAAAATAAATAATTTATTGATATCGATTATATAATAAAATCTATTTTTGTTAAATTCGTGCATTGAAAAAAAAATGTAGTGACAATATATGACAGAATACATAATGAAATTATAAGCGATGAATGCGAACTTAAGGCTGGTGTGTATTGAGTAAATTGAAGAAGAACTCGCTGTTTGGGCATGTGGAATGAATTAATGAAGAAATATCAACAAAATATAGTGCAAATATGAGTGAATCTCAGAGAAATCATAGAAGTTGTATGAATGTGGAGGAGGCTTTGGATATGTGTTTAGGATAGGAAAGTCTAGCTCTCTGTTCTCTGTGCCTACCCCGACATAGAAATGCTTGATAGTATTATGTATATAATTAAATCAACTATTTAACTGAAAAAAAAAATTGATATAAAATTGTATTATTGATACGTAACGCATTTCTACAGCGCTTCCCCTTTTCACTCTCATATTTCAAAGTTGGTTCTAAAATAGTGTTGTGAACTATCATCTTATCAGAATCGTAAAGTCCGAGTATGTGTGTAAAACCAAAGAAGAAAATAACTTTAATTTAATATTTTACTATCAAAATAATGTTTCACGCTTCTTAATAATTTACAATCCGTATTATCTAATATGAAAAGGGTTCCATAAAATGAAACAATGAAAATATTATTTAATAATTTAGGTTATTTATTATAAACAAAATAAAATAGAAAATCCGTACCATTGTAAGATCACGCCAACCAAATGCTGTTATAATTCAAGTTCAAGCCAATGCTCTTGAGAAGCGCACTATCTACACGAAAGCGGTTGTTTTTTTACGTACATAACTATCCATTATGAAAATGCATTCTCATAATCAGAATAAATTTAATAATTTAAAAAAAAATGAGTTAAGTAATAGGCCGTATTGTTTCTGAACTCGACCATAGATTATATGAACGTATACAAAAATGACCCAATCTGTTATACCAATTTTTATAATTTATTTGGAATATCGAAAAAGTTCAATTCCTATAGCGCGTTAAATGTGTGTTTTATGGTTAAATTACGTTTTCAAGCGTTTTTTCCAAACAAGCGGCTGCGAGATTTAATGATGCGGACATGTTGAAAAGTGTGGCTGGGAGACAATATGGTCTTGTCCTAGAGACGGTGTAATCTGCTTCAATTAGACAATGAAGAATTTATAAACGAGAAGATCTGCTTGAAAAAAATTAACGTATAACAAAAGTTGAAATTTGAATTCGTTCCAACAAATTTAAAAACTAAGAGCGTGGCCGTAGAAAATATATAGTATTCGTCTCCAGTAATCGAGCATTCGGGTTAAGAACCACAAGTAACTTATAGTTTGCCAAGTACGTATTGGCTATACCATCCCACGTGCACAGGCAACAGCACTAGCACATTTATGGCGTGTTCGATTGTTACAAGACAACCTCTTTCAAGAGATTGAAATCTTTTTTCAGGGAAATCATCAGGAATTAAACCTGAAATCCTCCCCTACCCTCAGTAATCAAGCTTTCAGGTTGAGAATTTCTTCCCTTTTTTTATAAGAGTTGTGTTATTACAATTTTGGAAAAAATGGTTATGTTTTAAATGTTAGGCAGATTGGTAAATTATTTTATTAAAAACTTATCTAAAACTTATAAAAATAAACAATATAAATAACGCTAAAATGGATAATATACTCACAGTTCAACATTGTACGTGTTGAAAATACTACTATATGTAGACAGGCAACAACATTCGCACACGTCTAGTATCTTACGAGTATTGTTACCATACGAACGCTTAGTTAGATTGAAACGCTTTTTAGGGGAACCATTGGGAATCGAAACCAAAATCCTCAAGGGAAAGACAAACGTATAAACTTCGTATGGTAGACACGTGAACAGATAACACTCGAACACTTCTAGCGCGTTTGATCATTGTTATATAGCTTTTTTTCCGGGTTACAATCCTAGGATTGGTCTGCACCAAGCACTCGATCCCTCCACTCATCTCTGTCATCCGCCAGTTTCTTCATCTCCTGGTAGCTGCCACAGCGCACATCCCGGATCACCCGGTCCATGTAGCTATATTTAGGGCGGCCTCTATGGTTATTGCCCTCAATCATTCCCTCTACGATGGTAAGGAGCAGGCCTGGGTGCCTGATGTTATGGCCTATCCAACTGGATCGTTGTTGGGCAACTCTATTTAGGAGTTGCCTTGTTTCTCCAACCCCACTCAATACCTCGCCGTTTCGGATGTGATCTGACCAATGGACCTTGGCCATGCGCCTGTAGCACCACATCTCAAAGGCAGCCAGACGCTTGGACTCGCTCTGGCTGATGGTCCACGTTTCGCAGCCTACAGAAGCACACTCCAGACAAGAGTTTTCACTAAATTCTTCCTAACATTGATATCAATGTTAGGAGATTCAAATATCTTGGATTTCTTGTTGAAAGCAACTCTTGCCTGTTGGACCCTACTTATTATTTCTGCCTTTGATCGGCCATCTTAGGATACTCTGCTGCCCAAGTAAACAAACTCCTTCATTTGCTCAACACTGACGCCACCCAGAACAACACTCGCAGTCATCTCCAGCTTTTTAAAGTGCTTAATAAAGTGCTTAACAGCTTTTTAAAGTGCTTAATAGGATAGGGCTGAGCTTTAAAGATAGACGAGCAATATGGAGCTTATATAGAAATGAAACCGCTGTGATATTATATGGAGACAGCAGTTCTGAGGCTAGTGTTAGTCAGGGAGTGAGACAGGGATGCTCGATGTAACCGAAATTGTTCAATTGTTATATATAACAGGCTATCGACGAGATGAGGAAGGAGATGAGAGATTAGCCTGGCTTGAGGATCTAGGAGAGAAATATTGACATGATAAGGTATGCCGACGATATTGCACTGCTTGCGGAGACGGAACAGGAATTGAACGAGACCTTAAGAAAGATGGAAAATGTTTTGTCATCCAATTACTATATGAAAATATCATAGCTAACGTACTCTTTATTCAGACTGGGATCCCTCTTTTTTTAAATTGAACTTGTTTTATTTTTGCCAACCCGAGTGCATCGCACTTATTGCTTATAAGACTGAACCAGCCCTGATCAGAATTCAGATAATTGGTAGCAAATTTTCTTTTACTATTTTCACGTCACGAAATTATGTTGAGCAAATGATAAATAGTTAAGCTGATGAAAGTAACGGAATAGCACCAATTTGTTATTTAATTTATTAAGATGTGATTTATGTTCGTTTTTTATGGAAGAATTATTTTAGTGTTGGACATAATCGATTTAAAAAAAAACGTTAATTTGATTATTTCTGTAATAGACGTAGCGTTCTTCATAATCTCGAGTCTTAACGCAACGACTTAATATAAAGTTGTTAATGACGACTCGCGTGGATTAGTTGGTAGGAAGTTTAGTTCTAAGTCGAAAGTTTTGGATGGAAATAAAGAAGGGTACCAGCAGGGGCACGACTAGGTGTTTTAGCACCTGGGGCACTAAAAAAATAGCGACCCTTACTTAATACATATGAAATCCTGTGACATTGAGAACTTAAATAAATTTATTTCTTTTTATACAGACAGCTTTGTTATAAACATCGCCCTTTGTTTAATATTTTCAAAAGTTAAAAAATGAACATGTTGGTTTCCAAATATTCTTCTGAGAAACGTTTTGTAAATCACTAATTCTCAACACAAAATTGTCACTGGCCCTTGATATACGAGTACGATGATTGAAAAAAATGTTAGCACATTTGACGAAGCTGTTTTGCGCCCTAATCCGGGTTGCGCCCGGGCTAGTGCCCCTCTAGCCCACCTGTTGTTCCGCTTATGGGTACCAGTATTTTTCACATTAGGGCTTTAACATATTTCTTATTGGATAGAAACATAAAAATGTATAATGTAAACATATAAAGTCATAAATGACAAAACACAATAATGTGTTGGTGCCCACCTTAACATTTCGAAATTTACCTTGGACTTGACAGAAAAAGCATAAAAATAATTTTTATGTCGTGGAGATACATGTACTCCAACCTTCTTAGCCTAGTTGGCAAAGTACCTGTTTCCAGCCCCGAAGATTGTGGGTTTGATTCCCCTTGAATCCCACATATTTCAAAAAAGTATTTCAGATTGGTTTATACTTCAGCCCTATTTTACATATTTCTAGTAAGTTGAAAGAGATTGTCACATGACAATAAGTCCGTCCGGTTGTACTGTATACAATATAACAAAGCTTTGTTAAATTCGATTAAGAACTTCAAAAATCCTTTGTGTTTTTTTTACACATTTATTATTGTATTTTAGAATCTTCTCTTTACAACTCAACCAATTTACTTATCAAACTCTGGAATTCATACTTATATCTACGCTAACACTGCCATATCATCAGCGTACAACAATACTATGATCTATGAAGTCCCTTCACACATGAATCCATATAAACATCAAACAATCAGGGGGACATAACACATCCTTGTTTTATCCCTTTTTATAGAAAAGGCTCCTTGACACATGTTTAATTTAATAACACATATTAATTTCCTTTTGATTGATGATATCTCACCTTATATGAAAAATAATGTTCGGGTGGTTGTCCGTCTTTGTGGGGTTCGTGGGCATGTGCTCACGTATGTGTTTATGGATTTCGTGGGGATGGATAGTCATTTGAATGATTTATGACCATGTAACTTGCTTCATTTACTTTTGTCTGGTTGGTTGGAAGAGATTGCCGCCTGGCAATAAGTCCGCCAGATTTTATTGCAATAAAAGTGTTAAATAAATAAATAATGTTTCTAGGACACCTTTCTATAGTAAAGAATATATAAAATAACAAATAAACGGTCACCCAAATCAACAATCATTTGATCTTCAAACAAGATAATAAAAAAAAACAAAGAATGCAACAAACTGTTAAATAGATTTAACAAATAATAACGATCCTAATAACAGTAAATACCGTGCACCAATAGTAAAATAATAATATTAAAGCTATGGCCACGTCTCTCGGCCATACACCGTAATGACTTCTGGTGCAACGGACAGGTAGATGATAGAGTCACGTTCTTGAATTGATTCGATCGAAGCAATATTAAACCACTTGAAGGTGTTATGTAGGGTTATGGGACGGAGATATCTACCGTACGTCATAATTACCATACCGTACCGTTAGTCTTTTCTTGAAGATTGATTTGTCTCTGGAGGAGCATTGAGATTAATGTTGTGGTCTGGATCTTGTGACTTCTGTTTTTCTTGATGACTTCTTAGTGGAGTGTATTTAATCTATTCTTTGAGGAATAGATAATAAACGAAGACTTAACCTCACATGGTTACCTATTGTAGTTAACTGAGGACAAATCTCACAAAATT
Organism: Odontocerum albicorne; assembly: GCA_949825065.1. NCBI lineage: Eukaryota > Metazoa > Arthropoda > Insecta > Trichoptera > Odontoceridae > Odontocerum > Odontocerum albicorne. The sequence goes on from OX463861.1 coordinate 13,360,718, forward strand.
CATATTATAAATGGTAGCGTTTACATTGAATAATAATAATAAAATAACAATTTATATAGCGCTGTTTAAAGAGCAGACTCTCCTCTTAGGTGCTCGAACTTGGGATCGAACTCACTTTTATTGATATTTAAAAATATTACAAAATAAATATACAAGAATATGAAGGTAGTGGGAATACACAATTTTATAAAACAAGGTGAAAAAATAGTAAATATTGTTTTTATATTTATTTATTTAATATTTTTATTGCAAATACAATTTGGCGAACTTATTGTTAGGCGGCAATTTCTTCCAAGTAACTAGACAAAATTAAATTAAGCAAGTTACATGGTCGCAAAAAACATTCAAATGACTATCCATCCCCACGAAATTCATGAACATGTACCTGATCATACGCCCATAAACCCCACAAAGACGAACAATCACCCGAATATTCCTTTTCATATAAAGTGAGATATCATCAATCAAAGGAAAAGGCAGGGATGATGGAGAAGAAAGGAAAAACCTGGAATGAAACACGCTATATTACTGACTAGAAATTAAGAGTATTTTTCAGTCGCTTTTTAATGCATGCCAAGGACGGAGCGAGTCTATTGGTTTGGAACTGGTTCCAGATTCTTACTGCATGGACAGTAAAGAGCGACGTAAAAAAAGATGGGTGGTGAACTAGGAATGCCAATAGCAGGAACTGGGAAGGTAAAATAAAAATGTGTAGAACATCTATAGTAGCTTTTATATTTACCTTTCAAATTCTGGAGGTATTTCTGCTGCACCTTGTATTAGGCGGCTAGGAATGGAGAGAAACTGAGATGAAACAACAAGTGGCTGGATATTTGTCTCCTCCCATGAGTTGTATGACCACCTGAGGTAGGTCAAACAGGTATTTTAAAATCTTCGAGACACGCAAACTTAAGTATACACCAAAATTAAGCCGAGAGACAAAAGAATTCCCTCTCCGTGGACTGCGTAGTGGTTGATGGACAACAATTTCTCAAAAAACCGAATATTTTGCCTCAATTGCAATTACGTTGTGTGGTGTGTAATCACGACGCTCCCTGAAGCGAAGGATGGATTCCAAGAGTTGGACATCCTCACTTACATGTTTATAGGTGGAACAGGGTCCTTCGGGTGGAAGTCTCCAATTACTGCGTCCGTCATAAAGCTGCCGTAAACCCATTGACATCTTGTATGACTGAACAACAAAATATGATCAAAATAAAATTTTCGACAGTAGTTTATTTTTGTTGTATGGCAACAAATAGTATATTATTTAATTTTGTGATATGGCAACCTATATTGTTTGATTTCATTTTGTTGTATGGCAACAAATATTGTTTGATTTAATTTTGTTGTACGAGATATCAACAACAAAATTAAATCAAACAATATCTCGTATATCAAGAAATATTTTATTATTTCATTTTGTTGTGGAACGAAGACATCAGAAATGTACGCATGGATAAAATGGATGTTTTAAGTAAGGTGAACAAAAGAGCTTTAAGATGGTTTGGGCATGTAGAGGTAATGAATTATGAAAGCGTGACTAAGCGAGTATACAACTCAGAAGTGCAAGGTGTGCGTGGAAGAGGTATATCGAATAAAACGTGTCTGAATCAGATGGACCAGCTTTTGAAAGAAGTTAAAGTAAGATGTTTGAATAATAGAGGATTGTGCATGACGAGATGTATGAATTTGGAGAAGGCGAAAGTTTTGTACTTGGATAGAAAAGTTTGGGTATCTGTCTCTCTGCCTACCCTGCAAGGGACACGGTGTGATGATATGTATGTACAGCAAATATTTTATTGTTTCATTTAGTTGTATGGATACAAATATTGAATTATTTAATTTTGTTATATGGCAACAAATGTTGTATTAATTCATTTCTGGAGTGGCGGGGCGCCTATTGATGGGATAAGGTGCTATTTTCCTTGAAGCTTTAAAATCCCATTTTTACCGTGTTGGGTGTTTGTTTTTTGTTATATAGAGACACCCCACCGTCTGTCTATCCTCACTGGATGGTGTTATTTTTAAAGTAGATAGAAGTTATCTGGTGCGATGGGCAAGGATTTTTGAAGTTATTATGGAGAGGTTGTTTTTACCGCCGACAGGGCTTGTCACCATTCTACATAAATAAGTCAACTCTCCGCAAAGGGAGAAAAAAACGAGCCTGGCAATAAATATTGTATGCCACAAATTGTTAAAAATTTAAAAAATATTTCATTATGTTGCTTGGTAACAAATATTTGTAGCATATAAGAAACAATTACCGAGGAATTGAGAAATCTAAAAAAAAACTTATTATTTTAACTTTCAATCGTACTATTTTTTACCAAAGGTTTCGGCTTTACTATAGTAGGATTCCATATTAGAATATTTAATAATAAATTACTGAGTTATTCCACTAATTAAATTAATCCCGTGACATACATATCTATGAATATCTCCCATTACGAGGCTCTCTTCCGGCGGAATTATTCCAGTTTCTTACGAGAGCAATGCTTAGGTCAAACTGGTGCCAGGTTTCACCGTAAGTGGGCATAGTTTGTTGACCCAGACGATTTTTGTTAAAGAAATAATATTTTTTAATCTTCTTACGTCAATAATTTTTTATTGATTTTGTATTCATGCGTTCTCAAAATTCTTATTTGAATTTTACTCGTATTATTGTAAATATTTTAAATGGTCGACAAAAGACTACATATTACAAAAAAAAACCACATTTTTAAACAGACATATCAAAATCGGTGGCACGCTACGAACTAACACAAATGGGTTAAAAGTTGCCCCAATCGAGTTGCGTGTATTTTATGGCCGAATTAACCGTTCTTTTCTTATTTTTTCTTAATGATTTGAAGTATCTGGGAGGTGCATGTGAAGTCTTTTTAACTTCTTTTGGAATTTTTACGGTGTTCTGCTTCTGCAGTGTTGATTTATTTTTATTTTACTTGCATGTATGAATAATTAACTTGTTTCGATGACGACCTCAGTATTCTAGTTGATAATACGCTGCTCTTCCACCTAGAGTTTCGGGTTCGATTGCCGATGGTACCAAAAACCATTTTTTGACCGTTTGTAACGTGTGCTAGTTTTATTACTTGTGCACATGCGGTAGTTGTTTCAACATGTGCGATAGCGAACTGCGAGTTACTTGTCTACTCTATGGTACTTAATCAGAAAGCTCGATTACTGGGGCTGAAGACAATTTATCTCGCGACCACTCTCTAAAATATATCCTAGCCATCACTTCAAATATGTCGTGTAACATATGAATAAATAACTATGTTCTAGTGTTTCTTAACCTCGGTTTAGAGGATTAAAAACAATATTGTCTCCCAGTCTGAAATAGTACGCAACTCCAGTGTACATATGATATGTTGAATTGGGTCACGTTGGTAAAACTCGTGGCTTCCAGTAACGTTGAAACTCAGATTTTTTAAATGATTCTAGTCTGATTTTTCATTTAAGGTTTCTTTAATATATTTTTGGTTGGTTAAAGAGATTGCCACATGATAATAAATCCACCAGGTTGTACTATATAAAAGTGTAAATACAATACAATGCAATGAGCGAAGTACGTAATATTCAGATTTGTTGTTTCATTATATGGAAAATGAAACTAGTGAAATAACAAAATTTAATATAGAGATCCCCTTTATAGAGAGACTTCATGTCAGAAAAATGCCTTTTTCAATAAATCATCATGTTAGGTAATTTAATTCAAATAAAAAAAAACATCCATAGACACCATTTCCGCCAACGTATTCAAAATTGTCAGCTGTTTTCTGAGACAATGTTGACACTTCTTTATAGTGAATAACTTTATCTGTGTCATTGATTCACGTTGTTCTTTTGTATTTCAATTTATGCACTGTTTGTCTATGCACATTTGTTCTAACAGTTTTTACTGTTCGTGGAACAAATCATGGAACGTCAGCGTCTAGCCCAGCGATACCCAAAGGGAGAAATATCGGCCCCCTAGGAGGGGATTTTAATTGTTTGGGGGCGTTGAGGCGAACATATTATTAGAGGGGCGTTAGGATTTTTAAGAGGCTATTGTGGTATTTATTAAATTTTCCAGTAAAAAATAACAGTCCGTCTGTCCTCACTTATAAACGTCATTCGTCACATAATTGTTAAAAATTGTCTAAAAAAATATGGAGTATGTTATATGATTTTCAGTTACATCTATGGCAGCGGTTCCCAACATGTATTTTTATCACAGCGCTCGTTTTCTCTTGATAAGAAATTTTGCAGCCCTAGTAATTTTTACCGATTATAAATAAAACAAATAAAAATAATTTATTGAAAATACAAAAAAAACAGGTTAATAATGGAAAAGTTAATTTTAATTCAAACTTATAATGAATTCATACATACCATTACGCTATGTCTCTGTCGGGGTAGACAGAGAGGACAGAGTGCCAGACTTTCCTATATCGACACAGATCCTTAGCCTTATCCACATCCATATTTATTTATTTTATTCAACACTTTTATCTGGTAGGATTATTGCCAGGCGGCAATCTCTTCCAGCCAACCAGATCCAATCCATACACCTTCGTATGCAACTTTATCTGACTTATGAATAATGTGAAGGATTAAACTTATTTTAAAAACAAAAATTCAAATTTGATGTAATAGCTAAATTCTTATATCAGGAGTGCTTTATATTATATTATAAAACTAATTTTACTGTGGAACCTCTTATTTTACTGGCGGAACCATGGGGAAAGACAAGTCGTGCCCTATCAGGTCCCCCCGACGTTGGCAATCACTCCGGCAAAGGCTTCTCTATCTCAACCCGGAACAGATCCTACACACGCCTCATCCCCGTCCAGTCTATTATATTGCGCAGCCAAGATGTTTGCCTTCTACCAGGACCACGCTGCCCCTCGATCTTGCCCATCACCATCAACTGGAGGACCCCGTACTTCTCTCCACGTAAAATGTGACCCAGATAGGATATCTTGCGGACCTTAATATCTCTCAGCAGCTGTCTACGGCAATTAGCTCTCCTCAAGATCTCCGAATTGGTGATCATATCATATTGTATATACATGGAACGAAAAATAAATTTATATAACACTATAAATAAAATATATGATTTCGTGACATAATAAATAAACCAATTATTAAATGTGTTTTTCCCCTTCCCCCTGTTGAAAAAACTGCGATATACTCGTACAATATGAATTGTAATTTATTTTTATCAAATACTGTTTATTCCACTTTTTTGTAACGGTATAACCCTGCCTGTTTCAAGGCTTTCACCTCATCTTCAGGGGAGCACAAACAACACTAAATTATATTCGAACTGGTACCGATATACACGCTTTAACGGTTGGGGGCTGAGGGGTGAGGGAGGCATGGGACGATTTCGGCCAAGAGCGGAGAGATTTTTGGGATATATCTGTTCAACAGATGTTCGGATCGATGTACTGACTTAGAAATTTCTAGGGCCTCTAATCTGTCTAATTTATTCCCGTTACTACTGATATGTAAGAATTTGGCATCATCCATAGAAAAAGTATGGTTTTCACGGTGACAATGATTAGCCATTTCAGAATAAATTAGAGGATTTGTTAAGGCGGATTTGTGTTCACGAAATCTCTTTTCAAAAGATCTTCCTGTCTTTCCTATATATAAATTATCACAGTCAGCATTTATTTTTTATTTATTTTCAATTTCAAATTTCCATTTCAATTGTCAAGTCAAAAGTTAATAATCATACTCGTGATCGAGTATGATTGTTAAACATCCTGTGATTGGAAGATGCCTGTACGTGTATATATTGCGCACAAGTTGTTGCGTTTAAGTAACCTCACAGTCCTGTCAGATTAAACCACACGCTCCGATGGCAAAGATATTAAAGATCTAAGACGATTGACAGTTTTAATATATTTACAAAATAATATCAAGCATATTAAAAAATATTTCACTGTAAAATTCAATCTTAAGAATGTTTGTTTCATACAAGCTCTTACAAAGATATTTCAATTATTTTAGAACATGTATAATAGGGGTTACGTCCTTTTTCACATACCTAGAATACGTTGAATTACGTGTTTTTTTTCTATAAATTAATAGGAGTTACATGTTTTTATAGTTTAAAAAAGGTTTCATTTGTTTGTAGCAATAATTGTATAACTCATTTTTTTTGTATCCAATACAGCCTGATTCTTTGCATGTGGCTGTCTCTAACAACAAACCCAAAAGATTTTAAAGAGGCATTAAGTAAAAACCTGACTGGAAATATTGTAATATGATCATATCTTAAATTATACGATTTTTACATGCTTGATATAGACTGACCTGGAAAACCATGGTAGAAGAGTAGAAAGAGTAGTGTGTTTGATAAGATATATGGATATGACAGAATCGAATAATGTATGCCAGAATAAAAATAGAGATACGTTATGTTTGTTTGAACTAAAAATATTTAATGATATTCTAGGGTGGATTTGACTTATACTAAGGTGCTCCTAGGGGGGCGTTGGTTTATAAACATTGAGAAGCCCTCTTCAAGCATGACAAAATGTGATATTTTTAAACCATGAATGAACCAATAAGATTCGTTGAATTTGGATCATGAAATCACATACACCGTCTTGTGAAAAACATATGTCTCCTAACGTTTTGAATACGACAATAAATTACCTTGGAGCCTACAGTAATAAATAATGTATTTATTATTTTAGATAGTTTTTAATTGTTTCAATAAAATACTTACACGACGACCTTCGTGGCCTATTCCCGATTTCAGATAGTACCCGAAAAAGGGGGCAAGTCCGATAAAGAGTTCGCCTGGTTACAATCCTCGAAAGCACTAAACGGTTGCTAATGTTGCATTACCAATAATTAGGGGTAGTGTTACCGATTCGTGCGTTAACACATTACCCTTAGACCATTCTAATGGTATGGCGCTAGCCCAAGGGCTCGATTAATGGGGTCGAAGCAAATGTTGTCTCTGGCCACGTTCTTTAATATGTGCGAATCCCCAATTCGAATGTGTTGAAAGATAAATAAATTACTCTTACAAGAATAGAATGAATACTCTTACAAAAAGATAGTGAACCGCGAGCCCCGTGGCCTAGTTGGTAAAATTTTCAACAAAGAAGTTGTCGGTTCGATTCCCGCCGGTATTAAGTCCTTGTATTTTTTAGAAATACTCGTGTGCAAACATTTAAAATAAATTAAATCTCTTACTTAACAACACCTATAATTTTATATATTATTTACAAAAAATACGATTTATTGTCTATCGTTTACATACCTATATACCATCACTTCATGTTCCTTGCGAGGTAGGCAAAGAAAACACATACTTTCCTTTCTTAGCACACAACTCTCGCCTCCTCCGCATTCTACAAAGGTTTATTTGTAGTTCGTCTTTCCTTCGTAAGTTTTCTGCGGGCTTGTTATAGCAAATATGTTTTTCAAAACATATGCAGATGGGGGAAGTACCCAACCTTAAAGGCGCATACACTACCTTCCTATCCTTACACTCAACATATATTTTTTTAATCTATCAATAATAGTGAGCTTTGTGCCAAGCTAGAAAGTCCTTTAGAAGAATCTGCTCTCCAAATTACCAATTTATTATTAATATGTATTGTCACTTTTGCTATTTTTCATAAACCAGTTGTACTAATTACATTAAGTGCTCCGTTTACCGTGTTCCCTTCTTTCAATGTTCCTTTCAACTAGCCCATTATCCATAAACATCGCCTAGATAACAGAACTCATCTACCGTTTATTTTGTAATTTTATGATAAACCAGATATGAAAACGGGTATATGATGTGTGATAAACCGTGGTATTATTTTTTCAAATAAATTGTTATATTTGAGTCACGATTTGGTGTTAATAATAATCTCATGTCACGTTTTGGTTTTGTGGTGCACTTGATCTGAATATATTTTTGGGAATAATAAAATTTTATGCTGGGCGGTTCACAGTTATGTTATTATTGGAAGTATGGTTCTTATAAACCACCATAAAAATATATAATAACTGCAGTTACAACAATGCAGAAAATTTTGTTTCACTTCATTTTGAAATTTTAGGAAGATTTCAATAGAAATGCTACTTATAGCAGAGAGACTCATGTCGTAACTTCTAGAATATTTCAATGCACTTTCTTCTATCATTACCAGAAGACTCCGAGATTATAGTCTGTTAAAAAGCTTATCTACTCGCATGTATCGAATTATTATCGGTGTATAATGAAATGTTTTCAATAGAATGATGCAATTTGTTTGAGAGAAGTACGTACAAGCTATCATAAAACGGGAAACATATTTTCCTTTCACTCACAGATGAAATCTACCTAATTCTAGTGACCAGTGCTGGAAGGACGTTTTTATTGAGGCTGTGACATAGAAAGGCTGCACCAGCCTTATTATATCAATCCAATTCCTTCTTCTTTTGCGTATGGTTCTTACACGCAATGTGTTTCAGTGTCTGGTTAGTTTTAGCAATTCATGTTCGAGAGAAGCATGTACAGTGTCCCATAAAACGGAAAGCATCCTTTCTTTTCACTCACAGGTTGAATCTACCTTATTTTTGCGACCAATGCTGGAAGGACCTTTTTTATAATTGATGCTGTGATATAAGGATGGTTTAACCTCGTTGAATGAACCCAATTATTTATTTTGTACGTGTTGTCCTTACACGCAATATGTTTCAGTGTCTGATGTTAGTTTTAATAACTCGTGCATATCTCCAGAAAACGCATACTGTGGGAAGCTGTTAACGATGTGGTCCATCATTTGGATTTTCTTGAACTCATGAAAAGGCGACCAATTAGACTATAAAGGTCAGGAATATTTAATAAAATAAGCTCTACGAAAGCACCAATTATCAATAAACTCTATCTTTATTAGTCATCCTCATGGCTGAGGGTCGTGATCTTAATTATAAGGCCTGCATAATATTTCTCCAGTCATTTCTACATCTGGCCAGACGTGAAGCCTCGCACAGAGTAAAGCTTCACACAGAGTGAACGCAAGGGGGTGCGGCCTCTTGGTCGCCTATCAAAAACACTGTCCAGCACTGCAGTATTTTCGAATCTTTTTTATCGTGTTTCGGCATGTTTCCGAAAAAACGTATTACTCTATGTTGACAGATTGTGGAGAGACGATTGTTTATATGGAGTTTTAGTGATACAATTCTTGTTTGTCTTCCTTTAAGTCTGAGATATTCACAGCGTTCGTCTACAGCCCCACATCGATTCTTCTATTGATATACTTTATTTTCCATGTTTCTGCACCATTAAGAAATATGGAGAAGACCAACTCCCTGATGAGGATAGGCAGAGATAATAGAGCACATACTTTCCTATCTCGACATATGTGTATATTTCGTTTTCTCCACATCTATGCACCTTCTTGTACAGCTCCTACGATTCTTACTTCCTACTTTTCCTTCTTTAAAAATACCACTTGCTTGATCCGACCACATCTTCCTCGAATTTCGTCCATCATGTATGCCACTCACATTGGCACTGTATATTTATTTTCTAAGTATTTCTTAATTAATTCATTCTATATGCCTAAACCATCTTAAAGTGCGCTTCATCTTACACAACACGCCAGTCTAAAGCTCACAATTACCATATTCCTAATAATTTCATTTCGTATCCTGTCATTTATTGATACCCAATGTATCCTTCTTGGATCACGCATTTCTACTGTATTCATTAGGCTTTTTTCAACTCTTTTCCACGTACATGGTTTACAAATATACATAGAAGATGGTTCTAAAATACTGTTGTGGATAATTACGTTAACAGATTTTGATATAGATCAATTAACCATGTACTTAAAATTTATTTAACTGTATATAATATTATTTTAACAACCATTTAACTGTAACTTTGTACTCATCTATTGTAATCTGAATCGAGCTTAATGAATATTGCATCAATCCACCACGTTTTTTATACCATTGATTTCATCATGCTGCAAGTACTGTCTATAGCCGCCGTAATAATCCATGGTTAGAATAAACAAGCTCGCGCATTTTATGATCGCTGCCCGCTCTGTGCGTAGCGCCCAATTATTTCTGTCTCTATGATTCAACGGAGATTTAGACAGGGCTGAGTTTTTTTAGGCATTTTATATAAAGTGTTTAGGGTTAATAATTATTTGGAGTATACGAATATATATACATACATATAATCGTGCCATGTCCCTTACAGAGTAGGCAGATAAAAAAAACTCTCCTACAGTCATACATCTCCTCATTTATAATCTTGTCAGTTTATGTAAAGTAAATGAAAAAAAAAAATATCTAATAGTAAGGTAAAAATCGAGAAGTCAGTGATGAACAAAAAATCTAGATGTTGAGGTAGATACCTAGAATATTTATTTAGTATGATACGTATCGTAAAATGATAAGTCGACTTCCGTGGCCTAGTTGATAAGACGCCTCTCTTCCAAACTGAATGTTGCGTGTTTAATTCCCGTTGGTACGTAAACATTTTAAAAGGGTAACTCTCTGGTTTTCACTGAAGGCTAGTTGATTACATTTAAGTTTGATTGAAATATATTTCCAAGTTATAGTACAATGAACCCTCTAGGTTGTACTATACAGGGTATATAGGTACAAGAACAGTGTATTATAACCATTAAAATAAATCCAAAACTAGTTTAGAAAATATCAAAGCAATTTTTTAGCGGCTGCTTTCATATAGTCGACACTTAATAAAGCATGACCAAACCATTTTTAGTGGCTGCTTTCATATAGTCGACACTTAATAAAGCATGCCCAAAACATTTTTAGCGGCTGCTTTCATATAGTCGACACTTAATAAAGCATGCCCAAAACATTTTTAGCGGCTGCTTTCATATAGTCGACACTTAATAAAGCATGACCAAACCATTTTTAGTGGCTGCTTTCATAAAGTTGACACTTAATAAAGCATGACCAAACCATTTTTAGCGGCAGCTTTCATATAGCCGACACTTAATAAAGCATGACCAAACCATTTTTAGCGGCTGCTTTAATATAGTCGACACTTAATAAAGCATGCCCAAACCATTTTTAGTGGCTGCTTTCATATAGTCGACACTTAATAAAGCATGACCAAACCATTTTTAGTGGCTGCTTTCATATAGTCGACACTTAATAAAGCATGACCAAACCATTTTTAGTGGCTGCTTTCATATAGTCGACACTTAATAAAGCATGACCAAACCATTTTTAGTGGCTGCTTTCATATAGTCGACACTTAATAAAGCATGACCAAACCATTTTTAGTGGCTGCTTTCATATAGTCGACACTTAATAAAACATGACCAAACCATTTTTAGCGGCTGCTTTCATATAGTCGACACTTAATAAAGGATGACCAAACCATTTTTAGCGGCTGCTTTCATATAGTCGACACTTAATAAATGATGCCCAAACCATTTTTACCGGCTGGTTTCATATAGTCGACACTTAATAAAGCATGACCAAACCATTTTTAGCGGCTGCTTTCATATAGTCGACACTTAATAAAGGATGACCAAATCATTTTTAGCGGCTGCTTTCATATAGTCGACACTTAATAAAGCATGACCAAACCATTTTTAGCGGCTGCTTCTATATAGTCGACACTTAATAAAGGATGACCAAACCATTTTTAGCGGCTGCTTTCATATAGTCGTCACCTAATAAAGCATGACCAAACCAAAAATGTATATGTCAGAATTTCTTAAGGTAAAAGCTTTTTAACATATATATCGTCTCACCGTTCCCATTTGCGGTGTAGGCAGAGAGAACAGATCTCCGAAATTTTCTTTTTCTACTTCTCACTTTACCTTATTTTAAAATTTGGTCAATTTGTCCCAGCCATGTTTTTCAAGGTCTACCTCTAACACGCACACCTTGCACTTCAGAATTGTATATCCGCGAAAGTGCACAAAGTTAAAGTGCACTGCACAATGTATACGTCTAATTTGTTTTTTACATCTCAAAATTATTGGACCTATAGAGGTATAGATGAAATTACGAGTATATGCACTTGTTTAACTTTTCACTTGTATACTTGCGTAGCCATTCTTTCGATATTCATTCTTTCCACATGCTCCAATTATGTTAAAACTCCTTTCTTCGTCTGACTTAAAACATCAATTTTATATGTACATTAATTTTTAATGCCTTCGTTTTACCTTTTTAACAACTCGGAAATAATTGCGTAAAACGTATAAATAAAAGTTATATAAAACGATCACATTATAAAATATGAAATAAATTATAGTATACATTTTAAATCATGATCACTTTTTAACGTTTTTTTTTTATCCTGCCAAGATACTAGAAACAGCCCTTTAGCTTTTGAGCATGAACAAATAGACGTTCCCATCGTTATCCATCGGACTTCCACAGAAAATGGCTTGCTATTATGCATTCAATAAAAATCTGCTGCGGTGGAAATGTCTCACGGAACCGATGAAATTTCATGAGAATAATCCATCATCAAACCATCTATCATGACCCATTCACTTGCTGAGTTCTTATAGAAGTGGACTCTCATTTCTCTCCATAACTGCTGATTATCGTATTTTAATTGTCTGTGACAATATCACGAATAATCGAGAAAGATATTCGTTATTAAATAATAACTTATTAGGATGATAATCATTAGTTGTTATATTTTTGAGACCATTTGGTTTAATCCGAAGATAACAATTTGTAATACTTGAATAATTTTTTTATCAATAATCCTCGAAGGGTTCATTCATTATTACGTCGATACATTGTTATAATTATGAAAAGTTATTTAAAATATACAAAGTTTTTGGACAAATATATAACACTATTTTCAAATTAGACAAAAATATAACATTTTCAAATTGAACAAAAAATATAACACAATTTTCAAATTGGACAAATATGTATAAAGCACTATTTTCAAATAAGATAAAAAATTTAACACGATTTGCAAATTTGACAAAAATATAACGCTATTTTCGTAAAAAAAAATATTCATTTCAATTACTTCTCAACTAAATCGGCAGGACAACTTATAAGGGTTGTACGAGTATAACATACTTGCTAGAACTTTTAATGGATTCAATAGTGATATGAGACACTTCTTAACAAGTCAAGAAATAAACTGTCTATTCAACCCTGTACATATTATGTACAACACATATCTGTGACATCTGCAAGAGAGAGCATCCTAGAATGGGGCTGTTTTCTAAAAAAAGAGCACATGATCAATATGGAAGAGCAGCTCATGATTGACGTTAGAGTGACGAGGAGATACTCGACTTCAAGGTCCAGCAACGACGACAACGTATATAAGTAACATATACATATCATATCGCTGATTACCTGTTAGAGTAGACAGAGATAACACAGTGCTAGACTCTACCAATCTCGACACACATTCTTCGCCTCTTCTTCATCCATAAATCATGTTAGCACAGCTGCTACGATATCTCTCACATTTTACATTTCCTCCTTCAAAATGTCATACACTTGACCTAACCACACTTTCCTTGATCTTTCTCTACGACACCTTCCACTCACATTTGTACTGTATATTTGTTTTGTTAGTCTTTCTTTCATTCGTTCCATGTACCCAAACCATTTTGGAATGCTCTTCTTTATCTCATTTAACACCTCAGGTTCACATTCATTCCTTATCACTTCATTCCATATTATATCATGTTTTGTCCCCCCAATTATTTTACTAATTGCATGCATTTCTAAAGTATTTATTCGGTTCTTTTCAGTCTTTTTCTAAGTCCATGTTTCACTCCCATTCATCAAAGTTGGTTCTAAAATCTAAGCACATCGACTCTATATGATGATCAAGTTTTCTGATTTTTAGTGTGAATGTGGCTTTTGGACATTGCATTTCGATTTTCTTTTATTATTAGAATTTTATAGTTTTGTGCTTTTTATTTTTGTATAACATTTGTTTGAAGTAGCACGAACCGTTACTGAAAAACTGTTCGACAGTTTAGCAAATGATTTGTTCTAAAACGTATTAAAAACTCATAATAAACCATTGAAAAAAAATCGGATCGATTGACTATTCCAATCTAGTACCATCGAAGGATAGTTTTTCTTCTTACCGGTGATTTGCTGTACTTCCCGAACTCCAAGTGTTAAGGCGTTTTATCTTACATTTATTGTATTATGCATTTAATTTGTTATAATTAGGATTGAAGCTGTATTGAATATATAAATAAATTTAAATAACCAAAGAAACTAACAAATACAAAAGAAACAGCTACCGACCATTTTTTTATCAAAGTGTTTTTATAAAATAAAAATAATGTCACTGGTGATGAAAGAAAGTGTTTCAACAACACTTGAGAGATTCTTAAAACGTGTTTTTGTATTAAATATAACAAAAACTCTTGTAGTTTTCCATAATTTCAATTACAGTCCAGTTCTAAAGTGCTATTATTCTACTGAAGGAAAACGTGTTGCGGTCAGATGTAACGATTCAGTGAAAATAACAGTTAAAGTTTAACTATACTGAAATGTTTTCACGCAGAATGACGCCCTAGTTTACTAACTATTACTTGTCAAAAACTAGAACAGGCGAATCGGGTCATCTGGATTGTGAAGAGCTAACAATAGATGCTGTCAATTCTTTAATAATCATCGGTCTATGACATGTTGATGCTTTGATTTAAGTGACACTGTTGATGGAAACGGAATTTTCGTCCATTGTTTTCTTGACTTATGGCTGCATGAATTTGACTTCTTCTGTAAAGTTCATGACTGTTTAAATGTTATTCTACTTCTTGGAGTTTTCGGAGAATTACTATTGTGCAATACGCTTCCAAATTGGTACAACGGTGGTTGACATTCAATTTACACTCTTTTAAGTGGTCTATAATATAAACGTATATACGCATAAAGGACCCAACTCACTTTTTACCTGTTCTGAGATAATATTCAAACGTTTTTTTTATGGGCTCGTGTAGAACAAACGTAGAGCCGATAGAAGACGCGTTGTTTCGTTATATTCTGAAATGATAAAAATTGAATATCACACGGTTATCAAGTTTCTTTCAAAAGAAGGGGAAAATCCGGTAAAATTTTAACTGGCTTGTTTGGACAGATACCACGACCATTGCATGGTCAGGGATATAACAGTAAAAATTCAGTAGATACTTCTACCCTCTCTCGTGTGTCAACGACAGCGAATAGAAGACGAAATGTCCCAAATTGAATATCACGCGGTTATCAAATTTAAACATCGTTAATGTGCTGTCATATTCTGCAGTTAAAGATTGGGCTAAATAGTTTTACTTACGACGACCTCCGTAGCCTAGTAATAAAAGTCTTGACTTCCATCTGGTTGTTTCGGGTTCAATTCTTGTAGGTATGCAAAAAAAATAAGTGTCGGTTTAGTGAAAGAGTTCGTTTGACAACAATTATCGCACGCGCCTAGGAATATTGTTGCCAACACGTTAAATGACGAACCGCGAGTTCCATGTCTACTCCAGAGGTTCTAAACTTAATGGCATGTCAATGCAAACCAGCAGAAATATTCATTCTAGAATTAGTAAAAGAGCAAGTGTTATAATAATATAGAAGATTAAAATAAAAATAAATATAAGCAAGCTAAGGGGTTTTCAAAACTACAGTTCTTCGAATTCTGCATGATCATCTTAGCATGAATAAGGTGAGCGCAAGATGGGTGCTAAAACTCTTGAGTGCTGTCGAAATGTTAGGACGTGCTGAATATTGCTACAAAGACTGCCATTCAACACTGCGGTTTCCAAGAATTAAATCAACCAGCCTTTAATCCCGACTTTGACCCCTAGTAATTATTTTTCATTTTCAAAACTGAAATTCGATTTGCGTGGAAAAAAAATTAAATTGACGACAATAAATTAATCCCCGCAGCGTTATACCGTTATACGGCTTATTTTTTCAGTTATATTAAAAATTAATTTATTCAAAAATGTATTAAATTTAATGGATGACTATATTGAAAAGATTTTTATTCACTTTTATCGACTTTTTTTTATATCCTTAGACTATAAACTTTTGAACCTTACTACGTATATACCTCCGACGACCTCCTTAGCCTAGTAGGTAAGACAAGACGCCTGTCTCCCAGCCTGGAGATTGCGGGCTCAAATTCCGCTGAAACCCAGATAAAAAAAAATAAAAGGATCTGGTTTTCACTTAAGACCTCGTTAACATTCCAGTCTGGTTGGCTGGAAGAGATTCCCATATGGCGATAAACCATGTAATAATGACACATGTAATAAACTGGTTGACTTATGTAAAACAGGAATTCTTAGTTAGTCGGTCAATAGGTCTACAGTATCTTAGCATATAAATTCAACATGATGGAGGAAGAATAACATATGTTTAAATAATTATTGAATGATATATCTTTAAACTGTTACGTTGTTAATATTACATATTTTCTTAAAATGAGAAAAAAATAATGACACGTTCTTTTATTCAAAGTACATTTTTTTAAATCCGAGTTTTCTTCTTTGTTCCAGATTAGATACAAGATGATGGAATCTATGCAGAGGATAGCACTATTGCTGATCATTGCTGCTGCTACAGCACAGAGTAAGTACCATTCCCAAAAAAGTTACACAATACTTCAGGATTTTGCCTTTAACTACCCTATTTTACGAGCAATATAAATGTTCTTGACCCAAGGGTGGCATTCGATGAGAGGCTGTACTTTGCTCAACATTTAGATAATAATAAAAGGGCAATTGGAAACAGACTGTCTTCAAGGGCGCTCTTCCGAATCTTTCTTAACCCTATGTTATTGAAAGATTATAACAAAAATATTTAGTGTAAGGATAGCGAACAGCACCGTACAAAGACTGTAGAATAGGTGGATGGCTGCCGCTCGATAATCGGAGATTTCGGTTCACTTTATGCTTTTGCGGTGAAAAGTAGCAGGGTGAAGAGATTCCTCTTTAGCAGGTAGAAGTTGGTCGTAAATAAACCACAGTAGACTAGTGAAACTAAGAATATATTTTTGGTGTTTTGTGCTCCTTATGTGCGGCCAATCGCTCATCGTAAGCTCCTTTTTTGGACCGTGCATGCCGTCATGACTTGCAAGATATTACGTATTTCGCATGCATGGGCCGGCCGACTTATCTACTTTTCTCAGACAAACGATTTTGGATCATAATTTCGTAAAATGGTCCTTTATTGAAAGAATTTAACAACATTTTGCTAACCCAACAATACAGGACACAAAAGCTTTTAGATATTCGATAAGCTATTCCTCGTGAAAGAGTATGATTGTCATTCATTCAACGGATGATGCATGTATTGGTTTAATGTGTGCAAGCTATTGCACTTCAGCAATAACGCATTCTTGACAGATTAAACCCAAATTTTCGATGGCAAGGAAATCAGCTTCCAAGACGATCGTCAAGGAACATTAAAAGAAGGATAGCGACATGTAACAAGATAAAGGGGCTCTAAATATAATACACAACAACCACACTACGAGTATAGTTTGTTGATACCAACAAACTATTAAACTGTTGACCAGCCTTGACTTATGGAAGTGAGACTAGGACACAGAAGAAGGTTAAAAGGAAGATAAATACTGTGAAGATTCGTGCATTTAGAAACGATTGCAGAGTGTCAATCTATGAAAAAAAGGCGGAATAAAGACATAATAAATGAATGCATGACATATTAAATATATTACAAAATAAATAAATATAAGTTGAGTGTAAGGATAGGAAGGTAGGGGCTGAGGCCGTTGGATTATGTTCTTACTCGCATATGCCATACACATATGTTCAGAAAGACATATTTGGTAAAAAAAAAACAATCGAAAATTTAACAAAGGAAGACTAACTACAAAGAAACCTTTGTAGATCTTCCGATATGTGATAGTAACACTTTCGGCTTTAGATGTAGTGTTTGGGTGAAGTGTTCATATACCATCATCAATGTTGATAAGATCGGTGGTTCTAAACCCAAAGGTTCGATTATTGGAGCCGATGACAGTATTGTCCCTAAGACACGATCTATGGGATGGCTTTATAACCAATTTAAAGGATACCATAATAATAACTATATAAAAAATACTGGTCATTGCACATAAAAACGATCTAATTTATCATTAGACATTAAAAGTCGGAATAAAGAAAAGTGGACTCGATTGGATAACTAGTGTTACTAGTCAAAATGGTGTGAGTGCCCTTCAAACCATTATAAATTTCATCGATCGTTTCATCGTTGCTGGGCCTCGTAGTTTCGAGGATCCCCTCGCCATTCCAACGTCAATTCAGTTGGAAAGCGAAGCTGTGCCGTGGATATTTTTTTTAAGTGAACGAGCCGTTACACATCAGCAAACTCACCGGTCACATCGCTTTACTGGATCCGATGGCACACCAAAGTGAGATGATGGGAGCACACCTGCATGTATTTCCCTTTTTTTGAAAGAATATATATGATTGACATAAGTATCATTATACCCCTGAATACTAGGCGGATACATGCCTGTATCATTCGAGGGGAGTAGCATAGCACGGGGTTCGAACCGACGACCTTCCGCACGGAAGTCCAGTGCATTAACGCTGCTGCAACGCACCTTATAAATTTCATACCAACTGACAGAAGGCACTTGTCGCTTAAAGTTGGTAGACGTTGTCCAACAGGATGCAACAAATTAAAAGATCGATGACTCGAAAAGAACTGAATATATCAAACTCAAACAGCGGGTGACAGTGGAGCCAGCTTTAATATTTTATCAAGTGTCCTATAAAGTCAACTGAGGGATGAAAGGTATTTTACCCAAAACCGTTTATCATAAGAATTTCTATCAGTAATTGTGTATTTTCTCATCTTTCAGGTCGGATAGCATTCGAGAAACTGACGGACTACGACTTCCAGGGCAGCACCTATTACACGGTGAAGAACCTCTCCCTATATGAATGCCAAGGTTGGTGCCGAGAGGAAGCAGACTGTCAAGCAGCTGCCTTCAGGTGAGTTTATCTCTTCCATCATTATCGGGTTCTTAATTTAGAATAACTAATTTTGGAAACGTTAAACCTTGATAGTTCATGACCTAATTATGTAGTCTGTTTCATCTGCGTTCGTTTATTAAGTTTTTAATTTAACGGTAAGCCATGTTTTCGATCTAGCGGTAAAGTTGATTTTAAAGTATATAAAACTGCAGTTATAATATTTGAAGAGGAAAGTTTGCTCGGTTTAGTGGACAAGTTTAGGTCGGAAATTAGTGCGTGTAAATCAGTGAATGCTTCCGTTCTACAGAATATAAATTGATGAACTTATTTGCATATGGCAATTTTTTCCAATGAACCAGGAAGATGTTGAAATACCTTATGTATAAAAAAAACAGAATGTAACCATTTTTAGATTTATCGGCAATCCGAACCAAAACGTCTTGAGTAGAATATATCGTTCTACGGACTACACAACAGAGTTTGTACATCGGGAATAAAAAAAGAGACAGCGGTTTATTTATTTAACACTTCATTGTATAACCATCTGGCAGGGTTTATTGCCTGGTAATATCTTCCAATCAATCAAACAAAAGTAAATAAATAAATGAAGTTACATGTCCACAAATATTATGATTTTTTACGATATTTACCAGCAATATAACAATAATAAAAGTGAAATATAACCAATCAAAGGAAAAAGGAAGAGAAACTGGAAAAGACAAGAAAATACAGAATGAAACATAAAATACAGAATGACTTGAAATTTAGTGTTTTTTCCAACGCCTTTTAAAATTATTGGAAAAAAACACGCAATTTCTTTCAGGTTTTTTAAATCAAAGTTGGTATCTAACTAGTTAACCTAAGGTGGTATATGTGGGTTTACTTTTTTTTGTTTTCTGCCGTACGTTTTTGTTTTTTTTATTTATTATTTAATCTAGATATGCGGGGGAGTGGGATGGAAGCCCCCTGATGCCCTTGCGGTCGGGCTCGCCCTAAATTGGTGGGGTGTATCTCGGCCGGGGGAATGTTTGTGGGATGAGCCCGGACCTTTTAATGTCTTCTCTCTTGAATGTATTTTTTTTTTGTCATCTATTTATTTTCTGTGTGTTTTTTTTTTATCTTCTTGTTCTACGTGTTCAAGGGCGTGAACTGAAAAACATCTGGTGTCCCCGTGGCTGAGCTCACCCTATATTGGTGGGGTGTATCTTGGCCGGGGGGATATTATTAGATGAGCCCAGACCTTTTGATAGCTTCTGTTTTTTAATGTATTATCTTTTTAATGTGTTCTTGAAATGTGTCTAAATTTATTATGTACATACTACGAGTATGTTGCTATCAATAAACCTGTATTTATTATTTATTATTATTATTAGATTCAAAGTAATAATGCATGGGCAGTTAAGGTTGACGTAAAAAAAGAAGAGCGATAATAATAATAAAAGTTGAGTAAGATGATAGAAAGGTGGTGGCTGTGACAATTAATAAGGTATTTTACCACATCTGCATATGTTTACAAAAACGTGTGATTTACAAAAATCACAAAAAAACTTACCACAGAAATACCTTTATAAATCTTCCGATATGTGACTTTCACACAATCAGCTTTAGGTGGAGTGTAGTTTATATGTACAGGGAGAACTGGAAAAACCAATAAACAATATCTGCTTGAGCGAAGTATTAGTCCATGATCGGAAAGACTGAATTATATTTTTGACGAGATAAGAGTTTACCTTTAAACTCTCTATTCTTACATGCACATTTGCCTCTTATATCTATAGCATAAATAATTTAATCATCCAGCATCTTAGATCATATTGCTAATACCTAAAAGTCTTGTAAAATAGATCTTTATTTTTATACCTAGCAGTCTTGTATTACCTAGTAGTCTTGTAAAATAGATCTTTATTTTTATACCTAGTAGTCTTGTATTACCTAGTAGTCTTGTAAAATAGATTTTTTTTGTGTATTTAACAAAGGAAATCTACTTTTACATTGCCTCAGACTTCTTTAGAATCCATGTCACGAAGTCATTAAAAGCTCTTAACAGATGTGTATATTATATTATCTTGACTTTTATAGCCTAGTTTTTGCTGTTAACTATTAAATAAAACAACAATCCAAAAAGAAATCCATTTTATCTAGTTTTTGATACTTAGAATCAACTACGAAAAAATACTTAGTTTAGCAAAACTATTGTTCAAAAATAGACTTTGTGACAGTTTTTTGATAATCAATTTATATCGACTTACGTTACGCTCATGCTGAGACTGTCCATTGGATTTCCCAGTTCACCGCTCTTCTTTTTAGGTCGTTTTTACTGTCCAGCAATGAGCACTTGTCCTTTACTTTAGATCAATGCTTTTGAATATTTGTTCAAAGGACTTAATCAAATAAATGTTATTTTTAAATAAATTGTTGAGGATTTTCAAAATTCTTTGTAAATTTACGATTTTCAATGAAATGAAACGCTTTCATTGTTATTATTTTATGACGGTCTTTTATCGGTCATACATCGGTCATAATATGCGGCCTTTTTTTCATAATTTGAATGGTTGAAGGAAAATAGGCACTAAGTACAAAAAAAAACAAAAAAAAACTAAGTATGCAGTTTCATTCTATATGGCATATATAACGAAACTGCATACTTAGTTTTTTTTTTGGTACTTAGTACCTATTTTACTTCAACCATTCATTTTATTCACCATTATTACAAGAGTAAAATACAAATTAGAATTTCGAATGCGCATGAATATACACACAACTTGTCATACAAATTATCAACATTTATATGAATTATAAACTAAAAAATATCGCACATGCATACCACCCCCCACACATAAAAAATCAAACTTGAAACAGGTCAAGGTTCAGGTAATCAAAGACCCCGACATACAAAAATAAATAAAAAATAATAAAAATATTGGAGCTGAACTAGTTGAACGTGAGAAATAGAATTTGCCATATTCACATACTAGCTCTTTGTATAATTTCATTAACTGTCCCGTAACCCCTTCTTATCTCGCCGAAAAAATCCAGCGTCTATCCGATCATAAACTTGTGCTACACTTAAACAGATATTGACCTTCCCAGTTCACCGCTCTTTTTTTTACGTCGCCCTTTACTGTACATGCAGTGAGTTTCAGGAACTAGTTACAAACCAATGCTAAACTCGCTCCGCCCTTGGCATGCTTTAAGAAGTGACTGAAAAACTCATAATTTCTAGTCAGTAATATAATGTGTTTCATTCCTCGTTGTTCTCTCCTCTTCGTCATCCTCTCCTCGTTCTTTGATTAATGATATGTCACTTTATATAAAACAGGATTTTTTTGTTAATTGTTCGTCTTTGTGGAGTTTATGAGCGTATGCTCACGTATGGTATATGTTCATGAATTTCGTGGGGATGGCTAGTCATTTGAGTGATTTTTGCGACCTTGCTTTATTTACTTTTGTCTGATTGATTGGGAGAGATTGCTGCCTGGCAATGAACCCGTAAGATTTTTTTTGCAATGAAGTGTTAATAAATAAAGTAAATAAAAAATAACACATCGAAACTTCAACACATTTACAGATATCTCGAAAAGTTTAAGATAAACTAAGCCAACCATAAGAAGGAGAGAAATATAAATCGACAAGAGTAACGCATAGTCAACTATTTAAATTTATATAACTTAATAACTAAAACTTATCAAGTTTATATAACTAATTATTTTCATTGTAAATACTGAGACAGGTTAATGCTATATCAATCTCTTCTAACTGAGATCTAAGTTATTTCCTTGAATCCAAGTGATGTTAACTTAGATAATCTTCCCCTTACAATAACAGGTAACACATAAATTTAAATGACAATCATAAAAATGAAAATGCACCGTATTCAAGCATCAGCAAGTCTAACTTACCATAGAATCCGCGTAATCTAGATTTTGCAAGCATACCAGTTATTCTGTATACTGCAACGAGTTCCTCAAGATGTTTATTTAAACTGCAATCCACTTGCACGCCCACAGAAACTACAAACATAGATTTTACCACTAATAATAGTACAAGAGACACGTTTCCAACGGTTGTGACATTTATAAATAAATACTGGTTAATTATTTAACTTTGTAATTTAATTTATCTTGCGTTGTTTTTTACATTCTTCTTTCCTCCACTTTATTCATTAGGGTTGAAAGCAACTCTAACAAAACACTCTTCCAGGCAAGTTTGTCCTTGGTCTTACAGTATCGTTGAAGTTAGTTCTTCGTATTGACGAACTGGGCTATTAATCCTTTGTATCCCGATCCTGTGTTTTATCGTGATCAACTATTGTAGATGTTCGTTGAGTCATAAATAATTCAACCTTTAAACGATAGTATCCAGATTTTTTATTTCTAATATGGAGAGTGATAACATGCATGAATTCTAACGTCGCGTCATCAATGTGCAGTGAACTGTCAGATATTGAAGATATTGACATATGTATGAATCTAGAAACCATCTACACTTTCCGGGTCCAAATGGAATAAGGAACTGGTGAGTTCTTCGAAACAGTTTGTCAAAATATTTGCTGACATCTTTTACGTCAACTGACATAATAGAAATACTCTGTTGAACTTGGAGGTACGTGCTAAGCACAATAAGAGAAGTGACATCCGATACATGTGTAAGTTTTGTGATGTAGTTCTCTATATAAGCAACTCAATCTATTTTCACCTGAATGTATCGTTGTTCTACAATCTAAAATTGTACTCTTGTGCATTCTATGAACTGCGAGGAGAACCAATTGATCAATTATTGAACAGCTCGGAGTTGATATGTGCATTTCTGTGCTATGTACAAGGAGAATCATGATATGTTGAACAGATAGTACGGGGGAACGATAATGTTGACGGATCAATGCTGGCGAGAAGTATGTATATCAAAAAGATAAGAGGTCAAAAACCCATCTAATGATGGTACCAAGTGAGAGAACTGAAGGAGGATAGTTTATGATTATGCCAACCTCAGAATCTTCATCCTCAGAATTAAGAGAACGACCGAGAAAAAGGTGATCCAATAGAGCGGGTATAACAACATAGCTTTTGCCATGGTTGGTCCTGCGGCGTAGAATTGTCTGCTTCTAAGTGTTAGAGACATGGGTGACACGACGTGACACGTACAGCTTTAGGAAGCACTTGAAGACAAGTTTTTTAGAGGTCTTATCAGAATTCATGATTATTTATAAACGCTACATGCATACATTGAATTACACCTAAACCTAAATGTATAACTACCATATTGTAATTTATTTTTATCAAACACTGTTTATTCCACTTTTTGTGACGGTATAACCCTACCGGTTTCAAGGCTTTCACCTCACCTTCAGGGGAGCGCAAACAAGACTAAATGCTGTTCGAACTGGTACCGATATACACTCTTCAACGGTTGGAAGCTGGGGGGTGAGGGAGGCACGGGACAATTTCGGCCAAGAGCGGAGAGATTTTTGGGAAATAACTGTTCAACAGATGTTCCGATCGGTGTACTGACTTAGAAATTTCTAGGGCCTCTAATCTATCTAATTTATTTCCGTTACAACTGATATGTAAGAATTTGGCATCATCGATAGAAAAAGTATGATTCTCACAGTGACAATGATTAGCCATTTCAGAATAAATTAGAGGATTTGTTAAGGCGGATTTGTGTTCACGAAATCTCTTTTCAAAGGATCTTCCTGTCTTTCTTATATAGAAATTATCACAGTCAGCACATAAAAGTTTATACACACCCCATATACTCGTACAGATGCGGGGAAGTATCCAATCTAATGGAAGCAGCCAGCATCTACGTATGGTACACTTATCCTATAAATAATTAATTTGTGATATTTTTAATCTAAAAAATATTGGGTTTAAATCCCGAGTTAGAGCACCCTTGGTGACAGTCTTCTGGCTAAATAACGATGTTTACGTTAGCTACCAGCATCTACGTACACTCACTCAACTTATATATCATTATTTTGTGATGTTTTTAATGCGTCAAAAATATGGGGGTTGAATCCCGAATTAGAGCACCCTTGAGGACAGTCTGATTTCTTAGTGACGATTTATACATTGTTTTTTCACTATTAAGATTTAAAGAAAACTGCAGTTATCTGCTGAATAATTTAAATTAGTTTGGTTTTTAAGAAAACTGCTTAGTAATTTAAATTTTTAAAGAAAACTGCTTAATAATTTAAATTAGTTTGGTTTTTAATTGGATGATCAGTTACATACTTTATAAACAATCTCAATAGTAATCTATGGTGCTGAGCAATTACAGCAGTTGACATGCAAAACAATTTAACATATCTGTGTTAAATGGACCAAATAGCGGTAATCTTGAAACCAGTTGGTTCTGCTGCAGTGCTTGTATCTTGCTTAAGGGGAATAAAGTACTCGTAGAAGAAGAACTGGTCGGTTGTCAGCAATTAATCCAGAAGAATTATATAATATTGCTGTAACAGGTCTTAACAACACGCATACGTTGTTAGTTTTGTGGTTAAAAGCTGACGGAATTTGAGTCTAAAATTTCTAGTTTACGTAATGATTTAATGGAGCCATAATATCAGTTTTATAACGAGTTTTTACTGTGAAGTTATTACCACATTTGTCATTATGGTAGTTAATTAAATGAATCACTGTAGCTATCCAATTAGGGAGTTAAATGTAGTAAAATAATAATAACAAAATGATAATCAATATACATTGCGTAGTACCGTTAGAGCGCAATCTCTCATTAAGAGCGCTCTATGTTAACTCGGAAATCGAACCAAGTATTATTCACAGATTAAAAATATTACTAAATAAATCTACATATGTTGAGTGTAAAGATAGGTAGATAATGGCTTATTCTTCCTAGTGTCATGTCAGGTCCCTCCAACGTTGAATATCACCTGAGAAAAGGCATCTTTATCCCCGGCAGCCCGAAAAAGATCCCCAACGCTCCTTATACCAGTCCAATCACGTATATTGCAGAGCCAGGAGATTTGCCTCCTGCCAACACCTCTTCGACCCTCTATCTTGCCTTGGATGATCAGGTGCAGTAATTTGTACTTTTCTCCTCTAAGTGTATTACATTACCCAAATAGGACACCTAGATAGTGGCTATAGCTATTAATTAGATACTTACCTCCATCTATATGCGTTTAGATAAACATATTTGGTAAGAAAACCGCAGAAAGCTTATCAATGGAATATGAACTACAAATAGATCTTTATTTATATTCTGATATGTAATCGAAACACATCCGGCTTTTGTTGCAATGTGTTCATATTCAATCATAATTTTTGATAAGACCTTCCAAAAAGGGTTGTCTTTTTATGCTTTCTAAATCCGTATACGCCATCCATATCTCTTAGAGGTAGATCATTCCATGTCACAGGACCAGCAATGGCAAAAGTTTTATTATAATACCATCATTATAGTTATTAGCGTGGTCTTATTCGTAAAAAGTTTCCGGCCTTAGGATATTAATAAAGTTATTGATTGAAACAAACAAAAAAATTAACCTGTTAAGGCCTGAATTAATTCTAAAATTGAGTTTCAAGTGAATATTTCCAGTTTTTTGGGTATTTCAATGGATTTGTACAAATAAATTTTATTTTGTAATTTGTTTAGTCAAATACTGTTTATTCCACTTTATATAACGGTTTAACTCTACCGGTTTCAAGGTTTTTATATCATCATCAGGAGAGCACAAAAAATAGTCTTGTTTGTGCTCCCCTGAGGATGACCCTAAATTGGTAGAGTTATGCCGTTAAATAAAGTGAAATAAACCGTGTTTGACTAAACAAATTACAATATCTTTAAACCAAACAGTATAAATGTCTTAACTATAAATAATACATTTTTTTGCTGAGAGTCGTCAAATCTCACGAGTGGGTGCAGCTTGGATTTGCTGCATTTTTTATACGTTTGTATTTGTTTATGTGTAAATTTCGTGGGTGTAAATAAACTGTCTCAGAACAAGCAATGAACCTAGTAAGACGGCTGATGTAGAACGGTTTATCTTATGTAGAGTAAAATTATATAAACATTGTTGTTTATAGTTAAGGCATTAACGTTGTGGAGGTTTAAAGACATTGTAATTTATTTTTATGTGATAATTTGTCAATTGACTGTGATAATTTCTATATAGGAAAGACAGGAAGATCTTTTGAAAAGACATTTCGTGAACACAAATCCGCCTTAACAAATCCTCTAATTTATTCTGAAATGGCTAATCATTGTCACCGTGAAAACCATACTTTTTCTATCGATTACGCCAAATTCTTACATATCAGTAGTAACGGAAATAAATTGGACAGATTAGAGGCCCTAGAAATTTCTAAGTCAGTACACCGATCCGAACATCTGTTGAACAGTTATTTCCCAAAAATCTCTACGCTCTTTGCCGAAATTGTCCTATGCCTCCCTCATCCCTCAGCCCCCAGCCGTTGAAGCGTGTATATTGGTACTTGTTCGAACAGCATTTAGTCTTGTTTGCGCTCCCCTGAAGATGAGGTGAAAGCCTTGAAACCGGTAGGGTTATACCGTCACAAAAAAGTGGAATAAACAGTGTTTGATAAAAATAAATTACAATATAAAAATAAATTACAATCGTTTAGTAGTAAATAAAGTGTCTTTTCACGAAAATGTTGAGAACTTTTTTTATAAGATATGCCTTTACACAGGTGTTTATCTAAAGTTGGATGCAGTAGATACAAATATTGTGCGAAATCCAAAGCGATATTATACTTTTCGTAAAAAAAGTGTCTTTAACGAATATGAAACGTACTTTTTTTGCTTTATAAAAATATTATACATGAACCTAAATTCACGTGCAATTTCTGAAACAACTTGATACGTTCATTTTCATAGAGCATTCGCTAATATTTATTTATTTTATCCACTGTCGATGCCGACCTCAAATTAATTACCTCCTTTTTTGTAACTAATCAATACAACTCAAGCTGCCAAAATATACATTTTATGAAATATTGGATTATGTCAAGTGTTATTATACATTTTATGAAATATTGGATTATGTCAAGTGTTATTATACATTTTATGTCAATATACATTTTATGAAATATTGGAATATGTCATTAATACAAGGAAATTCGGCATCAATTATTATTAGAAAAATTATTAAATTGATTTTTGCAAAAGAAAAAAAATATAATTTTTCAGAAATACAAAAATTATAATGAATTAAAATATAAACCATGAATGAAGCATTAAATAATAAAAATACATATAATTTACATACATACCATCACCCCATTTCCTTGTCGGGGTAGGCAGAGAGGACAAAGCGTCAGACTTTCCTTTCTCAAAACACATCCTTAGTCTCATCAACATCCCCATAACTTATACGATTTCTCTGATTTTTTTACGTTTTCTTCTTTCAAAATTTTCACTTGATCCAACCATGCTTTCCTTGGTCTTCCTTCCGCGCGCCTTTATTCATTCGTTTTACATGCCCAAACCATCTCAGCGTGGTATTCTTCATCTTACTCAACATTCATCCATAATCACTTCATTCCGTATTCTGTTAAACATTGCCACCCCGTATATTCTTATCAATGCACGCATTTCTACAGAATTTATTCGGCTCCCAGTCATTTTCCACGTTCACGTTTTACTCCCATACATCAAAGTTGACACCAAAATACCATTATGGACTTGGTAGATTTAAAAAACAAGTCATCAAAAAGATGGCCTTTCCACTTCACTAGCGTATTTTAAATAAATATAGTTTTATTAATAGCAACATAGGATGTACATATTATATGATATATACATATTTCCTTAAATTACATATATATATGTACTTCATATCAGAAAACATTGAATTGGTTGAATGTTAGAAATAGACGCCAAATACACATATTGTCACTATTGTATAATACCCTTAACTGCCCCCCCCCCCCCTCTTATCTCGCCAAAAATTTTCAGCGTCTTTCCAATCATGGAATAGCGCTACGCTCAAACAAAGATTGTTTATTGGCCTTTCCAGTTAACCGCTCCTCTTTTTTTATGTCATCCTTTACTGTCCATGCAGTGAGACTCTGGAATCAGTTACAAACCAATATAAGACTCGTTCCGTCCTTGGCATGCTTTAAGAAGCGACTGAAAAAACTTTTAATTTCTAGTCAGTAAAATAACGTGTTTCATTCCTGATTTTTCTTTTCCTTTCCTTTCTACCATCTCTTCCTTTTCTTTTGATTGATGATATCTCACTTTATATGAAAAATAATGTTCGGGTGATTGTCCGTCTTTGTGGGGTTCGTGGGCTCACGTATGTGTTTATGGATTTCGTGGGAATGGATAGTCATTTGAATGGTTTGTGCTACCATGTAACTTGCTTAATTTATTTTGTCTGGTTGGTTGGAAGAGATTGCCGCCTGGCTATAAGCCCGCCAGATTGTATTTACAATGAAAGTGTTAAATAAAATAAAATAATAAAATATTTTAGTATAATGTCGAAAAAAATTACAATTCAGAGAGTAGCTATCAAAAGGCCTGGGCTCATTTAATTACATCCTCCCAGTCGAGATACACCCCCGCAAATAGAGGACGACCATGGCCGCGAGGACGTCAGATGTTTTTCAGCCCACACCCTTGTATTAATAAATTTAAAAAAAAATATGTCGTCATATCGCAGCGGCACAAGGTATACATCTCACAATATTTGCTTGTATTGTTTTCCCTTCAATGTAATTGTTAGCATTTGTAGTTTAAGAGAAAAAATACCACTACACATTCCAAAATACCACAAAGATAACAATAACTAAAAACAAATCTAAAACAGAGTCACCAAAAAACACAAGCAACAAAAAGTGTTAGATAACAAAAAAAGACACAATAGATAACAAAAAAAGACACCAAAGAAATAATGTCCGTTTTTGAAATTATTTATGAAAATTTTTCATTATTTTTACGCACAACTACTATTTTCATTGAAAATTTCCGCTTCCATATTATGTTTATTGCTACCGTCTTTGAAATGAAGCCTCCAGAATGATCCGTAAAATAATACAACAGTTGGTCCATTATACTTGATACCCCATCTGGATGCAGCGAGCGCATCATCTTCTTCATCTCCGGCAGTTCTGTGCGCAGATTGGACGCGCTTTGGGAGCGAACAGAAGTCGTGATGACTATAGGAGTCGTTGAGGACATTGACTCTTCTCTGATGGGAGTTGCGAGTCCCGCAAACAACCATTACGTCGTAAAAGGGGAAAAAGAGAAGAAAGCATGGGTACACCTTGAGAATTTAATAGCTATGGAATTCGAATCATATTTAGATGTTCTTGGAATTGGGATTAATTTCAATTGTAGATACATACCTATAATATATAAAGTGCAAGTATTTTTCTATTTACGATTTTCCGTTAACTATTGCTATACTAAAGAAAATGTAGCATGGTCCCTGTGACATTTTACAAATTTGCCCCAATACAACCTTGTAACGGCGTTCAGTAATTTTAATTATTTTACCAACTTTAATATAAGCCTCGATTCTAATAAGTGGCAAGTTATTTAGGTAAATACATTACATAAAACTAACAATAATGACAAATTAATTCATCTTGTTACAAATTAGCAAAAATATATCAGTTTGTTAAAATCAAATAATATTGTCACTACGTTAGTCTACATTGGCTAGGGATGGGGTATACGAAAATTGGATTTTCGATTTTTTTTTTATGTATAAAATTAAATGTTCGTAATTAGTATTAATTCATAGTGGATCTTGGACTATTTAAAGATACATTAGAAAGTCAGTACGAGTATAATGAAAATTAGGAATTAAAACGTCAGTTTAGAGAAAAACAATTTTTCGATTTATAAAAAAACTATTCGATTTGTAAAAAAAACGATTTTACCCCATCCCTATGAGATATGACATTTCAAACGTCACAGGGATCGTGCTACATTTTCTTGAGTATAACAGATTGTAGGTTAAAGTTTCTATGAATGAGGTATTGGTTCTACTTGAAACAGACAACGAAAAACTTTTTTTAATATGTAATCCACCCACACTAGGATGATTTGTGCCACCAAAACCTAGTTGGTATCACTAATAATGATTTGTGCCACCAAAACGTAGTTGGTATCACTAATAATGATTTGTGCCACCAACACTTAGTTGGTATCACTAACAATGATTTGTGCCACCAAAACCTAGTTGGTATCACTAATAATGATTTGTGCCACCAAAATCTAGTTGGTATCACTAATAATGATTTGTCCACCAAAACCTAGTTGGTATCACTAATAATGATTTGTGCCACCAAAAGCTAGTTGGTATCACTAATAATGATTTGTGCCACCAAAAACTAGTTGGTATCACTAATAATGAATGTGTTGATACCTTAACAAAGGAAGTATATTCAATCGGTGGTCCTTTATTCGATTTTTCACAGCCAATAAGCGATCTTTTAAATAAAATTAAACACGATACTTGGCCCTGATGGGTGTTAGATTTAGGTATAACAGGTGAAAATAAGGGCTCTAGATATAAACCGATCCAACAATACTCGTATATCCCTTTGAAACCATTGTTTAATATAATGAAAATAAACAGGATGGAAATGTCTGTCATGTGATGTTTGCTGACGGGTCACTGCATGGTGGCTAGTCAGTCACATTTGCGGAATTTATTTATTTATTTTCTCATTACAGGCTTAGCCCAATTACATTGAAAATACAAAAAAATGTTAATATTAAAAAATTATACATATAAAATGAAAAAAAATATATAAAATACAAAATTATGTATACATATATACACACAAACATACACATACATACACACATACACATACTCGTATATT
Source organism: Odontocerum albicorne (assembly GCA_949825065.1). Taxonomy (NCBI): domain Eukaryota; kingdom Metazoa; phylum Arthropoda; class Insecta; order Trichoptera; family Odontoceridae; genus Odontocerum; species Odontocerum albicorne. Next base: position 13,392,474 of record OX463861.1, read on the forward strand.
CAAATACACTTAAATACGTTGATGAGTGCTTTCTAATGCGCTCAATCTTAGAAGAAAATTTTCTTTTGCTTTTGGTAATGTGATATGAAATATGTCAATAAGAATGGGTATTATGGAAGGTCCCGACAGTGAGTGTGGTCTGGATGATGAAAATATAGATAATGTATTTTTGTATTGCCCTTTTCGAGGCATATTTGATTTACTAAACGCTATATCATTGTCGCGTTCAATGAATGTTGCATTTCTTATTTCTTCGTTAAAGAACTTACCAATGAGAAGATTCGCTTGAAATGAAAAAGCAAAGTGAATTAAAGTATATGGTAGTAAGAACAATAACTGATAGTGAAATTTAAACATAATTATAATACATTCTAATAAAAGTTATTTAAATATAGTCTTTCCCTCTCAAAATATCTTCTTGTACTGTACTCAACCACCATCTTCTTATGATGATGCGATAGATCAAGTGAGGCGAACGGCGTAGGTATTATGACGAAGTGTTAAACATGTCCCACGATACGTTGGACTTTTCCATTTAATACTTTCGATCTGAGATTAACCGCTAGTAACCAAAATCGCTGAAAGTGAAACCGTGAATAAAGGGGAGACTACTGTATATACAATCTTGATGTATTTTTGAGTAGTTTTTTTTGCAAAATTCTACTCTACACAAGATAAACTATCTATATTAGACGTCTCACTAGGATTATTGCCTGTTCTGAGACAGCTGACTTATATGTAGAAATTCACAAATATATACACATACGAACGAGGCAATAAGTCCTTGTTGTAGACGGTCTTGAGAATTGATAACTCAGTAAAAATATGTAATGTACTCGTATATATGCACAATTTCATTGACACATCTAAAAGCTGGACATATTTAAATTGTGTTATATTCCAACGTCAATACAGTTGAAAAGTGAACATGTGCTGTGATGTTTATATTTCTTTCTTCCTTTCCTCTTTAAGTGCGTTAACCGTTGCACACCAGCAAACTCACCGGCCGCACCACTGTACTGGATCCGATGACACACCGAAGTGGCACGATCGGAGCACACCGGCATGTTTATTTGTTTTTCTCTTTATGAAAGAATAGATATGACCGAAGTCATAGATATCCTTATACTCTCGAATACTAAGCGGAAAAATATTTGTGTTATTCGAGGGGAGTAGCATAGCGCAGGGTTCGAACCGGCAACCTTCCGCACGGAAGTTCAGTGAGTTGTCACGTGACCATGCACCTCATTGTTATATATATTACACTTTTTTTGTATATGTATAAAGTACAAAATCAAACTGAGTTATTGCCTTGTGATAATAATATCCATCTCCTAACCAAACAGAAATATTACAAAGAGACCTGAAGTGAAACCTAGACTAGAATTTTTTTTTTTTAAATCTTGGTTCCAATGACAATCGAACCCGCAACCCCCAGGCTGTAAGATAGGAATGTTACGAACTAGACCATAGCGGTCATCAATTAAAATAAACCCTATCTGTCGAAATGTTAAACGACTACCAATGGAATTGTCCTTACGCCACGGCTCAACAAATATGAAATTAACAAACTCACCATATTACTCGAACAGTTTTGCTGAATTTCGTTTATTTAACAAATAAATAAATCACGCTTCTTGTGTGAGGTTTGTGGCCACCATCCAGTGCTCTGCCGTTTCTCGCTGTATCCGTCCGCTTGCTGAATACCACCGGGTAATGACCGTACCACGACCTTGCTGCGGGAAAGATCCGATGTTCAATGCTCTTGTACCGTGCGCAGCTGTTGCCAACAATTTGATACATTGTTAATACAATAGCTACTGTAATATTTAAAATTATATAAATTCTGTGATACTGCGATGATAATCGAGTTAATCATTTGTTCTTTCCCCTGAATCTTCCTCGGCAGCCGTCCAGAGGAAGACCAAATAACTCCTGGATGACTCAGTGCTCCGAAATCCTGCAGAGAAACGGCCTAGATAAAAGCGAGACCCAGAACCGAAGAATATACAGCCTGAGAACGAAAAGAGCTGACCCCAACAGCCTACTTAGGCAATGAGTTGGGACAGTGCTAGGAAGAAGAAGAAGAATTTATTATTTCCCCCTTCCATCGGTTCATCTTTGGACCGATTGGCTACTCCGATCCAGTAACATCAAAAAATAGTTTTGCTGCATTCGAGATATTCTGGGAAAGTACTGACAACTTGGGGCTTTTGAGTTTCAGACTTTAAGTCACTTTATAAGTGTTATATATTTACTCCGCTGCGAGTCAGACCTTAAGTATGTCGTTAGTACTATTCTTTTCATAATCAAGTGTTTCGCCACCAGGGAAGGAGTCTCTTTGGACAATTCCGTTGTTTAATTCATTGATCCGTAAAAAACTAGAAAGCAATGCTTGCATTTGGAGCCCAGTGGGGGCGCAAAACTTACTCATGGTGGAGAAGGTACAAAAAAAATATCTACGATATCTCTATATGAGTGAGTTTGGTGTCTATCCATGGCTTTATCCTACTCAGTGTCTGCTGGGCATGCTCGGGTATAACTCCTTGAACTTAAGAAGAGATCTGCGTCTCCTGGTATACGTTGTCAAACTCGTTCGAGGAATTGTGAGCTGTCCAACATTACTACAAAGAATAGCGTTAAATGTTCCTAACAATTACACTAGACTGCACCGGCAAGAACTGTTCTCAATAACATACGCAAGAATGGGTCTTCCAGCCGTTATGCCTGTTGGTATTGTATTCATTTTCCTTCTCCCGTAATGTCTTACCTTAACACTATCATATTATTGCTTCGTCCATGATTCACTTTCGTAACTTGCTCTGTAACCAAAGGTTCAAAATATAATTTAACCATTTCCCCAGAGTTAAGAAGTACGTTAACTTTACGAGCGTATATAATGCAATATCATTAACGGTTAACGTTATGAGAAGATATTCTGACGCATGACATCCATCCACTGTGCGCCTGGAGAAATACTTGGACTCTTGCAGTCTTCTTCTTGGCCGGAAGCTGCTGTGCTGGCTCCATGGGCCACCATTATGGTATTATGGCCATTTCCATTGGTCATGCCATGGGAACATCTTTATTTAAATATCTCCTTCAACAAGTGACTACTAACTGTCGATTTTCTTGTTGTTGGATGCTGTTATGTTGGGTTTCTGTTGGCTGGAAGTTCAGTGGACTCTTTGATAGCTTGAGTTTAGTTGTTTATGACTATTTTATTAACTATTATGGACTAAAATGTTTTTTTAAAGTAATTTTTATACTAATGCTCTTGTTTATTATTATTACACTTTCGTTGTACACAGTACTAACTCTTCCTGCTAAAATATATAAAAGAGGCCTTAAGTGAAAATCAGTCTCGAAACCTTTTTAATGAAATCGGGTGCCAAAGAAAATCAAACCCGTAACCCCCTAATCGGAAGGTAGGCTTCTTAATAACTAAACCACAGAGGTTCTTGTAGCAAAAAAAAGCAGCAGACAATAAAGTAAATGGTGGGTTATACAATTAGTTTACTTACCGTATTTCAAGAGAAGCAAAGTTCGCTACTCATAATGGAACCTTGGTTCCAATATTAGGTTATGCAAGCAAAATTTGTCTAGCAACGAGCAAATGATTCAACACTGGTTTCTAAGAATTGAATTATTCACCCTATAAGCTCGAACTCGCCCTTAGTAATTATTTAATTATTTTCAAAAGTGTTGAAAAAAAATAATAGTGACGTACATAAGTGATCTTCGCAGTGTTACACCATTTTGAAAACAAAATTTCAGAATATTTTTTTCAGTAATATTGAAAAATTAATAGATAGTTGTAAAAAAATATTGAATTACAGGGTGACTTTATAAAAAAAATCATTCTAAAAATAAATTGACCAACAGAATGACAATATTGAAAAAAAATCCTCCCGCGCAAAATTTCACTTTCTTTCAGAGCTCGGACGTTTTCTTCGATCTGGCAATTAGAGGCACAAGTGCCTACCAATACATCTACATTTGCGGTTCACTCGGCGCGACTTTGAAACGATCTTCCAAGATTTGTCAGATGTGCACCATCCTTATTTACGTTTAACAAAGAGTTGATAAAAGTATTAAACTATTCACAATATCCTTTCATTTTAATTTTTCTTTATTCCCTTTCTTATCCTTGAATGAATTCCTCTTATCTAGTTCTACTATTATCGATAGATGTTAGTTTTTTTTTTCCTTAAATTTAAACTATTGTTTTGTGAAATCTGTTAACAGTTTAATGTTTCCAAGATGACCTGATTGGTTGGAAGAAATTATTTTACAGCAATAAGCCCACCCAATGTACCATGTTTAACCATGTATACAAAAGTATAAAAATAAATATCATCTAGGCTGGAAACTTTTGAGCCTTACTTTTTTATAACAACAACGGCATATAAATATATCGAGGCTGTTGCGCTTTCGAAGCATCAAGTTGGTAAAGAAAACTCCTAAATATATGACAGTAATACCCATCTATAATTTAAGACCATCTTATAAAAAGTGCCAAATAAAGACAGTGATACCCATCTATAACTTGAGACCATCTTATAAAAAGTGCCAAATAAAGACAGTGATACCCATCTATAACTTAAGACCATCTTATAAAAAGTCGCAAATAAAGACAGTGATACCCATCTATAACTTGAGACCATCTTATATGTGAAGAAGTCCCAAATAAAGACAGTGATACCCATCTATAACTTAAGACCATCTTATAAAAAGTCCCAAATAAAGACAGGGATACACATCTATAACTTGAGACCATCTTATACAATGAGGTATTGTCTAAAAACGTTAGAGATTTGTCTCTGCCAACCTTTTTGATTTATACCAAGATCGAAATGATACAAATTTGTCAGGATGATATGAAAAAGTTTGATTTGTAACTAACAACTTGAGACGATAGGAAGAAGAGGCTGCATCGGTTAATAAATGCAAGAGTTGCAGCGAAACACTGGAACAAAAAGTGCAAACTCTCGTTTAGTCTGTCTGAATGCTTATTTATTCACAATCCTACATTTGAAGTTTCTCAAATGGTGTTACAGTTTAATTAATTATAAACGAAAAATTATTAGGGTGCGTGAAACGAATGAATGAAGAAATACTAACAAAACATATTTATAGTGCAAATGTGAGGGGAAAGCGTGGTAGAAGAAAACAGAGATTGTATTTATTTATTTTAGGCGTGACAAGAAATATACGCAATTTGCAAAAAAAAACAACATGTAATTAAATTTGGACACAATTTTAATGGATCTGTGTTTTTTGCCTTTCATTTGTTGTGTACCCGGTAAACTAGACTTTTGCCTGTATCTCACTGAAAACGTATAGCATGAAAAAATAAATCGATACTTCTTTCCGATTTTTGAGAATATAAAAAAATCCCGTTGCACATTCTCATCAACCTGACAAACAGTTAGATCAAGTGAATGATATTTAGAAAGAAAGAAATGTAAGTAGTAAGAAAAATCGTAGGAGCTGCGAGATAATGTGTATGGATGTGGAAGAAGAGAAATACGTGTGTCGAGATAGGAAGTCTGGCACTCTGTCCTCTCTGCCTACCGCAGTAGGTAAACGGCGTGATATTATGTATGTACAAATATGTATAGATATGGTAGATGTTCTTATCTGGAAATGTAAGAAGTAAGATAAATCGAAGGAGTTGTGTGAGAAGGTGTATGGATGTGGAAGAGGTGAAACATGTGTGTCAAGGCAGGAAAATTTGGCGCTCTGTTGTATCTGCTTATTCTAACGAGGAAACAGCGTGATGGTATGTTTATATCAATACGAGTATGTGCCAAAAATATTGCTATGACGACATTTATTACCTAGTTGGTTAGACGCCTGTTTCCCAACCCGGGATTGGAGGTGTAATTCCCGATTGAATCCATGTTTTTTAAAGGGTTTCAGTTTGGTTTTCATTTAAGAACTCGTTTACATTTTTCAGGACGGTTGGAAGAGATTGACATATGACAATCAACTCGCTAGGTTATATACAATATACAACATTGTTATACAAAACAATTAAGTATTAATTCAACAACACCAACTTTGTTTATGGATGCTCAAGAAGATATTGTCTTTTGGAATTTCCTATTTATCACTCCTCCTTTTCTTTATTGTCTATAATTTCTGATTCTCGCAAACAGTGACTTAAAATATATTACATATCTTTTCAATAACGAGATGTATTTTCCATAATTCCTATTTTTTAGTCCTTTACTAGTCTGGTGATTTTTTTTCTTCATGGTTTAATTTTTTTCTCGTGTGCTTTTTAAGCGAATGAAATATAAGATAAAAGAAAAATCCAAGGAAAGTGTATTGGTCTATAGGTGGTGAAAGGTGTGCAGTGATAGAAAAAATGACGTTATAATATGTATGTATACTAATATTATTGAAAACAATTCCATCGAAAAGTTTTACAAGCGTAGCTTTCAAACATGAGAAGGGTTTTTGAAATCGATTTTGAACAGCAACCGATCGGATCGAATCGGCCGATTATTTTTTTGTTTTCGCTCCTCTCAAGCATACTGGTAAGGTTTATTGCGATTTGTTGAGCTGGCATCTTTATTGCCATCGTTTTTGCATTGATTCAAATTCTTTGATGCTGTCAGTTTGAGCTTAAATGAATTTAAAATGACTTGAGGGAAGCTTCGTAACCAGTTTCCCACCAAATTCAGAGGCAATGACATTAGTTAGATGTATACCGAATTACAAAATCTGATGACGAACTTAAATCAAGACCCCTTGCTTCAAGTGTAAGCTACACGGTCTGTTCAATAGGAAAGTAAACTGATTTTATTTTCGCATAACCACCTGCGCCATCTATGGATGAATAAATAAGTTAACTTGCGACATATTTTGACTATCTTCCGTAAAAGTTTTAAAGCGCTGGTATTGCTGGTTCATTCGTAATGACGTAACAATTGACAGTGCCTTCTGAGTCTCGGTCGGAAAAGGAAAAATAGAGCATTGAAGATGATAAACGGCCTGGACCATCATTGACAGTTCGAATTGAAGAAAATGTCCAAAACGTGGTTAGAATTCTTCGAAATGATCGTTGTGCATCTACTAGGCTCATCGAGGACTCACTGAAATTCCTTAATACACTCTCCATTTCATTTTAACGGAAAATTTGAGCAAACGAAAGGTGAAGGTAACGAAACCAAACACCTGTTTTGGATCGTCACACACTGACTGACGATCCAAAACAGGTGATGAAACATGGCACTTTCAATATGAGCCACTCACAAAGCGCCAGATCTCGGAATGGAAGGTCCACAATATCTGAAACCGAAAAAAGTGTGCAAGCAGAACATACGAATCAAGACTCTGCCCACTATTTTCTTTGATTCCAAAGAAATCATTAATCAGTCAATAAAAATGGGTTCAAATCTCAAGTTAGAGCGCCCTTGGGTAGAATCTGTTTTCTAAATGGCATTATTTATAGTTTACCCGTTCATAATTAAAGCGGTTAATTTAAAGAAATTGTAATATACCAATACACCCGCTAGGTTGTACTGTGTACAGCGGAATAAATACATAGTTTTTTTTTATTTAATGTACGAGTATGTTATACTATATTCTATAAACACAGGATATTGGGCCTAAACGTAATTGATGCATCACTTTTTAGTAACATTCTGCTGCACATGTTTGCTGAGGAACAGAAAAACACCAATCTCACTTTTGATGGTCTGCATACATTTCTGCAGAACAAAGAACCCTCTCGTAGCTAGATACAATCTTGAATATCTATGCAGTTGGTGGAAGTAGCAGCTGTGCAAAAAACAACGATTCAAATAATACACCACAGCCCTTCATTTTCTTTTTAAAACCAGTGTTATCCATGCAGACTGAGGATTTCAGTAAAAAATAACAGTCAATTTTGAGGAATGTAACGAATTGTTTATTATTTATATCTAAACACTGTTATAAAGAAGCTGGAATTATGGTTCCTTGCAATAATGCTGAACTTTATCATCATCTCCAATCTTAAATTTACCCTTTCTTTGTACTCCAAATATGGCTTTGAATAAAAACAGTTTAGATGTATCTATATCAATAGTTTTCTTTGTTATATTATCGAAATATCCTTTGTTGCAAAGCACCATATTGTTTGTATTCTAATACGAGATCAAAAAGGTAGTATGCTCCAGGAATTTAGATCCAGTGTATCTACTCTCTGTCCTTGTTCAAACAATTTGAACGTCATGAGTAATAAGTGCCCAAGACATGTATCTTGAAAAATTCAGGATTATGTATTAGTTTGAAGTTTTTTTTACTGAACAAAGGATTCGAAAAAGGATGATAAAACTGGATATATTAGAATTTTAAAGGATGTTACTATAGCAGATGTGGAATAGAAAGTATTTTATTATGTAAAATTATAAAATGAAAAAATATCGAGATAACTTTGAAATAATATACAATTAATGAAGTTCGTATACATTTTTAAAGAATGACTGATTTTTATTGATTTATTGGACACTTTTGTTTTCTTTATAAAGCCGTAACAATATATACTTAAATAGTGTAAAATATCAATAAATTGAAAAAAATCATGAAAGAAAATAAAATTTATGAAATTGTGAAAAAAAAAACAAATAAGACAGAATGAACATGGAATATCCGATCTCTCATTTCCTCAATCCTAGATCTTGGCCTGAGTGAGGAGGAAATATCAAGGGAACACGAACTACAAAGAAACCTTTATAGATCTTCCGATATGTGATGTTAACTTATTCGGTTTTAGATGAAGTTTAATGTACGTGTTACGTGTGTAATGTTTATATGATATACCATCATACATTTTGATAAAGCCTTTCAAAAATCGTGCGTGGTTTATTATGTATGAATTAACATTTTACTTAAATAATATAAATCGATCTTATAATAAATAATATTCTCATTTAATGTGAATCAATCTTTTAACTAAATAATATTTGTCTATGATTTTCACGAGCGCCCTACACACAGAGCCAACAAGGTCATAGACCTTGGATTATCTTCCCCTACACACAGCATACACGATACAATCCTTGCAGATAAAGCTGGATGCACACTGCATATAACAAGAGTAACAACAACTACGGCTTAAGCCAATATCTATTGACCATTGGCCACCTCGGAGCCCATTGTTTGCACATTACAGCGATGGTCCAAGAAGATAAACGACTGAATTGCAGCTGAGTTATGATTTATATTCTAGATAAACCTTTCTGCAATATATTCGAAATAAGTTATTTATTACTTTGATTTATTATTTTTTCTTACTCATTTCTTATATACCATAAGATCATTAAGAAAATATATTTTCTTTTTGTTTTCTTATTAAATAGTAAGTAGGATTGTATCATACTAAAGTTGTATATATTGGCGACCGTGGTCTAACTATAAACTTTCACGTTAAGCAAGCGAGCGCCCCGGGTTCGATTTCTTGCGGATTTACTTCTGACACGTTTTACTCTTAAAAATTTTTACATATAAATTTAAGATTTTGTGTTGCTTAAATGTCGTTTATCACAGATTCTTTTCGTGTTTCGTTAACCATCACGGAAATAACGCTGTCTTCAAAAACTCTGCCTTACAAACGGCTGCATTAGATTAAACATGCCGATCGTCTTGTAACTCAAAACTGCGTGCTTACTAAAGTGCAACAGTTTGCACACAATTAATACATATACAGTCGTCTTCCATTCAAATTATAGCTTTCTATGGTGTAGTTCAGGGGCGCTCAGACTTTAACCATCGGCGATCTACCATAAAAGCATTAGGCGGCAAGCGATCCACTAGGTAAAAATAAAATACAAAGTTTATAAATGGTAAGTATTTATTTATTGCAAAGATGATCACATATAAATAAGTATTATCATTGAAATAATAAGTGTTCCGTTACTAACGTTCTTTTGATGTCGATGCATGGCACTGCACTGCATGTCCTCTGCATACTTTTCATAGGATGGCACGTGATTACTAAGTGCCAAACGCAAGCATGAATTAAGATGTTCGTCACTGAGCCGATTACGATATTTAGATTTCATTATTTTCATTTCGGAAAACGCAGACTCGCACAAATAAGTTGACCCAAACAATGCTGTTAACTGACAGGCAATTTGTTTCAAACATGGATATTTTTTAATGTTAAATTATCATGTATCAGATAGATGTTAATTTAATATTTAATGCTCGTTACTATATTAACAAATATTAGGTTAAAATAATTGTTAAAAAATATTTAGTGTACTTTTTATAAATTGAATGTCAGAAATTTCAAAAATATAATATGTAATTGATCGATTTTAAAACCTCCCGCGATTGACCAGTCAATCGTGATCGACCGTTTGAGCACCCCTGGTGTAGTTGGTAAGACCCCTGTCTTCCAACTCGGAGGGTGGGAGGCAATAAGCCCTCCAGGTTGTACTGCATACAACAATTATGTAATAAAATATAATAGCTGAAATCACATTCGATTACGAGAGATTGTCTTTCACGTCATCATATATACAGTACAACCTGGCAGGTTTATGACTACATAGCAATCTCTTGCAACTAACCAAGACGATATTATAGAAGTCTAAAATGAAAACAAGACTCGAACCCTTTCAAAAATCGGGTTCTAAGTAATCCCCTGTATTCTATGCTATATCTTACTTTGCGTATTTCTAAAATAATAAAACAGATATTCTTTAAAAAATATACGTGTTTAGTAAAATGAATATGGGAACGATTGAATACAGAAATAAATAAACCTAAAAAAAATATATGTAAAAATTAACAAATCGTGATAAGACGTATACACAAATGTACCAAAGAAAGTTTTTAGAAATTGTAAATTAACGAAATTTCGGAGATTGTAAATTAACGAAATGAGAACGGACTAATATATTCTTGTAAATGTATTGATTTTCTAATTGATATTTTGCATTTCACAAACAAATAGTTGAGTCAGCGTAAATGTATCAGTTTCATCGTAGTCAAAAAAAGTTTAAGAATTGTATTAAAAAAATACAAAATGTAAGGTGCGAGTTCAGCTTAAGTATGATATTAAATTAGCGCGGGAAACATGGAAGAATATTTTCAGGAAGGATGCAAAACGTTGTTCGTAAGTTTTTATACAATAATTTACAACTGCGGAAGATGTCGGCTTAATGGTCACAAATGAAGATTGCTGCAATATTATACCGCCTGAAGGAGTATATAATGAGGATGCAAGGATCAGTATCATTTATTTATAGTCAGACAGACAATTATAATGTTCTGTTAAAGTATAAATCTCTATCAAAATGTTATAACTTCAATATTACATCGTTCTATGTTTTATTTTTCAAATGGTAAAGATATATAAAGGCTTTTTAATTTATTTTTAATCATCCATTTTAAGTATGAAAGACTACGCATTAAAATATAGGACTTCACGGTCATTATTTTAGAAGCTAAAAGTATTTAACTCCATTTATTAATTTATTTTTCAAGCATTTTGCACATTACAGGTTCCCCTAATTCGTAAAAGGACCAAACAACATGTATTAAACAATTAACATTTTTTAAGACTTATTTGATAAGGAAAATTATAAAAATATATATTTTACACAATGACAAACTGTGGCATGTTAAATAGTATAAAAAATTTAATTATTTCAAGTACTACACTAAATTCAAAAGATTTTTCCTGAAGGAGCTGAGCGACATATGAAACACGTATATATGAGGACACACACGTTTAAAAAGTGTGATTACTCTACCTACCGGCATTTCCAAAGGCAGGTTGGTGTGACTTATAGGTTGACGGAACAATCTATGGAAGATGAAAGCTGAAATAATTAACATTGGAGGGATAAATACTGTTTTCTATTTTTTTTTTTGATAATATAAAGAAAGTACAAAAATCAATTTACTTCACAGGAGAATTCAGCTAACGGAAAAAATGCGAACCCTTTGTTCTTATATTCCTGTTTATTATTATTATTATTTTCATTTACTTTGGATTGTTTTTGATATCATTGGGTTTTGAACCTGTATCAAATGTCAAATAAAATAAATCAAAAATATATTTAAGAATTAGGAATGCAGAGCAAATGTCTCTGGTGAAGATTATTATTTATCAAATGAGATGAACGATATTTTTTAACAACTAACTTACACTCGCATCCCTTTTGCATATAGTTTTACCGCGTGGTTTGACTTAAGATGCCGACGTTTCAAAAACGTTGCAATTTTCATCTTCAGGGCTTGTTGGTAGTCAACTATGATATAAATGGATGCGCACCGGATACCACTGGCCTACAGCAGAGTTTCAACCGCAACGTGAGCGCACGGGCCTGTACATGGTTCCTTCTCACTACGGGAGAACAAAGACGCGGCTTTCACAAATGTTAAAATTATTGTTTATTTTCATTCAGTAATATTGTTTGGATATTTATATATTTATATTTCCTCTTTGATAAATCGGGCGAGACAACTCATTGGTTTGTCGAGTATTATTTTGTTTGAATGAGAAACTGTGAATTGTCTCGGTGAAGTGTTTCAACCAAAATTGATTTTTCGGGATAAGCGAGTCTACAGATTCTTTCGCGTTCGGATTTTGTTCACCGTTCTCGTCATTGTCCTATATACACATTCTCGCATCCCTGGCAATCGTTTGTCCTATATACACATTCTCGCATCCCTGGCAATCGAATCGGTAAACACCGTTCGACTCTAAAGGGTCGCGGTCTTTAAGAGATGTTAACATAATAGTCGAACACTATTTATTCCACTTGACACAACGGTATAACCCTATTGGTTTCAAGGTTTTCACCCTCATCATCATGGGAGCACAAACAAGACGTTGAGTCTCTTCTTATTATTATTACTTTGTGTACATGATTAAATATGGTACATCTGGTGGTGGGATTATTGCTATGCAGCAATTTCTTCCAACCAATCAGCTCATCTTAGATATTGTAATTTGTTAAGTAAAACAAATGTTTATTCCACTTAATATAACGGTATAATCCTACTGGTTTCAAGGTTTTCACCTTATTATAAGGGAAGCAAAACAAGACAAGTCTTGTTTGCGCTCCCCTCACATTGAGGTGAAAACTTTGAAACCGGTAGGGTTATACCATTGTATTAAGTGAAATGAAGTGTTTGACTAAGCAAATTACAATGTCCTTAAACCTCCATAGTTTAAAGAAATTGTTAACTATTTAACTATACATAAAATTGATGTTAAAGGATTTCTCAACCTTGATGAATTAGTATCGAAAATTTTGGCAATTCTTTATATAGTTTCAAATATAAGTTTAGTTATGAACTTCAGCATGATACGGGTAAACGGCGCTAGAGATAAAAATGAATGTTAACTTTTCAACATATCTACACGTTACGGTTACTAATGAATAATAGAAGGTGTTAACTGATATTAATGTTCATAGTTAACTAACTATACTTATATTGTCTATGCTTGAAGAGGAAACACACCATATGTGAAGCGAGTCTTGATCATCCATCTCACTAATGGAGACCGTCTGAGCAGAAATGTTAGCGTTTCTTTCAATGATGAACTCATTGCAAAAGTTTATCAATTTTATTTATTAATTGCATTTTCAGTATAATTGAACCAACTCTAAGGAGCTGAAAGTATTATATAAAGATATTGTCATAATGTGTACTTTCAAGATAACTGGATAATAATACACAAATTTATGTACGTTATTTATTTATAATATTACAACACTTCATTACAAATACAATCTAACGGGCTTAATGCCAGGCGGCAATCTCTTCCAAGTAAATAAAGCCATTTACATGTTCGCAAAAAACATTCAAAAGATTATTCAAATTTATGAAATTTATGGATATATACTTATTAAAGTAAAAGTAAAATGTTATCAAAGGAAAAGGAAAGGATGGTGGAGAGGAAAGAAAAATCAGGAATGAAACACGTTACATTACTGACTAGAAATTAAGAGCTTTTTTAGTCGCTTCTTAAAGCATGCCAAGGACGGAGTAAGTCTTACATTGGTTTGTAACTGGTTCCAGAGTCTCAGTGCATGGACAGTAGAGGACGACGTAAAAAAAAAGAGCGGTGAACTAGGAAAGCCAATTAACAATCTCAGCCAACAACATTTAGAAAACGCTGTAATTTGTCCAGCTGTTCTTCTGAAATTTACAAATAACACACGTCTTCACAAGCATTTGCATTTCTGCTGTTTCAAGTTGCCTAGAGTACGAGCTGTACATCGTCCAGCATTCTGAGTCATACACTATTGCGGGTCTAACGATAGTCTGGTATACCTTTCCTTTCAGTTTTATAGGCATTTTTGGGTTACACAAGACTCATGTTACCGATCTAAATTTCATCCATCCCACACTTATTATATGGTCAACATCCGCGGCGCACCCTCCGTCTTTGTGAATGAGTGAGTCCAGATACTTAAATGAGTCACAGCCGGCTAATGTTCATTAAAATTGTGTGTCCAAATTTAATTACTTGTTGTTTTTTCGCAAATTGTGTATATTTCTTGTCATGTGTAAATATATTTTTTTAAATATGATAAAGCCATCGAGTAATATTGGAGGGACTAAGTCATTGTCGAATTTACTGAGAAGTCGAGGACTACCAACGAGGATCGCTTGAGACTTCTTTAGATTAAAGAGTACCTCATGCTCCTTAGTCCAGTCCGCTATCTGGTGACAACGGCTTAAAAAATATTTAAAGGTTTTCGTTCCTGTAAAACATTTAAGCTATAATACTAAAGGAGAATTATTTTAACTTCCGTTTGGCATTATTCTTATGTCTGTATTTGCTAACATCCGTTGATCAAAAATGCGTACTTAACATTTGTTTGCTCACGAATTAATTTTCGATCTTATGCAAATATTTAACATAAGGTGTGTCTTATCAGGTGTGGAATATTAGTAAATACAAAAATAGATACTATACCATTTTTTCACTCAACTCAAAAGGGCGAACAATTTGATAATTACGTCCTTGGAAAACAGACATCAACAAAATATAGAAGAATTTCAGCACCCACTAACTACTTGATTAAACAATTCGTTGTCTTTACACATCGTACTGTATAGCACTTTCGTTCATCCTAGTAATAGTAGGCTTAGTGGTCCTAATGAAACTACCTAGATTACAACCTAGGGGCGAGGACTGGTGATTTGCAAAGCGTATCAGGAATCATTTAATTAGTTAGATATCTCAGTGCTGCTTCCAGTGTTTCTCCTGATTTTCGGGAATCAATTATTAAGTGTAGCTAGCTTAACACATTCCATGATCAGACGGCATATCTCATCCAGGGCCACATCCCCTTGACCAGCGTGACTCAATCTACTCCAAACAAATAGATGTATTCACCTTCCGAGTAGCAAAACACCTGTTCGGAGGACTTTTGGCTCCTCAAGATGAGATTGTCTATTTTCTTATCAGGTTATTCCGAGCGCTAAGGTTTTGAATGAAAACGTCCGGTTGAGAGTGATATCAAGATACTCGTATTAGGGTTTGGGACAGTGTTCCAGTCTTATTTTATTCGAAATGGTATACAGCTCACGGCTTGTTTCTAGGTTGCGCTGGTAGGAGGCACAAACCTGTGTTTTAGACAGAGTTTGGTTTTAGCTCATTCTCTTTGTATTAATTGGCTATTGTTTTAAATACCCCAGATATGTTTGTTTCAACCTGTTTAAAAGTATTTCCTTGTGCAAAAAAGGCAAGATTGTCTGCGTCAACAAAAAAGGGAAAGAACATTGGGCCCCGGCAGGTGAATTTTGCTTGTAGAAGCATTGCCACCTGGATCTTAACTACCCTGGAAATATCTTAACAAGCTCTGTACAGGAATTGAAAGAACCAAGGACAATATGTCACAATGGGGAATGTTACGTGATGGATCGATTCACTGTATCTGCGATGAAGAGCAGTCTATACGACACTTGCTGCAGTGCCCAAGGAATCTGGTGTCTTTTACCGAAGATGACTTAAATCGTGGAACGCACAGTACTGTCAAGGTGGCAGAATTCTCGGTGGAATTTTTGTAGTACTGTACTTTTAACA
>OX463861.1:14039621-14342998 GCA_949825065.1 Odontocerum albicorne
ATATATATATATATATATATATATATATATATATATATATATATATATATATATATATATATATATATATATATATATATATATATATATATATATATATATATATATATATATATATATATGTATATATGTTTATTTTAGGTTTTCAGTTACTTCGCGAACTGTAAATATTGGATTCTGACATCAGATCTACCTGGAGATCCCTCAGCAGCTTCTTTACAGCATTTTTTATTTTTTGGCCTGGATGACTTAAAATCTTACCATTGTTCGTCAACAAATGGCATAAAGACTAAAAACCATCTTGTCTGCACTAAGAATAAAAACATTTAAATGATGTATAGAGATGAATCTATGGTATAATGAGGAATGTTGCCTAGGCATAAAGTGAGCACTTAACTCAGCCTTCAAAGGTGGTCATAAGCCCACAAAATACCAATTAAAATAGATACCGTCTCCTGTATATCCAAAACAGAGAACAATGTTACTAAAGAGTCATCCAGGCCAAAAAATAAAAAATGCTGTAAGGAAGCTGCTGAGGGATCTCCAGTAGATCTGATGTCAGAATCCAATATTTACAGTTCGCGAAGTAACTGAAAACCTAAAATAAACATATATAACCCTTCGCTAAAACCAAACAAAAAATCATCATTTATACATCGTCCCCTTTTACACCGGTTCAAAAATTATTAGCTAGGTATTTAAAATTCGTTCAGTATCACGGACCCACCGAGATTCATATTTCGAATTACTTTCGGAGAGAATCCAAGTATTCCTCTCTGGCTTTCTCGTATTCAAAATTCAATTCTCGTATTCTTTCTTTGACGACAACCATCGTACGGGCTTTGGCATATTTATATTATGATTGTGAAAGGTTTACTAAAATTAATTTATCTAAGTAATATTAAGAATATTGTAATTAAACTTTGCATACTATAGCACCAGCATAGTACACATGTCCGCGCGGTAACGCACCGAACTTCCGTGCGGAATATCGTCGGTTCAAATCCCGTGCTGTGCTACTCCCCTCGAATGACACATCCTTTCCCGCCTAGTATTCGGGGGTATAAAGATATATATGACTTCGGTCATATTTGTCCTTAAAAAAAAACAGGAAAAAATGTCGTGTGCTCCGATCACCTCATTTTGGTGTGCTATAAGATCCAGGTACAGCGGTTTGGCCTGTGAGTTTGCTGGTGTGTAACAGCTAACTCACTTAAAAGGAAGAAAAAAAACTCCATAGCACCAACTGAATTGATGTGAAATAGCGAGGGAATCCTCGACTACGAGGCCCAGCAACGACGACGACACGTACTTTAGGTCAAGTTTTAAATTGTTCTACTGGCCAGGTTTATTGTTTTCTTCAGATCAAAATGCGTTGGACAAATCTGGTTTAACGATTTAAATCGTAAACCTTGTAAACGATATGAATGTTCTCGGTATTATATTGATTGTCAAGATTAGAAATGAAAAATGTATTTACTTTTTGAATGAACGATTTCAAATAAGCGTGAAACAACAAATAAAACTGCAAATAGATTATTTCTAAATCGATGATGTGGCTTGTTTTTTTTTTGCCAAAGCAGGAACTCGCATTTGGAGAACTTTTTGAAAGTACTGATTCAGAAGGTAGAATAAATTATGCAGAATTATTATATTTCTTAAGCGATGTTGGTATACCGATATGGCGATGGTGTGGCGATGTTGAAAACTCAATAGAGTTTTTGTCGTCGTTGCTGGGCCTCGTAGTCGAGGATCCCCTCGCCATTTCAACTTCGTTGCTGGGCCTCGTAGTCGAGGATCCCCTCGCCATTTCAACTTCGTTGCTGGGCCTCGTAGTCGAGGATCCCCTCGCCATTTCAACGTCAATTCAGCTGGAAAGCAAAGCTGTGTCGTGGAGTTTTTTTTTGAGTGAGCTGTTGCACACCAACAAACTCACCTGGATCCGATGGCACACGTGAAGTGACACGATCGAAGCACACCAGCATATTCCCACATCCCCTCCTTTTTTTAAAAAAATAGATATAACCGAAGTTATAGATATCCTTATACCCCGAATACTAACAACGTGCGGTAACGCACTGGACTTCTGGACTGAATTATTATATATAACACTACACACATACGCTACACTACATCTAAATAATACAATATGTTACTATCACGTATCAGAAGATCAACAAAGGTTTGTTTGTAGATTTTCCCTTAGTAAGTTTTCTTACCAAATATGGTTTTACAAACATATGCAGATGCGGAGAAGTGCCTAATCTAATGGGCCGCAGCCACCACCTTCCTATGTTTACACTCAATTTTGTAATAATTTTAATCTGTCAATTATAGTGGGTTTAACTTCCAGGTGTTTCGACCACGTAACGAATGAGTCAATAAGAGTGAGTAGCTGAGTCTTATACTATACACCGATGTTACGATAGGGTGATTTGCATTGTCGGTCGCATGTCAGAGGGCATGGTGTGCCGGGCTGTGAATCGATCTAGATGGTGGCGTTTTATTGTATTATATCATTGTGTTTCTGATGGAATATCTATGATAGACTAATCATGACGATGACAGAAAACAATGAGGAATACACTTTGAATTGTGCTCCTACAGTTATAGAACGCCTACCTCAATACGGGCTATAGAACATCTACATCAATACGGGCTATATAATACTTACCTCAATACATGATATAGAACATCTAACTCAATATGGGCTATAGAACATCTATACATCTCAATACAGGACACCTTACTCTTACCTCTCGAATAGAGCTCTTGACAATATTGGTTACAGAACTGTTACATTCTAAGTAGAGAAGTTATGCCCTCCTAGATACCTCAATATTGATAAATGTACAATGTATATAACACCGTTTAGAAAGCAGATTCTCCTCAAGGCTCTCGAAATCGGAAATCAAACCCAATAATGTTGAGAAATTAAAAAAGTTGAAAAAAATGTGTAAAAATCGAAGGGTGGCGACGATAGCATGTTGGACATTCAGTAGCGCAGGCCAGCGTGTGTATATGTTTAGATTAACATGTTTGGAAAGATTTTGATAAGTGAATTGTATGAAGGATGCGAAAAAAAGATCTGAGAATGAATGTTACAAAATCCTAAGTCATAGTGATAGAAAAGTGTGAAAGGCAAAGTACAGTACCCGGCGGTAAGTAATATACATCGTCTCTGTCATTCATACACGTGTTCCGTCGCGATTTGTCTTTCTACCTAACCGCTATTTGCGCTAACGATACGCTAACAGTCTGGTATCTAGAAAAAGCTGTTAGGTAGAAAGACTGAGAAATCGCGACGGAACAACGTTTATGAATGACAGAGACGATGTGTATTACTTACCGCCGGGTACGATATTTACGATTCCATTCGACGAACGATGAAAGAATGCAGAAAGTTGAGAAATTCTGCTTTTCGGGCAGTATTTTCTCAGATGATGGAAGAGTTAAAAGGGATGTCGAACGGCGTCTAGAGATAGGAAACAAAATCAATGGAGCGCTAAAACATATACACTCGACCCGGACAATATCTAAAGTCCGCAACACTCTTTTAGTACCAACTTAGGTGTATGTGAGTGAAACATGGACTTGGAAAAAACTTAAATGAGTCAAATCAACACTAAAAATAATACATGAGGGATATGACAATACGGAATGAAGGGATTAGAGATAAATGTGAACTGGTTTAGGCATGTAGAACAAATGCATGAAGAAAGACTATCAAAACAAATATCATATATAGTGTAAATTCGTGGTAGAGAAAGTCGAGAAAAGTATAGTTGAATCGACTGAATGATATTATGAAAGAAGGAAACGTAGAAAATCAGAGAAATCGTATGAGAAGTTGTATGGATATGGAATAGGCAAATAATGTGTCGTTTATGTCTACACTGATATGTGGGACAGGCAAATGATGTGTCGTTTCTGTCTACACTGATATGTGGGATAGGCAAATGATGTGTAGTTTCTGTCTACACTGATAACATAGTGGGATAGGCAAATGATGTGTCGTTTCTGTCTTCAGTGATATGTAGAATAGGCAAATGATGTGTCTTTTCTGTCTACACTGATACATGATGGTATGTATTTTTATTTTTTTATTTATACTTGACAAGAAATCTATAAATACACAATTTGCGAAAAAACAACAGGTAATTTAATTTGGACACACAGTTTTAATGGATCTGGGTTTGTTGCCTTTCATTTTGTCGTGTCCCCAGTAAACTAGGCTTTTGCCTGTATCTCAGCCTTTTGCCTGTATCTTTTGAGGACAGATACGGATAAATCTTAATAAACGAAATAGTTCTTCCGATATGCGATATTAATATCTTATGTACGAGTAGATTCGGCCTTAGGTGGAAAAAATAATATGACAACGTGAAACTTATTTCAACGAGTTTCGAGATGGTACGAGTATATCATATAATAGATAAATAAATCCGCCAGATATATGTAAATACATCCTGGCAATCAAATCAGTTGCGTTCTTTCAAATATAGAGAATAAAATATTTATTAAACGTGACAAATATCACCTAATAGAAAAGCTTTCCAATAAATATCTCAAGACGATCCCTGCTCCACCTCTAGCAGTCTCCACAGTACACAGTAGGCGTTCCCCTTAATCACTTGGAAGCGTTGACCTACGATGCTGCAGAGTGTATGGATCCACAGCTCCGCACCCTGCTACCATGGGAGGCATTAATCTTTCTTTCTCCCCATGATTCTTCCCCTGTTTTTACCTCTTGTCTTTTCTTATGTACCTGTAACGACTTGTATGAATTGATCAAGTACAGAATAGTCTGAAACATATGGTATCAAATAATGTCATATTTGAATATAAATAAAAAATCACAGTTACGTAATGCAATTCAATACATAAAGATCAATTTTAATATTTGTAACACCTACCTATCGAGAGTGAAGCATTTTTAATAACAGAAGATAGTGTAAGTATCAAATGTTGTATCACGAAAAGTCAGCAGTAACGGAAGTACTACATATTGCAGAGGGTCTCATTGTGACATCGGAAAATTTCAATGCAATTTCTTCGATCATGACCAGAAGACTCCGAAACCACGAAAAGTCAGCAGTTACGGAAGTACTACTTATTGCAGAGGGTCTCATATTGCGACTTCCGGAAAAATTCAATGCAATTTCTTCTATCATGACCAGGAGACTCCGAAATCACGAAATGTCAGCAGTAACGGAAGTACCACGTATTGCAGAGGGTCTCATATCGCGACTGCCTGATAATTTCAATGCAATTTTTTCGATCATGACCAGGAGACTCCGAAACCACGAAAAGTCAGCAGTAACGGTACTACATATTGCAGAGGGTCTCATATCGCGACTTCCGGAAAAATTCAATGCAATTTCTTCTATCATAACCAGGAGACTCTAAAATCACAAAATCTCAGCAGTAACGGAAGTACCACGTATTGCAGACGGTCTCATATCGCGACTTCCTGATAATTTCAATGCAATTTCTTCGATCATGACCAGGAGACTCTGAAACCACGAAAAGTCAGCAGTAACGGAAGTACCACCTATTGCAGAGGGTTTTATATCGCGACTTCCGGAAAATTCCAATGTACTTTCTTCGATCATGACCAAGAGACTCGGAAAGTACTCTTCGTTAAAAGGTTTATCTATATGTTGATTTATCACCGGCGTACAATTAAATGTTTTCAATAGAATTATACAATATGTTCAACAGAAATGGGCGAGTACCTACAGGGTATCATAAAACGACAAATATCGTTTATAGTACTTTCACACACAGATGAAATCTACCTCATTCTTGCTATCAGTCCTGAAAGGCTTAAAAATGAAAAAAAAAAAAAAAAGAGTTGGCCCTCTAAATGACGTTAAATAAATTGTCCTTTTATTATTGCTATTGAAAATAATAGTAGTGTTTTTATATATTTATGATTTTATCTTAGAATTCTCGTTCATCCTATGATCTGCACGCATCATAAACGAAACCACCCCACAGCTCCGATCGTGTCCACTCAGAATCTCACCTTCCCTCTCCCGTGGGCTGCATCCACCTCTTTCTCGCTGAGTCACCCCTCACGGTGAAGGGTGAATCTGTTCACGGTGCCCTCCAACCGGGCCACCCTGTCTCATGCATTTAAAGCTGCTGCATTTTAATCAAAAGCTCCTTTTACTTGTTTTCCTTTCTTCACCTAAAGATGGTCA
The DNA here is from genome assembly GCA_949825065.1 of Odontocerum albicorne. Lineage (NCBI taxonomy): Eukaryota > Metazoa > Arthropoda > Insecta > Trichoptera > Odontoceridae > Odontocerum > Odontocerum albicorne. Next base: position 14,045,831 of record OX463861.1, read on the forward strand.
TTTCTTATATTTTTTTCTCAATTTTCCTTTGTTGAATATCTCTTGGTGTTTATTTTATCATACTATATTTATTTTTATAATATTTCAATTTTTTTATAGAGTTTGTATCTTGTTTTCCTTTCTATGATATTCAGTTCCCAGGAAAACAATTCTTTACTATTTATAAACTAGACGTTTAAACCGTGCCATGCATAGTTTAAATTTTTTTATAATATTTCTAAACTGTTATAAAACCCTGCTTGTATATAAAATATCCATGGGGCCAACTACTTACTACTCCTATAAACACATTTTGTATCAGAGAGGAAACCGAAACACAACAATATCGCCCGACACATCAACCGACAGCTGAATGTCAAAACTAGAACGCGACTGTTATATGTTCAACGCTGCATTAGGACGTGGATAAAAAGAATTTATTATTGTATATTTCAATTTTATAATTGAATTATCGCAGCGAAACGCCTCATTGTATTTACAAAAGTGTAAATAATGCGAAATCCGTTATAACAAAGTGTAAATAATGCGACATCTGTTATATAAATTATTATTGATAATATAGAGTGCTACTGGGGAGACGCCTGTTTTTAGATATTTTTTTTTTACACTTCAGATCGTTTTAGAGAGATCTGAGTAATTTTAATATAGTAATGGGGTTACTGATATCACTCATGAAATGTACAATTTGACGATATCCATGACATTCTTGCTAAGACGTCTTACAACCTGGGGAATGCGAGTTCGATTTCCGATGAAACTCAATTTTTTTAAGAAAATTTCAGTATGATTTTCACTTACGACTGTTAAGTTTATTTAATGCGGGACACAAGTGATACATGGTTTGCTCTTATATAGAACAAGACAAACTTAGACACCACAATATGTTTTGTGACAATACTGAACAAAATGTATTCAGAGCATTGTGACACAGAGTATTGTCAATATGGTAAATACAAAATGTACCCGCATATCAACAATGACTACTTTGATAATATTTTTGGTCGGTTAGAAGAAATTGCCACGTAGCAATAAGCCCGCCAGGTTGTACTGTATACAACGAAAGTGTAATACGATATAATTAAAAAAATCCACCAATTTAAATTTTTCCACCAATTTAAAATTTTCAACCAATTTAACAACCACGAACATACACGTAGCGATACTTACTATATATGTTTCAGATCATCTTCGGTCCTTTTCCTGTAATTTAGTATCCATTTCTCTTAGGCATAATTTAACTATAATATAATTTTAAATATGTCGTCATTCACATTTCATTGTATACTCCTGCACCTTTATCATAATCATCGCGCTATATCCCCACTGGGGTAGGCAGAGAAAATATATCTGTACTTCATTTTCTCATATCACATGTTTCACTTCTGAAACTTCCATACACATTGACATGCATACTCTCCTAGTATAAAAGCTTTTCACTCTTCCCTTTATTAAAATTTATTGATTTGATCGTGCCGCATTTTTTTAGGTATTCTCATATCTTTTACACTATTCGTGTAGATTATTTTTTGTGAATCTTCCATCATTCATTCATTCTACGTTGCCGAACCATCTGAATGTTCCTTCCTTTATCTTGAGCACTTAAGCTCCCTTCTTTCATTCTACATTATTTCCTAATGCCCGCATTATTTATTCTGCCATACGTTGTTTTTCCATACACACAGAATTTGATTAATTTGGTCGTGTCACTTTTTTCTATGGCTTTTGCAGATTGTTCTATCTTGTGGGCCTGGGGGCAGTTCGCAAACAGATTGATTGAACAAGCTCAAGACAATCATTATAAGATTTGACAATTTTATACAGTTCTAACAAGTCCACTAATTGTCAGATAATATTGTCAAATTCAAGAGCTTCATCGAATGTTCATAGTTAATTCAATATATAGTTTATAATATAACGAATTGGTACTAGACACCCTCCAATCCATAAATACTCGTATGAAAATCGTTGTAGGACGGTTTTAAAATTTTACTTATTTATTTCGAAGTTCTTTTAAAACTCACGAACAAAAATTATTTTTGAGCTGAACCAACTCTAAAACTTGATTTTTCTGAGTGAGTTCAAGGACACGTATTAAATTAACTTTTCCAGAAGTTCCCAAACAATATGAGTTATAAAGATTACCCAGCACGGCACCGACAGTTTAATTTTCTCGTCATTAGCCTCGCCTAGACCCCTTCCTTATCCATTAGCGAGGTTTTATCAACCAAAACCATTCATGTAACTTTATCAGCTATTGGAAACTTACTTTGGCACGAAACTCGACAATTATTCATAACTATATTAAAACATTTCGAAGTTCTCTTGATAAAGTTCTGTAACAAGAACACGCACCTTGCTTAATACAATAATATTATAGGGTGTCCCAATAGCAACTGGAATTTTAAATTGCGCGCCATTTCGAAATTGTCAACTATATAACACTATATAACAATCTGTAAGTTATAGTTGTAAAAATACAAGAACTTTTCAATAATGAAATGCGAAAAATACTTTCGTTAATAATACACATACATAATCGTACATATCATTACGACGTTTCCTTATTGGAGTAAACAGATATGAGAGAGCACTAGATTTTCCTTTCTTGATAACATATTTCGCTTCTTTCACATCCATACGCCTTGTTGTACAATTCCTAAACTTCTTACATTTATTTCTTTCAAAATATCATTCGCTTGATCCAATCATACTTTTCTTGGTTTTCCTCTACGACGCTTTCCACTTTGCACTGTATATTTGTTTTGTTACCATTTCTTTGTTCATTCGTTCTAAGTACCCAAACCATCGCAGATTGTAATTCTCCATCATACTCAAAATACTTAAGCTTCACATTCATCCCTAATCACTTCATTCCGTATTCTGTCATACATTGTCACCCCAATTACTATTCTCAGTGTATGCATTTCTACTGCATTTACTCGGCTCTTGTACTAAAATACGGTTGTGGACTATTACTTTAACAGGTTTTGAAACTGTCCGTTTCGAGTATTTATGTTTTGGAAACCCATTGTCTCTGTTTCCTATCGCTACACGCCGTTCGATATCCCTCGTAAATACTGCGCAAGTAGCGCAATCCGTTAAACAATAATTAGTCTAAAAAACTTGTGAATTACTTTCGCTGCAATTTATTAAGAATATAATAAATGTAGTTTAATTAATATGGCAGCATATTTTGGTGTTAACTCGTCAAATTTACAAATTATCAAAATCTGGTTTATTTTATCAAGTGAACCCGATTTTAGAAAAACGTTAAGTATCTATCGTCCATGAATAATACTTTGGTGACCGAACGACCATCTCCATGACCTAATTGATAAGACGCCTGTAATCCTACCCGGGAGTTGTGAGTTCGATTCACTTTGGTAACCAGATTTAAAAAAAAGGTTCCAGTTTGGTTTTCTCTTAAGACCTCAACGCCTTTTTGCCCGTTTGACAGAGATTGGGATAAGGCAATATACTTGTTATGTTGCACTTTTATTTTATTTTTAATTTGCTGTATGCAACGGCATTAAGACAGTACAACATCATATTTATTATTTATGCATACATATCATCACGTTGTTTTCCTATCGGAATAGGTAAAGACATTTGGCTTTAGGTGTGGTGTAGTGTTTATGTACAATCATAAATGTTAATAAGACATCTCTCAAAAAAGGTTGTATTCAAGAGTTTCCTAAAGCTGCTCACGCCACCCATATCTCTTAACACTAAGACAGCCCGTTCAACGTCACAAGACCAGCAACGGTAAAAGCTTGATCATAATATCCAGCCCTATTGGATCGATGATTCGACATTTTTTTAGACGAAATCGATATCAAAGTTCTACTTCTCTCCAAAGAAACATCACTCAGATATAATATATATTTTTATTTATCATATATTTTATTGTGTGGTTTTCTTTCTAAAGTATAATAGTTTGCGTACACACGCATATGCGACGTCCATCCACACGATGGTCTAACAATCTCCAATTAATAATATAAGCAAGTATTTTTTTAAAACAAATTTCCTAAGCAACAAGCACTTTCATTACTGGGATATGAACATGAACTTTCAACCCTTATCAAAAATCTCCCAAACCACAGCTGCGGCCTGCTTGACTGAAGTATCGAATCGCTGAGTCACAAACTCTGAATCGCTGAATCAGCATGACTTGAAAGAGCTGTGTTTGGCATTAGACCAAGAATAAAGGGCGATAGAGTGGGCTAATCGCACTTTCATTTTGCTTTTTATTCGCTTCATTAATTATTATTTAAGTTTTTTACACATCTGAATTTTCGAAATTAATATTTAATAACATTTATCGCACCTGTATAGCACCGGCACAAATACTGTAAAATAGGTGGATAGCCGCCGCTCAATCCTCGGAGATTCCGGTTTGCTTCATGCGTTTTCGGTCAAGAGATTCTTCTTTGACAAGTAGAAGTTTGTCGAAATAAAAACACAGTAGACGTGAGATGAGAAAATATTTTTTTCAGTTTTCGTTCCTTATGTTCAGCCTATCATTTATCGTAAGCCCCTTAATTCGACCGTGTATGCCGTCACGGTTTGCAAGCGACACGCATACCACGCGCTTTCCGCCCGTAGGGGGTGTCCGATCATCTATAGTGATTATTTGCGAAGGCCATGCATAAGGAACATTTTATTAAAATATGTCACAAGCAATGGTAAAGCACAGATGATATACAATACAACAAACAATATACGATACAATATACGATACGATATCGTACAATAATAATTTATCAAACAATTTTCAAAAATAAATGTCCTAATTTCTGTAACGCATACGTCTGGTACAGCACCTTTAATTCAAGATCCAATAGAAGGGGAGGGTATTATGATAAAGCTTTTATCATTTTGGAATGGTCTACGTCTCAATGGTAGAGATATAGGAGGTGTGTGCATCTTTAGGAAGTAACCCTTTTTGGAAGGTTTTATCAAAATTATAATGTTATATGAACACTTCGTCGTTGCTGGACCTCGTAGTCGAGGATCCCCTCGCCATTCCAACGTCAATTCAGTCGGAAAGCGAATCTGTGACGTGGAGCTATTTTTCATTTTGTTAAGTGAGTGAGCTCTTGCACACCAGCAAACTCACCGATCACACCCCTGTACTGGATCTGATGGCACACCGATGTGAGTCGATCGGAGCACACCAGCATATTTTTTTCTCTTTTTTGAAAGAATAGATGTGACCGAAGACCGGTTTCCTTAGAACACTACACAATACACTATACTACACTTAAATGGAGTGTGTTACTGTCGCATACCGAAAGATCTGTAAAGGTTTATTTATAGTTCGTCATCCCTTGGTAAGTTTACTGCGGTTCTCTTACTTAATATGTTTTTCTGAACATATGCAGAGTCAGGGAAGTACCTAATCCAATGGCCGCAGCCACTACATTCCTATCCTTACACTTAACTTGGAATATTTTAGTATGTCACTAATAGTGCGGTTTTAAACGCCGCTTTATAAATTGTCCTTTTAATATTACTCGGAGGTGGTCAAGCAGCATTTAATTGCATTTTTTTACTATCCTTATTATTATTGAGACTCACAAATAAAAATTATGTTTTTAAATAATTTTCTAAATAATAGTTTCCTAAATAATTAAGAGACGTATCGTGACCTGATTTTTAAATCGCGTTGTAATAAATCAAAAGCTTCACTTTCCAACTGAATTGACGTTGTAAATGGGAGAGGATCCTCGACTACGAGGTCCAGCAATGACGAACAGGAGACACGAAAAGTTAGTGGATGCGTAGAAAAATTTGACACTATCAAATAAATCAAACTCTGAAAGTGGGAAAAGTAAAATAGACGAGATATATATGTTAGACGTAACACAAAACAAAAAATGTGTGCCAAAAAGTGGAGATGTTTTCTCTCTTCCTATCTCAAAAGGGATATGTTGTGATTTTATGTAAATATTCATTTCTTTAAACGCAAATAAAACCGTTTTACTTTTTTTTTTCATAAAGTTTCGTTATAAAAAATATCTACAATAGAAAAGAAAAATGCCCCAACAAGATATAAAAGGGCCTGGAGTAATTGCGAAGCCTCTCGGCCCCCGTATCATGCTATTAAATTATGTATTAAAACTTCCTTGAAAGCCTTCTGATTCATCTTCGTAATATTCTCAAACATTTTCCTTCTTGGATGGTATGTGCATATTTTTATGATGTTGCTCGGTTGACCCACAAATTATTTTCAAAATATCGGGATTGAGTTTTTATTTATAGTGATCGATCGATTTAGAATCGTCAACGAATTATTGACTACCTTCTTGGACCACTTGGGAGTTACAGGTCTACCATTCCGGGAGTTACAGATGCGACTCCCGATGATAATAAAAAACATTACAGTCACAGTTTCGTTTCCACTTAAGGCCTTTTTTGATATCTCAAGTTGGGGGAAACAAATTGCACATAGCAATAAGTCCGTCATATATTATTCTGTAAAGAAGAAGAGTAATGCAATACAATAAAAACAAATTTCTATTTAGACGTCGGATATTTAAAAATCTATTTTGGTTTATTGTTTCCATCGGTGTTAAGCAGTAGTGATATTATTACACTAAAAGCTCGATATGACGGAATAATAGCCGGAGGTCTGTTATAACATATACGAGTAAGTAGGTTTTCCGAATTCAAAATCGACAAATTAGTTATTTTACCTGCTTTTACTTATGAAGATAAGTTTGCGTATTTATTGTATAATTAAGTATGTACGAAAAGTTTAATTTCACAGATTTTTTTTCTATCTATAAATAAATAGTATTGCTTATGTATGCACCATAGTTTTGAGACTGTAATAAACAAGTATGCGATCGGAATTGAAATAAATAAATAAACATTTTACCGGAAACACTTTAATTATATTTGAATAAACAAATAAGCAATGTTCTTAAAAATATTTGAATTTTATAAAAGAAAACTTGTTTATTTGTCTTCGGATGATGATATACTCGTATGTTATCCAGGCACTTCCGTTTTGGCATGACGTTAATGTTCGATGTCAATGCGCTTGATTTAGGTAGTCTTGGTTTGAAAAAACCATCAAGTCTTGTTTGAACTTTTGAAGTCTGCTGTTGTTTTTATGATTAACTCCCTAAAATTACGAAAATTGATGTAATTAAACTGAATTTCGTTATCTGGTGAATTTTCCCATATGACATAAGGACCGGAAATTTTGTCAGTTAAATCCGAAGTCCATTAAATCGAGATCCGCAAAATCGAGGGTTTACTGTATTTTTATATTTATCTACATGACAATTAATTGTATGAAAACATAGTTTATGAAAAACAAGACAGACAACAAGATAAAACAGGTAATTTAGAGTGGACACTCAATTTGTGTGTATCTGGGTTTGTTGTCTTTCATTTGTCGTGTCCCCGGTAAACGAGAGCTTTGCTTGTATCTCATTGAGGGCATATAAATATGGAAAAATAAGCTGAAGCTTTTTAACAATTTTTATTAACTATTTAATATATCTGTCATAAACTTTCACCAGCTTGATAAGTTGTGAAACCTAATTATATGTACTCGTATGTACCACGTAAGTCAACCCTTCATAAATTTATTATTTTTACATGTATTTTTTTCCTTTGCGCCAGTACATAAGTCCTTTATCCTTGTCCACTGACTGTAAGAATCCGGTAAATTTCGTCTGTACGAGTATATGAATGAAAGAATATTTCCTATTTTATGGTACACTGTGGGGTATTCGACCATTTATTTCTCTTGAATAAATTGCATCATTCTATTAGAAACATTTCATTGTTCGCCGGTAATACATACATAATATATAGATTTTTACGTAGGGTGGTATCGGAGTCTCCTGGTAATGGTCGAAGAAAGTGCATTGAAATTTTCCGGAAGTTGTGACATGACACCCTCTTCAATAAGTAGTAGTTCCGTTACTTGTGACTTTTCGTGGTACAACATTTGGTAATCCATTTTCTGCTATTAATAATGCTTTCCTCTCATATATACGAGTACAAGTATATGTTACAAATATTAAAATTGATCATAAAATAATCAATCCGTTACTGCTGACTTTTTGTGGCGCGATATTTGGTACCTACACTATTTTTTGCTGTTACAAATGCTTTCCTCTCATTGATATGTGTTATAAATATTAAAATTGATCTTTATACTATCAATTCCGTTACTGCTTACTTTTCGTGGCGCAACATTTGGTACAATATTTTCTGTTATTAAAAAGCCTTCCTCTCATAGATACGTGTTAGAATATAAAAAATGATCTTTATATAATCAATTCGATTACTACTGACTCTTCGTGGGACAACATTTGTTACACATTTTTTCTGTTATTAAAAATGCTTTCCTCTCATAGATTTGTTACAAATTAAAATTGATCTTTATATAATCAATTCCATTAGTGCTGACTTTTCATGGCACAACATTTGGTACATTATTTTATGTTATTAAAAATGCTTTCCTCTCATAGATTTGTTACAAATTAAAATTGATCTTTATATAATATAATCAATTCCGTTAGTGCTGACTTTTCATGGCACAACATTTGGTACATTATTTTATGTTAATAAAAATGCTTTCCTCTTATAGATTTGTTACAAATTAAAATTGATCTTTATATAATCAATTCCGTTAGTGCTGACTTTTCATGGTACAACATTTGGTACATTATTTTATGTTATTAAAAATGCTTTCCTCTCATCGGTATATGTTACAAATATTGAAATTGATTTTTATAATCGATTCCATTACTGGATACTATTGGCGAGATGGCTGGCATTTGGTGCAATATTTTATATGAACTAGAGTGCATTTGGTGCAATTAATACAAAGCTTTTATGGTTGGTGTAAGATATTGCCACATATTAATAAGTTTATCAGGTTGTACTGTGTGTAACTAAATTGTAATACATTACAATATAGATAAAATGAAGCCTTATACGATACTTGTCACCCAGCTCGATGTTTACCTTGGTTTTAGTTATTTTACGTTGTCCTTTATAGTATAAAGTTTATACCAAACTGTCTCCTAAAGAGTGGCCACTCGTAACATGGGCGCTATTAGTCACCCTTGCCCACGATGTTAGCGAAGGGTTTGCGGGGAACCAGGGTGTTTCTATGTGCCTACTTGTATTAGTAATCTGTCCGGTATTTTAATCGCGTCATTTTGCACCCTCCTTCGGCCCTTCTTCAACGGGGGAATAAAATTATCGATTAACTTTTTTTACCATTCACAATTTATAATATAACATATTATACAATATATTGTTAGCGGAGAACGAGGATGAATTACAGAGTTTAATAGGTAAATTGTATGCGGGATACGAAGATAAAGATCTGAGAATTAATTTTGCAAAATTAAAAGTCATGGTGATAGAAATGTTCACACAAATATGCATAATGCATATTTGTGTGAACAATGAAAGATTGAAGGAAGTTGAGGGATTCTGTTATTTCAGTTATATTTTTTCAGATAGTGGAAGAGTTACTAGATATATCGAACGGCTTGTAGGGGTAGGAAATAAAGTCAATGGGGCACTAAAACATATATACTTGAACCGGAAGTGTCAAAAATCTGCTAAGATGATAGTACACAATAATATTTTAGTACCAATTTTGATGTACAGTACATTACGATGTGTATTACTTACCGCCGGATACTGGGTGTATGTGGGTGAAATATGGAAGTGGAAAATACTACAAAAAACCCAATAAATGCTATAAAGATGCGTGCGCTTAGAAAACTACATATGGTGACAATTAATGACAGAATACGGAATGAAATGCGTAGGGATGAATCTGAATTTAAAGTATTATGTTAAATAAGATGAAGAAGAGCACTCTTAGATGATTTGGACAAGTAGAACGAATGAATAAAGACTAACAAAACAAACATGTAGTGCAAATGTGGGTGGAAATCGTGCAAGAGAAAGACCAAGGAAAGTATGGTTGGATTAAGTGAATGATATTTTGAAGGGAGGAAATGTAGAAAGTCAGATAAATCGAAGGAGTTGTATAATAAGGTAAATGAATGTGGAAAAGGCGAAGGATGTTTGTCGAGATAGGAAAATCGTGGCGAAACCGTGGACGATCTCCGTGGTAAGACGTTGATCTTAGTTGGTTAGACGCTTGACTCCTAATCTGGTTATTGCGTGTTTGATTCCCGTTAGAACCCAGATTTTTCGAAATATGATTCTATTCTGTTTTTTATTTAACCCTTTTAATTCCAGCATATTTTGCATAAAATGTGTGAAAAATCTCAAGCATTTTTGGCAACGAAACAGTGGTTTATATTTAATTTTTATAGTTTTAAAACCTATTTTTTGTTGAGACCTTCCAGTAGAGTGTAAAATAATAAGTAATTTTCATATTTCATAAAAAAATTTTTTTTTTATTCAACATTAAAACTTGTATGAAGACTTTGAGGCCGATGATCGGCCCCGTGGGATTTTACGCATACACCAGTTGGGGACGATAATGTGGAATTAAAAGGGTTAAGGCCTCTTTGGCATCTTTCTGGTTAGTAGGAAGATATTATCATGCTGTACACAATAAGCTCGTCTGGTTGTACTCTATACAGCGTAAGTGTACTAAAAAACATTATGTAGCTTTGTTCTCTCTGCATGTATGTGTGTACAAGTACCCGGCGGTAAGTAATACGCATCGTTTGTAAAGCGTCGTCTCTGTCGCTAACCGCATCGTGACTACGATACCGGACTGTTAGCGCATCGTGCGATAGAGACGACGCTCTACAAACGATATGCATTACTTACCGCCGGGTACTGAATTTTGTTTTGGTGTATAAACAAATTATGTATCAATTAATCTTTGTATGTATTATATGTGTGTATAAATAGATTTATCGTTTTTTTTTATGACGCCTTTGAAATGTATTGAAGGAATTGATGAATTTGATACCAAAGTCCACGTTTCATTCCCATAATCAATTTATATATTTATTTAACACTTCATTGTAAAATACTCTGGTGGCCTTATTGTCATGTGGCGATCTCTTCCAATCAACCAGACAAAAGTAAATAAATAAGTTATATGGTCGAAAAAAATATTCAAATGATTATTCACCTTTATAAAATTTATGACTTATATATGAAGCATAGTAAAAGTGAGATATCATCAATTGAAAGAAAAGAAAAGGATGATGGAGAGGAAAGAAAAATCTGGAATGAAACACGTTAAATTACTAACTTGAAATTAAGATCTTTTTTCAGTCGCTTCTTAAAGTATGCCAAAGACGGAACGAGTCTAACAATGGTTTGTAACTGGTTCCTGAATCTAACTGCATGGACAGTAAAGGACGATGTAAAAAAAGAAGAGCGGTGAACTGTGAAAGTCAATAAACAATCTCTGTTTTAGCGTAGCACTAATTCATGATCGGAAAATTTGATTTTGTTTAAAAGTTCAAATTTGATACTAAATTATATTGTGAACTATCATTTTAGCAGATATACGTTTTAGTGCCCCGTCGACTTCGTTTCCTATTGCTACACGCATTTTATTAACATTACACAAATTTATTAATTATTTAATATATTTTTCAGATCTCGCCCTGGTGCACAGAGGGTCGCTAACGTTCAAGGTCCGGCCATGGAGGCACAGTACAGGGCCGGCCCACAGCGGGCCAAGAAAGCCGAAGCGGGACAACAGACTGATGCCACCAACTACAAGGTAAAAATATTTTCTTTCTTTATCTATTTTTCCTTTATATTATCGTGTTAGTGACGACTTATTTAGTATTCGATGTGTCGCTGCCGGAGAGAGGTTTGTTCCTACTTGGTCAGTACTAAATGACGCGCTATAAAAAATAAGATATCGATCATCTAAGTCCGAATTCATAGACCGAACTAAATACTAATTTCTTACTTTAAAATTTCGTGATTGGTATTCAGAGTCGGACCTCATACGCTGTAAAAACTTGTGATTCCCTTATATAAGGAAGCTATCAAAATTGTATACGTAATTTAATTTTAAATATTATAATAGTTTCAATATATAGTTAATAATGAAAGATTCGAGCAAGTTAAGAGATTTTATTATACAGGTAGTATTTTCTCAGATCATATAAGAGTCACAAGAGATTCGAAGGGCGTGTAGTTATAGGAAAAAAGTCAATGGGGCACTAAAACATACAATATATACTCGAACCGGACAGTATCAAAATCTGCTAAAATGAAAGTCTGCAGCAGTATTCTACTACCAATGTTGATGTATGGGAGTGAAACGTGAACGTGGAATACATTGAAAACACCCGAATAAATGCTTTATAAATGTGTGCACTGGTAAGAATATATGGAGTCACAATGTATGACGGAAAACGGAATAAGATCAAGAAGAGCATTCTGATATTCTTTGTGCATGTAGAAAAAATGAATGGAAAAAAGTTTACAAAATAAATAAACAGTTCAAATGTGAGTGAAAGGCGCGGTAGAGGAAGACCAATGAATATGTGGTTGGATCAAGTGAATGCTATTTTGAAAGAAGTAAATGTAAGAAGTCAGAAATCTTAGGAGTTGTATTGTCGCGATAGAAAACTTTGGCGCTCTCGCCTCTCTGCCTTCCCCGACAGGGAAACGGCGTGATGGTATGTATGTTAATTATGATGGATTTGTCATATTCTCCCCACCTCTTCCTTAACTGTCCAAACAGTAATAAATAATAATTACTAAATCCCTCGCTTTAATAAACCTCAGAAGTTCTGGCTTCAGCCAGGTTTCAATGAGTACCATTACATTATGGTGATTAATCACGCCTTCCAGATTCTGAACGCCAACGGCCACAGCAGCAAGAACGGAGATAACCAGTGGAAGAAGTACACGGACTCGCCTGGGGTTGGGAGTCCTGTGCAGGTGAGTGACAGCTCTGTGACAGTTTTGGAAAGGGTGACTTGGGTTTCTTACTCCTTTGGTCTGATCTGATCCAATTATTTAGATATTTTATTACTCTTACGATCAAGACAATAGGACATGAGATTATCTCTTGCATTCCTTATTAATGAGGGTCATAATCTATTTAGTATATCAAAAGGTGTAAAACAAAGATGCGTTATGTCACCCTGGTTGTTGAATATTTACGTAGATTCATGTTTTAAGGAACTACAGAGGTCAATGGGTGATATACAAATGCGAATGAGAATGTATGCGTATTTCTGTATGCTGATGACATAGTATCTAAGAGTGAAGATGATGCGAAGAAAAAGATCTGAATATGTAAGATGCATGTAGAATCTTTATGACTCCTTAAATCTCGTTCTTTCAAAATCTCGTGTAGTTTCCTTGGTCTTCTTATACCACGCCTTACGCTCATTACCATAGTTTGTCAATCTTTAATTCGATATGATCAAACCTCTTCAAAATTCCCTTTCTTATCCTACTCAAAACTAATCTTTTTTCATGTTCATTCTTAATGAATTAATTCTGTATTTTGTCGTTTAATATTACTCTATTCGAATTAGCGCGCGCATTTCGACAAACATTTATTGTATTACACTTTATTTGTTTGAAGTAAAATCTGGCGGGCTTTTTGCCATGTATCAATCTCTTCCAACCGAGCAGAAAAAATAATCACGTATAATACCAACGGCAACTCCTGGGTAAGAAGGAGGGTTACCAACTAGTACTTACGGAAGTAGTATTTTATTCAGGTTCATTAATCCTTCCCCGTCGCACTCCCATACATAATAATTATCACTAATTGACTTTTCGTAGAAATAAGAGTAGAATAAAAATTATAATAATAATTCCCCAGATTTATTCAGAACGCTCTGAAGTTCTTCCGCAGTGGAAAAAATGTTAAATCTTAAAACAGATGTTACCCAAATAGAACAGTAATAATAATTTAGATATTCCTGATTTGTAGTAACATACGAGTATGTCGCACTATTTTTTTTTACTTTTAAAAATAAAATGAGGCGCGCGCTGTAATATTTTAATAACAAATTAAAAATATTTTTTCTTATACACGCCCTGAGGTAGTATTGAATGATTTTTTTTTAAGGTAGCATTGAATGGAGATTTTCTGGTTTGGACATTCGGCTGTCCGTTGATGTGTCGGGGTGGTACTGTTGTGTTTAATGTGGTATTTTATTTGAGAAATCAATTAAAATTTATTTATAAGAGTAGGAAATAGTTAACCCCGTGAATATTTTATATGTAAGCACCGTTTTATAGCATAATAGTTCCGAAACTTTGAAATCGGACATGGTACGGGTTAATCGTTTAGTATGTTATATTTATAATTATGTATAAGTTTATATCAATCAATCAATTTTATATTTCTTAAGCACCGTTTAGTGACTAAAATCGCTCCAATAGTGTTTTTTTTTTTTTTTTTTATCTACTTTGCACGGATTTCTCCTGTTACACCTATATATCAACCGTGTCATTCAGTTGGTTCAATATCTCTATACCACGCGTGACTGAGTGTTTATCCATGATATTCGTCCTGTAAGTTGGTATGTAGAACAGGTCAACTTAAAAAGTCTTGAAGGTATACGTTATTAACATTTCACACTTCTGAGGAAACATATTACATATATGTTATCTATTTTATTAAAAAAAATAATACCTTTTGAGACAATTAGGTTCGGATTGGAAATCAAGGATAGAATAAAAGGTCTTACCATATAAATGATAATAAAAACTGTAAAAATAATAAGAACATGTATGACGATATATGTGGATGCGAAAGAGGTAAGGAATATGTGCATGGATAGAAAACTATGAAGATCCGTTTTCTCTTCCTACCCCGAAACAGGTATGACATGTATGTATGTATATAAGATATTTTTTTCTTCAAAATTCTTTTATCCCACCTTTTTCTATATGGTCCACCATTCCATGGTCACCAGTGGCGTTTCGTGATCGATTTAATTTTAATTAAACTCCCCCGCTGTCAGTCCAGTGGCGTGGCGTGAGGCGAGATAACTAATTGAATCCCGGCTTCATTTTGCGCGACAATTCGTTTTGATTACCAAATTGCCTGCATAACTTGGCTTTTGTAAAATCCTCGCATTTGTTACACTGAGGGAAAACAAAGTTGATAAATTTCATTAAGGTGATGAATTAAACGGTTTTACTACTGGCAATATATTTAACAGTGACATTTTTAAAAAAATATCCAAATATTAAAATAAATAAATAGATCAATCAAATAAATCAAATTCTCAATGACGGAAGATATAAAAAACTTAAATAACCAAGAGTATGTATGACAAGGAAGATGAAATCTATGCCAGGACAGAAAAAAAATGGAATCTAATAGGGACATGGCTTGGTGATGATGATGATCAAAATAACTTGTTTATTTTTGGGTAGTAATACATTACCACCTCAAGAGCGATTTGTTCAATATACTCGTATATAAATATTTAAAAAAATATATATATTCTCAAAAAATGTATACACACTTTGAGTGATTACAATTTCCATATTTATTAAGGTATGGTTCCTCCCCTTGAAACTTTATAACTTCTACCTAGAACAGGACTGGCCACCCCACGGCCCGATGGCCACATGCGACCCGCGGCGCCCTGCCCTTATGTGCGGCCCGTGGTCATAACACATCGATCAATAAGTCCCGGAACTAACCAATAGATGGTGCCTCTAATAACAAATCCATACCATTCTCAGTTATTACCAATCTTTAGAAGTTACATGTCAAACTTTCATGAAATTCCGACATTGTGTCATTGAGTTACAGTGGTTTTAGTAACGCTACTTTTGCTATTTTCAAAACAATAGAAAAAAACGAATTTCGTGTGTTGATAAAACATTGCTTTTTAAGCGTTTGAAGGCAGAAATTGCAAAAACACGGCCCCATATGAAGAAGAAAAAAGTTAGCTTTCATCAGGGCAATGCACCGTGTCACAAGTCGATGACCAAATTACATGAGTTGAACTTCGAATTGCTTCCGCACCCACAGTATTCTCCAGATTTGGCCCCCAGCGACTATTGGCTGTTCGCAAACCTCAAAAAGATGATCCAGGGAAAAAGATTTGGCTCCAATGAAGAAATGATACCACAAAACGCCAAAGGAGTTTACACCCCAGCATTACACATCCTATTAAAAATAGTATTTATACTTTTTGAATAACGAAGCTCTATGTCGAACGACATGAATTTTCAATCCGTTCTCTATATAAAAAACAACATCTGGTTTTAGAACAAATCCCTGTGGCACACCACATGTAATATTGATGGTCTGTACATATTCTTTCAGTCTGGAGGCCCTCCAAGTCCACTGTCTGGACGGCGAAGAACTGGAGGGGGCAGTTCTAGTGGGCAGAGGAACAAACAGCCAGAGAGGATGAGTGCTGCGCAGCAATTGCAGACTACCGCACCTCCTCCACACCAGGTGATTCTTTTTCTACCTTTCTATATTTTGTATAAAAAACAGTTTATTTATTTCTTAATCTTCTGCGAATATAGATGTGGATTGTCAGCTGTCTTCACCTGTTGTATGGTATACCATGCCTGATGTTAGAATATTTTTTGAATTTTTTCAACAAGTTGTTTTTATCAGTGAGGAGCCGTCGTCGTTGCTGGGCCTCATAGTTGAGGATCCCTTTGCTATTCCAATGTTAAGTTTTTTTGAGTGAGTGTTCCGTTGCACACCAGAAAATTCACCTGCCACACCGCTGTCATAGCTATCTTTACATACCCAAATACTAGGCAGAAAATGTGTTAGTGTCATTCAAGGGGAGTATCACTACATGGGTTTCGAACCGGCGACCTTCTGCACTGAATTCCAGCCTGTTACCGAGCGGCCATGCACCGCAAGTGAGGGGCAATCCATACAACACATGCTGCTATATCCAAGTAACCCATTTCTTACATCAATAAATACCTGATTTATGGAACACAAAATGCTGTCCACGTGGCAGCATTCTGAACTGAAATAATTTCATGCCATTATAACTATTTTATCGAGTGTTCAGATAATATACTCGTAGTTTAATCCCTTTGATTTTATATTTCAAAAATAAAAAAATCATATATTTACTTTGTGGTAATATAATCGCGAGTACGGAGGTTTTGAAAATAATAAAATTATTTTAGCCCAAAACTGAGATGATATAGTTTGTGCTTTGCACAATATGTTCCATCATTGACCTGCTGCTATTGACTAAATTCAGATTTTTAATAAAATTTCTTTTCTGGAATTTATAATTCATGCTTTTAATTTTTTTGCAGATGCATTATGCAGCTCTTAACTCGCAACATGCATCCTCAAAAATGGGACCAGGTGGACAGGTAAAGTATTTATTATCATTTATGTAAATAGAAATGCATGCAAGTGCATTATCATTTATGTAAATAGAAATGTATCATTTATGTAAATAGAAATTTATTATCATTTATGTAAATAGAAATGCATGCAAGCGTTTTTCTAAGTAGAAAAACTGTCGTTGACATCGTAGCTGGGCCTCATAGTCAAGGATCCCCTCCCAAATCAATTCAATTGGAAAATAAAGCTGTGCTGTGGAGTTTTGTTTCTTCTTTTCTCAATAACCTGTTGCACACCAACAAACTCACTGGCCACACCTCTGTACTGGATCCGATGGCACACCGAAGTGAGATGAAGATGAAAGAATAAACATGACCAAAGTCATAGGTCATACCATACCCCTGAATACTAGGCGAAAAAAATGTCTTTCATTCGAGGGTTCGAATCTGTGACTCTATACGGAAGTCCAGTGTGTTACCACGCGGCCATGCATTTTTCACTTAGAAGAATAAACCAGGTGACTATGTATGACAGAATATGGAATGTAGTGACTAGGAATGAATTTGACTTTCAGATTTCATGTGTTGAGTAAGATGAAGAAGAGCACCCTTAGATGGTTTGGACACATGGAACAAATGATTGAAGAAAAATGTACAAAACAAATATACAATGCAAATGTGAGGGTTAGGCGTGATAGAGGAAAACACGGAAGATATGGTTGGATCAAGTAAATTATAATTTTAAAAAAGGAAGAAATATTATATAAGAGAAATCATTGTAGCTTTATGTGAAGGTGTTTGGATGTGGAAGAGGCGAATATGTGTGTTGAAATTCTGGCGCTCTGTCCTCTGCCTACCCCCAGTAAGAAAACGGCGGGATAGTATATTTATGTCAATTGATTAAAATAATGAGATAAAATGGTTCATATTTTTATTCAAAGGAAACAAAACAGCACTTCTGGATTTGTGTATAGGAACTTGTCCAGACGGTTTTTAAACTTGTTCCACTGCATATTGGGAAGCTTGTTCCAAGATTCCATAACTCGGTTAGCAAAACAATGTTTCTTTGGATCGGGAAAAATTAGTTTTGTAAAGTTTTAATTGATCTCTCAAACGTGTTTCTTGTTTTAAAGAAAATTGTTGATGGAAGCCTGAGCAATAATCATGACTGTTCAAGATCTTACAACAATAAAGTCTCCACAATTTTGTCTTTGATGCAGAGTATTCCACTTGAATAAACGCAGTCTATTTTCGTATATCAGATTAGTGAAACATCTTGGAATTTTCGTTGCTCATCTTTAAACCCTTTTAAGAAGTTTTATAAAATAAAGGTTCTATATTTGCTAACAAAATTCTAGTATATGGGTAGATGATATTGAGTAACAAAATTATTTGTGGAGTTATCTGACCTAAGCTTTCTTTATCATGTCGAGAAGTAAAATTATTTATTTATCTCATTTCTGATTAAAACATAGGTTTTACCTAAAATTTCACACTGTTCCTGTTATTCCAGCTGCAATCTCCAGGCAGTGTGTCCTCCCAATCATCAAATTTCATCCTGTTTCTGTTATTCCAGCTGCAATCTCCAGGCAGTGTGTCCTCCCAATCATCAAATTTCATCCTGTTTCTATTATTCCAGCTGCAATCTCCAGGCAGTGTGTCCTCCCAATCATCAAATTTCATACTGTTTCTGTTATTCCAGCTGCAATCTCCAGGTAGTGTGTCCTCCCAATCATCAAATCGCTCGAGTGGGACCAACCTGCAACCCAACAACCACATGATGAATCAAGCAGCAGCTGCTGTGATGGCCTCCCCCAACCCTGCTGCCCCTGGAATGATGCCCAGCAATGGCAGCACCAATGGTAGTGGAAGAGTTAAAGGAGTGCCCCAGAGCTTTGGGTACGTCAAGAGGCCTGGGGGACAGACTACTCCTCAACAGCATCCTGCACAGCAGATGCAAGGTTAGCAAAAAACGTACATTGAAATCATACAAGTATATTTAACAATTTTGTACATCAACCAACACCTCAAATCCAATATCACCACACAGCATTGCCATTAGGTATAATATCTTGGAGAATGCACTGCTCTTTCTATACCTTAGAAGCCTTTATCAATCCCTACAGAGTCAGCATTTATTTGTTTTATCAATATAGCCCAATTACTTTGAAAAATACAAAAATTGTTCATATTAAAAAAAAATTGTATACATATGTTATTATATATATACATATGTTATTATTCACACATACGTACACTGACATAGCTTCTCCCACCATGCTTCTCATACCTTCATGTAGTGACCGACGGGCAACAGACTTAAGGGGGAAGTTGATGGTAACCAATCCGTCGGTGGATCCCAAAAGTACGGCTAAAGTGAAAAGCAGTGAGCGTCTGTCCCGTGTGTTAGCGGCGGCTCACTCAATGGTGAGTGTTGGCAACTCGACGTATTCGGGTAATAGTCGCATACACCATCTCTAAATGGGTATCCAGGCTCATTAGTTTAATCCGATAATTGGCCATTAACAGCCAATGATAGCGGATGCAGACCTAGTTAGTTGGGTCACTTTGGTTCCACGTCTGACGACCATCGGTGGATAAAACATATACAGTCAAACAAACCAAAGCTTCATGGACCGAAGAATATACAGCCTGAGAACGAGAAGAGCCGACCCCAACAGCCTACCTAGGCAATGAGTTGGGACAGTGCCAGGAAGAAGAAGAAGATACCCATATATTCAAAGTCACTTAAATACGTTGAGTGCTTTCTAACGTCCTGAATCTTAGAAGAAAATTTTCTTTTGCTTTTGGTAATGTGATATGAAATGTGTCAATATCAGAAAATCAAAAAGAAGTGCATACCATCACACAGAATTTAGAAAGCAGACACTCGTCAAAGGCGCTCTAATTCCCGATTCAAATCTATTATTATTAACAGATTAAAAGTATTACAAAAAAGTAGTGTAAGGATAGGAAGGTGGTGGCTGTGGCCATTAGATTAGGAACATCCCTAATTCTGTATATGTTTAAAAGAGATATATTTGGTAAAAAAACCGCAGAAAATTTACCAAGGGGAAGATGAACTACAAAAAAACCTTTGTTGATAATCCGATATTTGATAGTAATACATTCGGCTTAAGGTTGTGTGTAATATATGTGTGTAGTGGTCATATATAATCATATATGTATTTTAATAAGGCCTCCCAAAGGGATTTCTTCAACTGTTTCCTAAAGCTGCACACACCACCCACATCTCTAACAGTTTGAGGCAGACAAAGACGGATTGAATTGAAATAACAAATATTAACCAAAAATTTTAATTTTCAATTTGTTAAATATTATAAAGTAGTAAAATAAACATATTGAAATGACGAAAACCATACTGTTATTGGGTAAAACCAGTCAAGAAATAGACTATAAACATGATGTAATATTGCACAGCTTCAAGTACACTCAAATAACCAACAATCTGGAGCTCAGTCAAACACTGAATTTATTATTTTGTATGAAATCATTAAGTCTGATATTGTTCTATACCTTGGAAAGTGTAAATTCAAACAATCTATTCAATTCACAGAGTTAATATTTTCTATGGGGATTGGCAATTTATAATTGACGTAACGCAAGTTTATGTTGAACCCTTCAATATTTTTAATATGTATTTTGTAATATGCCTTATTTAAGTAATTTTAGAAATTCAACACTTGAAAACTATTGTTTTCAGGAAGCGGTAGAACTGCACAAGTCTCAGCAGTGCCAAGGACCAAAGTAAAAGTTTCTGGAGGGACTCAGACTTGCACGCAGGACCTGCAAATACACAGTGAGTCTTTGTTGAGAATTAAATGGTGAACAAATTAGAATTTAAGAATGAAATTAAAAGACATTCTGTTGAAGAACTAACTAATAAAAGATGAGATAGATCTGAGAGTTTTGTAGAGACAAAAACCTACAACAGTTTTTGTACTTTGTAGAGAATCGGCGATCTTTTACTCGGAAAGGGAGAAAATAGAAAGAAGTCACAGCAGAAGAAGCGACAGTGAGATGTCTATCTTCGAATCCAGGGGTTACGGTTTCGATTACTGTTGAAACTCAATTTATTTTAATATGGATTCCTGTCTGATTTTCACTTAAAGCCTCTTTAACATCTTTCTGGTTGATGGGAAGAGCTTCTCACATGATAAGAAACCTACGAGTGATTAGAATAAGAGCATTGTCTTTACTGTTTAAATACTATCTCAAAGATTCCAAGATATGATGAGTGTGCCTTGTTCCAGAAGGAGGTGGTGGCGTAAAGAGCTTCTCTCTCAGCGGCAGTGCAGCTTCGCAGCTGTCCCAGTCCGTGAGGGAGCGTCTCATGATGGGCTCACAGAGTCTACCTAAGCCTGGCTCGCATGACTTTGCTGTACTGTTTCAGCACCACAGGTGAGATATGTATATTTAACTCTTTGCACTCGAATGCCGCCATAGAGGCGGCATGCATGGTATGCCGTATAACTCGATGTCGCCGCTATAGCGCCAAGAAAATATCTCTTATTTCTTAATATTTTTAATATATTGGGTTTTTCAGTTTTCAATATTATTTAACCAAGGATCATATTAGTACAATTAAATAATAATAAGTTACGGAATTTGATCGAGTAAGGTAGGTTAGTTCTGCAAATAATGATATTATTCCTCGCACTTGAGGAGGCCAGATAGCAACACAAAATACCACTCTCAACACAAAATGGAATCTTTTGTTCGGAGACAAACAAGTCCCAAGGGTGACACGTGTACTTTCCTGGTATATTATTACCGTACAAGCTAACTGTGCTGAAACCTGTGAAAGTAAACCTAGACATCACTTTGGGGATTGTTATGTAAAATACCATACAATGAGAAACTTCAAATAATCTATGTTCATGTCCATTATATTCCTTACATACCTATTTTACGAAAACAAAATTTAAAAAAAAAATTCTTTTTATTTTTATAAATTTAATTATATTTCAACGTAAACGTTTTTTTTTTCTTAAAAAATGTTTTGTTGGCGGTAGGCACATAACAAAAGGTTCTCGAGTGCAAAGGGTTAATATGCCTTCTAGAACATCATTATATAATTACTTATGAAAACTACTGTGCATTTAAGATCACATAAAATACAGAAAAGTGCCGATTATCCGGGGCTCAATTATCCATTAGTTAGAATAACCGTGGTCCTCTGTTGTATAATTTTTTTTTAATAATTCGGAAAAATATTTTGTTCAAAATTTTTAACGAATGTCCACATTTTGAAAATTATAAATTAAGGACCTAAACTGTAATAAAATCTATGGTTTACATTATACCACTTGACTAACGCTAGTAATTTGCTAGTGTTTCCTCGCGTCAACACCGACATGAATATATGTATCTCTTATTGAATTATACCCA
This sequence comes from Odontocerum albicorne, assembly GCA_949825065.1. NCBI lineage: Eukaryota > Metazoa > Arthropoda > Insecta > Trichoptera > Odontoceridae > Odontocerum > Odontocerum albicorne. The sequence continues at coordinate 14,068,511 of OX463861.1, forward strand.
CCTTCTTAAACAGCTTCCTATGAAATAAAACAGTTTTTTTTACTATTTTATTTTTATTCAGTATAACGAAATATTTTTTGATCCCATGAATTTCGTTATAATGGGATTTGACCTAGTTTGTTATGTACATTCTCTTGCATAAAATGTTTTGAGACATCTATGGAATAAACAACATAACATTTTGATGAACTCTGATAACAGTGGATGGTATTGACTGACAATAATATTCTCGTCATGGCAGTTTGACATTTCTCAATTGATTATTACAAGTACTTAGTGACAAAGCAGCACCCATCCATTGTACTTCTTTTTACAGTGGTGTAACTATAATAATTCAGAAGAAATTTCATAAAGTTCAAATATTTAGTTATAAATTACTTTGTAATTTCACTAATTGCATTAATCCCCTATAGGTGGAATGAAGAGAGCTTCGAGGTGAGGTAGAAACATATGTTGCAGGTATTAGTGGAATAACAAAGTAATTTATTATTAAATTTTCTAGTATGGAGTTCCACAGAGTAAAAGTCGAAACCTTTATTTGATAAAAATAAAATCAATAATTTAAATCCTTCGACCCTACAGAGATCATATTATGTATTTATTATTCCTTATTAAATATTTTATTTTATCCTGGAATCATGTGATATTAATAGAAAAAAAGCAGCTGGAAATAGAGTGAATGGTGGGTTAAACAATGTATTTTCCGACCAGAGAATTTTTAACAAGAGAAGCAAAGCTCACTTCTCATAATTGAATCCTGGTCCCCAACTTTAAGGTATGCAAGCGAAGCTTGAATGTGGTGAAAAATTTATTCAAGCTAGATAAATATGTAGAAATAAAAGTGTTACGTAGAATGTGTGGAATAACAATATACGACAGAATAAGAAATGAAGATTCTAAGAAAGAATACGGATTGAAATAAGATACAGTGCTTTAGATGAAAGTAGAAAGAAGCATTGAGATAGTTCGTCCATATAGAAAGAATGGAAGATTTACAAAAATACTCTATATGAGTAGTATAGAAGATATGAGAAGTTTGAAAAGACCTCTAACCTCTGTGGCATAACCAAATGAATCAAATTTTGAAAGAAGGAAGTGTTAGAAGCCTTTATGTTGTAATAGGAGAGAGTATACATGAGGATGTTGTTTTCAAAATTGTCTGCAATAGTATTATAACATATATACACTCTACACAACTCCTACTATAACGCTCTTTACACTTAGATCTATTTTTTTTTCTTCTTTGCCGTCCTCTTCATGAATGAAGATTACAATAATTAGACATATATTAATTTGGGTAAAATTATCATTTTAGGGACAATTTTAGTATATCTTCAGACACTCAATAAAATACATAACCCGCTGTATGTTGCTATGCAGCGGGTTAAAAGTAGCATATTTAGTTCTGATTATAGCTATTAAGTAGTGCTGTTACTAATTTTTAAATAGAATACTTAAATAGTATCTTACTTTAAATTAAAAAGTAGCTGTGGAAGTGCTGTTTTTTCAAAATAGCTTTAACAACACTGAAAAATGACACTATTACTTTTTTTGCTGGAATACCTAGTTATGTTGTTTCATATATAGTAGTATAACTTAACATAATATATAATATTTTCCTTTTGATACTTGACACAGTTGAGTGACGTCACTGTGCCTCTTAATTTATTATGTCCAATTGAAAAGATGATTATGTTGTGGTCTGCCACTATTTTTATCATCATAGAATAGAAGTGTTGCCAAATGCAACAGATTGGATCGAGACGTACACATTGCGGTTGTCGCGGGACGACAATATTCAGTATGCTAAGTTGTTTGTTTTATGACTTAAACGCTGTTTCAATTGATAAATTGTTACTGGACTAAATTTTTTGTTTTATTATGGATAATAATATAACAGATTATAAATTTTGGTAAGTTTTAATTTCTAACAAAGCTGATTTATTCTAGCAGTCATGCAACTTTTTATTCAATCCGTTACTTCATAAATTATTATTTAAAAATATATTATTTGACAGTCTACTGTACATCAGATTAAAGTATTGTATTACATTTTCATTGTATAAATTACAGCCTGGTGGGATTATTATCATTTGATAATAATCTCTTCCAATCAGTCAGAAAAATATTAACAAATCTTTAGTGAAAATCAGACTAGAACTCTTTTCAGTAAATACCGAGTACCAACGTAAATGGAACGCAAAACCCTTGAGTCGGAAGATATACATCTTATCAACTAAGCCATGGAGGTCATAATTGGTACCAGCAAAACTGTGTCTGATGATTGTCCAGATATATAAATTATTTCAACCTATTTAAGATGTAAGATATGTCCAATAGAGTCAGTTTAGAATGCTATGAAGCATTTGAAAGTTGCTGTCTCCAATTAGTGTCAAAGTTAGATTTTAATTTAACTTAGTTATTAGATTAGTCACCTTTACATAATGGGTACTTAGGAAGATCCCGACTGCGAGTGTAGTCTGAATGATGATACAAAAGATCATGTGATTTTTCAGCTGCCATGTACAATGAATGTTGTGCTTCTTTTTTTCTACGAAGCACTTTTCCAATTAAAGATTGATTTTTAAAGTTTTATCAACTGAAACTTAACTAGTCTGAAAATTTATTTTTGCACTTAATTTTTAAATATTTCCTAAAATTATACATAAACATACCACGTTTCATTTCAGTATACATATTTTCAATGCATTTAGGATAAATGTGAACTAAAAACTTTTCAGTACACATATCTTCACAGCATTTAGGTTAAATGTGAACAAAAAACTTTTCAGTGCACATATTTTCACAGCATTTAGGATAAATGTCAACTAAAAACATTTCAGTGCATATATTTTCACAGCATTTAGGATAAATGTGAACTAAAAACTTATGTGTTAACTAACACCAGATACTGGAGAGGATACTTGCACGCGAAGACTGTACATAGAAGAAAAAGTTCCATCTTGATATTAATACTCATTTGATGTATTACAATTATTATGTTATTTGTCGTTCCAGGGTCCCTCCACGTGGTGGCATGAAAATCAGCGATGGAAGTCTGTCAGACACACAGACCTACTCAGACGTTAAGTCAGACTATGGCAGTCCATACACATCTTGGCTCAGGCACAGGTGATCTTTTTACCCTTGCTGTATATAGTTTGGTATTTATGCTTGAGCTTCCGTGAATACTGGGGAGATATTCATTTGTGGGGTCATCTTATATTATGAAGGGTACATGGGGAACATTCGTATCGTCACTAAAGATTGCTTATAATTAGAGGTGAAAAGAAATCCGACCAACACTACGTATCTTAACTTTTTGTACGTACTTTACAAAATGTCAAAAATTGTAGAATACTCGTAGTGTTATCTGATAAAAAGTTCTTTTCCAACAAAATTTTAAATCATTTTCCAAAATATTGTGTTGAATTTCTAGATTATTGTATTGTATTTGACTTTCGTTGTATATCGTACAACCCAACAGGTTTATTGCCACCAACCAGAAAGGTGTTAAGGAGACTTTAAGTAAACCCCAAACTAGAACAATTTTTAAATTTTTTTAGAGAATAGTGGGAGTCGAAATCGCATGCCCCAGGTTGGAAAGAACAACCGAGATGAGGTTGTTGCGTTAAAATTTAAGTTCATTAAGAATTAATCCATTTATCGTTTAATTTTTTGATATAAGATGCAAATATTATAAAAGATATTGGGAAAACCTTTTTTTTTCTCCAAATTCTTCTTTAGTAGGTAAGATTTCTACTATGTTACTGTGTTTTCATGATTCTGGGTGAGACTGTTGCAGAAGTTTACTGTATATAATAATAAAAAAGATATAAAACTAAAGATCTAATTAAAATAAATTATTAAAAGGTAATAAATGTACTTAAATAAACAAAAATATATTTTTTAATTTGTAAATATTTTTTTATGTACTCGTACAGGTATATCTCTCTATACGTGATTATTCAACTCTAGGAAAATTACGTAGCTAGAAAACTAGGTAAATGGAGCACTTGATATAATATACATCTACTGTGTTTTATCAAAAGTAGCAAAAATGGCAATACGTAATAGTGTATAAGTGGCCATGTTGATGTACGTTAGTGAAACTTGGATTTAGTAGAAGGATAAAAGTAAGATTAATGCTGTGAAAATGATAAAAGGATAAAAGTAAGATTAATGCTGTGAAAATGGCAATACGTAATAGTGTATAAGTGGCCATGTTGATATACGTTAGTGAAACTTGGATTTAGTAGAAAGATAAAAGTAAGATTAATGCTGTGAAAATGTGTGCACTAAGAAAAATTGTGGAGTTCCAATGTAAAAAAGATGATGGAACAAAGACATCATAAATAGATAAAATGGATGTATGAAGTAAGATTAAGAAAGTAATTTTATAATGGTTTTGACACGAGAAGAGAATTAATGACAAAAGAATGACTTGGCGAATATACAAATTAAAAGGTCAAAGTGTGCATATAAGCGACAGGTGGGATCAAATGGACCAGATTTTAAAAGAAAGTAAAGTGTAAATAATAGAAGATTTTGCATGATGAGATTTATGAACGTGGATGAGGCGAAATCTGTGTATTTAGATAAAAAAGTTTGGAGTTCTATTATCACAGTGTAATGTTTGAATTAGAAGACCTCTGTACTTTATTTTTTTCAATCAGGTGAATTGAAATAATTTTATTTAAATCACGTATAAGGAGTGATACCTGTATTTGTTTCATCATCATCATCATCATCATTGCACTGTCATATGTACTACTCATTGGCACTCTCCAAAATCACTCTAATCATAACTATTTAATCTACGCTATCTTTTCTATTATATTTTTTAATGTATATTATATTTTTTAATCCTGTTCCACTATTTTCCTTGACCAATTGCTTTTATATACTCTGTTACTTGATCCAAATACACACTTATAAATACAACATGTCCTTTTAGACCCAGTGTTGTTAAGCAATGAGTTAACAGTAGCGCATTTTGTTCTAAGAGAAACCGTAAAGTAGCGTCGTTATTAAGTTTTCTTCTGCTGTTTGAATAGCATGCTACTTTATATTGAAAAGAAGCTTTTACAACACCGGCAATATCTAATTTTATAAAACACAATATAAGACCAAGAAGATTTTTCAAAACAAGTGTTTTCCTTTATAAAAATTCATCAACACTAAAGGTCATCCTATATTCAGTTTGTTTTATATTATATTTCTTGGATGAGCGGCCGTGGTTAGCATTCATGCTAAGCAAGCATGTGTTCCAGGTTCATTTCTGTGTGGATTCGCTTCTGACCTGGTTTTACACTAAGATTTACATCTGAAGTTATATTTTTCTGTGGCTTATAATGCTACTTGCCATTCTTGTAGTTCTGTTTAAAACTGTCTTTACACATAACAAAAGGCTGCTGCAAAAACCTCCCTCGTCTTTGGAACTTTGATTTCTTTGCCATCGGAACTTTGGGTTTGATTTATCATGATTATGTGCTTGCTTAAGTACAACAGATGGCACACTATCAATCAAAACACGTGCAGGCATCTTTCATTCACAGGATGTCTGACAATCACACTCAATCACAAGGCATAGCTTATTGCATCATATATTTTTGGATAATTAGAAAACTTAAAACAACTACATTTTCACACCCAAAGTTCATATCTGGATAATAATATCTTTCAGTATCTTCTGCTGAAAAAAATCCTTGTGCTTTTCACCAGAATATGCAGCATATGATTTCCAACTTGGTGTTGATATATTCAAGTCATCAAATATATGATCAAAAACATATTGAATAAAAAGGAATGCATAGGACATAGTGTTCTCAAATCTCAACCTACTTAAAGACCATCAAACATAACATAATACAACAACTCCAAGTACTGCCAACAACTGATGATGATGATGATGTTGTTATTTATGCCTTAATACAAAGGACATGGCATGATATAATGTAAATATGTATAAAAAAAATTAATACTTTGACTGTGTGCTTTACAAAAAGAGAAAAGAAAAAAAAACAGACTTAAGTTGAACTTGTACAAATATTCTCTGATGTGCCCCTGCTTTATTACTCAAAATTATACAGAATCACTGAGAGACTATCATCACTAAGGGTGCATAATTCACTGTGCAAGTCTCTTACAAGCGCTTTCCGGCACTCTGGAAGAAGTCCATTATGACATTAACTAACAAGCATGCACACTCTAACTACACGCTCCGACACATTTGCCTTCCAGTAACACATATTCAGCTACGGGCCGCCTGTCAGAGTGTGACTCCATGGAGTCTCTGCAATCGCTGCAGCCCGGAGGGGGCTCCAGGGCACCCCCAAGACTCCTCCATCAGCCCGCTCCCGCACGACTCAATAGAAGTAACAGCATCAGGTAATGCCGTCCTACAATCTCCAATAGAAAGAAGTATTGCTATCCCAGAAAACACTGAAATACTCTTCCTTTAATTCATCCTTAATTTAATCCCTCACTCTGAACTATCAGTTTCTTCTTCATATATGACCCTCATAACAAGTGTAATATTTAGCATCAAATAGGGTTGCCAACAGTATTATTTTTACCCAAAGACTCTAGATTTATTGGCAATTCTTCATGCTTCGGTGTTTTAATGAATTTCTTCAGGCTATGAAAATTTTATTAAAAGGTTTTTTTCATTATATTCATTACATTCAAATATCTTTTATTTTCAATAACTGTTAGAAACTCATGTACAAAAACATACTAGAAGTTAAATAAATATTAAAAACAAACATTAATGAAGATCAATTTTATGATGAAATAAATGTCATTATCTACCAGATAAATAACCAGTATCTACCAGAATTACGAAAAAATAACCAATGCTCTACCAGCACCGAAAAAATGTGGGTTGCCATTTTTACGACAGTTAAAGAAAGATGTATTTGAAATAAAAACAATTATTAGGAAAGCTTTAACTTTCCCAATTAGTAATACCTTAGGAGAATACATTTTTTCTATTATCGAATCAATTTGGAGAAATTATCAAAATAAATACATGTGAACCTGGTAAAAAGAGAACTCGCTTTTCCAGTCAATTTTTATATGGACTGCTGGACATTATACTCTTATTTAAAAGCCACTGAACTGAAGTCTTTAGTAGAAAGTGGAAAAAATATATAATTTTCGAAAATTTAAGTTTATTATTTTATTTTTCAAAGTCTTTTTTATTATTTATTATTGACTACCCTTAACAGACTGGATTTTTATTTTTTTATTTTTTACAAGACCTTTATGGTCTTCGGGTTTGCATTAATGTAATGTTGGCAACCCTAGCATCAGATATCAAACAATGATACTCCTGACGATGTTCACAAAATGCATACAGAGGGTAACTGTAGACTTGGTCCATGGTCTGATCCTCCTCTTATTCACAGATTGGTGACATACACCACTTGTGTATATTGTATGAAGTGCGACTTAGTCCATTACTTACTCTATTCGTAGTCTAATCATCCTTACCTTGAGTCATCTACAAGTTAGCTGATTCTTATCCCACCATCTATTTTATTGTCTAAGCCAGTGTTCCCCAACCTTTTTAGACCTGTGGACCGGTAAAAAAAGGAATTTTTTTTCGCGGACCACTAATACTGAAATAAAAATGTTTTTTTTATTAAATATTTTTTTAATCTTATATTGTGACAGGTGGACATATGTAACTATAATTGACAAATATACATATAAGAGTTAAACAATTTTAATTGTAACATTGTTTGATACAATTGAAATTTAACAAAAACCTTGGGGTTTTTGCAACAAACTAATGCGAATCCTGCTGTTGATCTTTGCTAATATAATGGATATTCTTGCCTGCAGTGCTGTCTCTGACAGACGAAGTGCTGCATTTACGTCCAGTCTATTCCTGTGTTTCGATTTTATTGAGGACATGGAATAAAATCCTATACTTAATATTTTTGCATGGCGAATTTCTTGAAATTTGGTATACTGTTTGCGGCCCGGCGGAAAGTCTCTGCGGCCCGGCCTCGGGCCGCGGACCACCGGTTGGGGAACACTGGTCTAAGCCACTGGTCAAATGTTAAGCATACTTGTCAAGCAAGCTTGAATTCCGAGTTCTAGTTTTCAGGCTAATTTTAATTTAGACAACTTTAATACAAAATCTACCAAAATGATGCTTCACAACAGTGTGCAATATTGATGTATGGGCGTGAAGCTCAGATGTGGACAATTATTGAAAGGAGCCAAGTAAATGCGGTAAAAATGTTTGTTCGAAGAAGAATATGTAATTTGTCTATGTACAACAGAATGAGAAATATAGTTATTTATGATACATATGTGAAAAAGAGCTCGCTGAAATGGCTTAGATATTATATAGAACTGACAAAAGACTGACTAAACAAATCTGTGATGCAAACCTGAGTAGGAATCGTAATAGAGGAAGACCAAGAAAAGTATGTTTGGACCAAGTAACATAAATAAATGTTTGAAAAAAGGAATGGTAAGGTGTAAAAGAGAAACAGAAACAAATGTGTGAAAAGATACATGAATTTAGTGGAGATATAAGAAGTATGTTATGGTAGGAAATTATGCAACTATGTCCTCTCTGCATGGCCACCTAGGGAAGTGACTTGATGATATTCATTATTGTGATGTTTTCAATAAAGCAATATTCATTAAGAACATCACCAAAATAAATGGGAGGTTACGTCAAATTCATTCATTTATAGCGATCATTAATTTTCTACCAAGAAAATACTAACAATTCATAACTTCATTTGTAATAAAAGCGAATATGTATAAATCAATAACACTGAACATTTTTGTGATCAATTTTACAAAATCTTGATTATCTGTTAGTTTTATTGACATTCTTTACCATTTCCTTTTTCACGTTCTTTTTTTCCTAACTTCTTGAACATCTCTTCCTTATTGTTGGGTTTTCATATACTCGTATCACATTTCTTTTTCATTTCCATGTGCAAGATTTTTTCATACATCAATAATATTTATTACTGATTTTGAATAAATTATGTAATAAATTTTGTCTTCTAGTTTTTGATAAAATATAAAAAATACTAAAATGCTTTTTTTTAATGTACAATGTCACTACTGAATGTTTCGTTTTATTTTTTAATAATTTAGAGCATTATTGTGCGTATAAAATATATAATATTTATGAAATGAACATCAATAAAACATAACTAATTGCTTTAAACACTTGTTTTTTAATTTAGCTGATTTTTTTTAAATTTTGATAACATTTATCATAAAATTTTATTTTGTTTGATGGGAAAACATATATTTTTATGAATATCTCACTTCATAAACAATTAATTTCAAGTAAAATAAAATTTTATAAAAAAATAAACATTTGATATATCTAAAATATAATTTTTAGTATATGCAGTGAAGAAATCAACAGCAAAACAATAAAATATAAAACAGGTTTCCATATACGACTAGATCAAATAATGAATTATGTAAAACTTTTATGGAGACAAGTCAAGGGAATGTGTAGCGATGACATTTTAATGTATTGCCATTAGCATTAAAAAATTATAGTCAGGGAAAAAAAATATTTTAAACAATATTTACGTAAAAAACAGGTATAGTAATTTTGTAAATAAATTGTATTGTGTAAATCTAAAAATTGTATTAAAATTTAAGGGTGAATAGTTTGAGAGTAATGCCGATACACTGCTGTAGAGTTTGGCAAATGCTAAACTAAATCTAATTATGTATTAAAAAAAATTGTTATTAAAACAACAAATTTTTCACATTAAGGAATGGTTCTATTTATACATATTAGTAAAATAATTAAATTACATTGTTTTATATTCCAAACAATAGGTACTAAACATTTATCCAATTATTTTTGGTGTTTCATAGTTTTAAGATTAAATTGCACTCATATTTTTAAGAAATGTTGCTTTATGAAATTTAAAAAAATCATTAACGATAGCTTATTATTCCAACCAAAGCTATCTAAGGGACAGGACCTTCCCAAGGTATATAAAACTAAAAAGAATTTACATATTCAAACACTGTGTATGTGGAATATTGTGTTGCCATCACAAGCACCGCACTATGTTTTATTATCTATGCTTTTATCGTGCTTTATAACATCCGACGATATTATCCTCTATATAACAATATAAATAATTTAAAATTGAACATATTTCTCTTTATTTAACCCATTCAATTGAAATAACGAGTCACACTTGTAATTATTTCATAAACTGTAATCCCTCCATTTATATAGGTTATTTGTTCGAGGAAAACAGAACGTAAATGAAAACCACCTAAATGGAGACATTGAATTCTGTATAAAATAAGTGATATTTTATATATTGACATATATTCTATTCTGATTTAGTTGAAAAAAACTTTTGAAGTCATTATAAGTGATTTACTGATAAATTTTAAAACACATGTTTTGATGACAACTATACAATTTATTTATATGAAGAAAAAAATTACAAAATTTATAATTTCTTTTACCTATTCAAAATTGTTGCTCTTTTACTTGCAGCTGTATCAATTGTTAATGTTGATGGCAGCTTGGCTGTTTCTCTTCATACAGTACAATCTGAAGTTTGGATCCCCTACATTTTGAATAACTTCTTTAACTATCAGAAGGTCTTCAATACATTCGATGACTTTTTGAATCATAGAAATGTTAGGTGTGTCTTTTTTGTCATCATAATGTTTTCTTCGTGGATTTGGACAGTTTCTTGGATTGATTCAATAAGTTTTTGAGTCAATTCTGCACTGTGAAAAAAAATTACTTCGATATCAGAATTCAAATAGCACTATTTAGAGTGCAGACTCTCAAGGCTCAAGGTTTTTTAAATGTTGACAGTAGAAAAAAATAAAAATATAGATTTAGAAGCTAAATTATTACTTAATAGATGTCACTATTATGCATTTAAAATTTGGAACAGAATAAACTCTGTTAAAAGTAAATTGGCATAAATGGAAGATTACTATGTGTAGTAAATGAATTTTGATAGAAAATACATTTATATCAGAAAATTTTTATAAAAAGGCTTTATTTACGTACTCGTATATAATACTGTCTTGAGTACTTCCTTGTAACCGATAATGCCCAGTAAAGCAGACCATGAATGTGACTCATTATTTCAGTGTAAATGGGTAAATTACTTCAGTAAAGTAATTGGATTACAAAGGGTTGAGTGTTCACAGTTTGATTTCATATTTAACTTTGGGCAGATGAATCAGATTTCAATAGAAGAGAAATTCATATTTTTTAATTTATGGACGACATTTTCAAAAATGAAATGTTTTATGGAGGTTCGTTTAGATTGCCTTATACGAAAGTGTTATATAAAAAGTTTTTAGCTATGTTATTTATTTACAGCATATTTATTCCTCTTATATTTTATAAGTTTGTTTTTGAAAAGACCATTTAATGTTAAATTAAAGTTAATTAAATCACCAAGTAAAAGTCTTATGCTGAGTAGAAGGGTGGTTTAACAAAACTTGATTATTTAAATTTATACTAGTATATTGTACAATTTGTACTATAGTTGGGAAATTCTAGGATGAGTCCTGTGACAGATCACAAATTTGCCCCAATACAACCTTATGTAATGTATTTACCTAAATAACTTGCTATTTATTAGAATTGAGGCTTATATTAAAGTTGATAAAATAATTAAAATTACTGAACATCGTTACAAGGTTGTATTGGGGCAAATTTATGAGCTGTCACCGGACTCATCCTAGAATTTCCGAACTATAGTGTATTGTATAATTTACTTTTCAACTAAGAAAAATATTCAAGAATTAACATCTCCTTAACTCATTAACATAATCCGTTGAAGAATGTACACGAAAAATTATTAAATCCAATCTTAAGAGCCTTATTAAATGAAAATTTGTCTGGAAATATGGTAATTTACCATTTAACATACTTTTTTTATTCTACATAAACAAAACTATCCTTTTCAAAATTTTACAGATATTTTACAGAGGCAAAAATATACAAATCCTATTAATCTAATAAATAATAGTTGTACACTTCCGTTCTACGAGTATAACCGAGTAGACTTTTTTCCATATGGAAACTTTTTTCATCTAAACAAGAATTTTATAAGGTCTTATATGAAAAACTCCAATATACCAACTAGGCCGTGGAAATCAACCTTTATAAATCAAGATCATATGATTTTTGAGACTTACACATAAATTGATTAGTCCATATATGAGAATTTACTTTTTATTTATCAACTCAGCTTTTCAAAACATTCCGTGCAAATATATTGATGCTACGAGTACAATATATAGTATTTATATTTTGCTTATCGTCATGTGATTTATTTCAGCATTTTATATTATATCACTGCTAGTTATAAGTTTTGTAAGATGTATTAAACTGCACTCGTTTTGTATAGATGTGGTTGATTTAAAGTTTTTATCGTTCATTTTGGAAAATTTATGAATATATAAGTTTTGTTTCGGAAAAGTTAAGATTGTGAAAGGCTTTGATTAAAAATATTTACCACTACACTAATTTATTTGTATTTAAATTTAACTGGTGTTGGTTATTTGTTATATTTATTTTACAATGTTATATATAAAGATGCCATTTAAAAAACAAACATTAATTTCAGTACACACCTTATAGAATGAAAAGAAAATATTAATTATAAAAATAAAAAATAAGTGCTTTATTTTAACTGTTTCAATTTTTTTTAAGTACAGGCATTCCTAGCTTTACATAATCATTTGGTTCTAGGAAAAATTGCATAGCTAGAAAATGATATCAAATGAGGATCTTAATATAGCTTAGATAGGGATTGGTTCCGAATTAAAGAAAAGTAGCCTAAAAATGGTTAAAAATATATAATATTTATTTTCAATTAGAAGACCTACGTAGCTTACATCCTTTCAATCGGATAAATTCAAATCAACTTTATATAAAAAAAAATTATTTATTTTATTTGAATTGTGTAAAATGGGATTAAAACGAGGAATACCTGTGATAATATAATTTATTTGCAGGAATCAAAATCTTGACTTCATATGAAAATAATATTTAAAAGTGTTTATTTTAAAAAGCATATAATACCAATATTATGAAATTTATTATTTATACGTGTGCCGAGTAGAAAAGTGCTTTAGCCAAAATAAATTATTTAAATTTGTGGTACATAGCCTATTGTATAATTACTTCACAACTAAAGAAAATATTCAAATTCTCTATCAATAAAAATTAGCAACAAATTGGTATATACGAGGATTCTTTATACGTGTAAGTATCCCAACGTTACAATAACTTTTTCAATTTTAACATTTGCATGTGATACAGCGGTAACGTAAATTTGATTGATAATATTTGTGTCACTGCAGGTCTACAAAGTCTGAAAAGCTCTACCCGTCCATGCTGCAGAGGTCTTCAGAGGGAGAATATGAACCATACTACTGTCTACCCGTGCATTATGGAGATGGGCAAGGTATATAGAAATTTGTAGAATTAAATGGAAAATTATTTGTTAGTATTCCTTTGTAAAATATAAAATGAATGTCTTATTTTTATATTCCAAGCACCCACCCACTCACTAGTATGTATAAATCAGTTAGAAAAGTCTATTTCAATATTCCTATTTCCACTCTCAACTTTGAAAACCATGATACCATCGCTTGAGACTTCTTGGGATTTATGAGTAAACCATGCTCCCCAGTCCACTCCGAGATCGATTGAAGGTCCGCATTTAAATTGTTCAAAACCACGTGGAAGAAATTTGGATCAAAATGAATATATATCTGTAGGTCATCCGCATACAGATGATAAGAACATTTAAGAGACGATGTTATTGGGTTGATGAATATAGAAAAAAGGAGTGGAGAGAGAATTCCACCTTGGGGAATGCCTGCAGAGATCAGTCATTCAGATATACGCTCTTGGTATTTACAGGATTGTTGTCTTCCCTTTAAATAGCTCAAAAAGCAGACTATGATCGATTCAGAGAATCGTAATGAACGCATTCGAGCCATAAGCAGATCAAAGTCTACAGTATTGAATGCATTGCTAAAATCCAATAAACATAACAATGTCAGCTGCTTAAAGCTTATTCCACGTCTCACATCATCCGTGATCTTGACCAGTGCGGTAGTGGTACTATGTCCCGGATGAAATCCTGACTGCAATGGATTAAACAATTCAAATTGATTAAGGTGGGAGTCAATTTGTATATGAACAATTTTTTCAATAACTTTGGATAATTTGGGCAGAATAGATATGGGCCTAAAATCTTTATATGACGTGGGTGAGCCAATTTTCGGGATCGGAATAATTAGAGCCTTCTTCCATATACTAGGAAAGCTGGTAGTAGACAAAGAAAAATCTATAATATGTATTATGATAGGAAGAATAGCATCGATAATGAAGGAGATAAATACTATCGAAATATTGTCATCACCCATCGCTTTTGAGGATATAGTCAAAAGAATACGACGAATCTCATTTATATCAACCACCGAAAAGTGGAAAAGGGTTATACCGTTACAAAAAGTGGAATAAACAGTGTTTGATAAAACAAATTACAATATATATTATTGAAAATTGTCATGCATTTAGACTCAATAAATACTGAAAAGAGAAAAATATTAAAGAAACATGTAAACTCATTAGACTGATTCTATGCAATGGCATATTGGGCTAGAGGAAATTTCCCAGTACAAATGGGTGGAAGTATTGTGTAAACAAAAACACTTCATTTGATCAATCCTCCACAGTTAAGGAAAGATCACTGAAGCAGAAATAGAGAACTATAAACACTGTACTTGATGATGAAATTCTTACTAACATTGCGAGTAGCTATGATTGCAAGGAAACTGGGCTAGATCATTTAAAGATTGCAAAAAACTATGCGCCGTACTGCTTTTATGTTCTGCAGAACTTTATATCAAAATTAATTATAACCGTAATCAATATTTCAACATTTTAACATCAAAAGCAAATTAAATAATAACTATTATCTAATGTAAACAAAATGTGGGGAGGGGATGTACGAAGTATTTGATATCAAAAATGGGCTGCCTTTTATTCTCTTTCATCATTTATTAGGAACCAAAAAGGACTCAATTACAGTTATAGATGAAAACAGGTCTGTTTTATTTTATAATTGCTTACGAAGAGTGAAACAGGCCTCTTACTTTTTTTATAATTGTTTTTAGTACAGTTAACTCTCTTTTGGGTGAAATTTGACAAGAGGGACAGTTTTTCCCTTTAGCTTGAAATCCATTGGATAGTAAATTAAAACATTATATTTTCCTCGAAACTCCAGCACCACATTTAGCTGTGCATGTTTGTATATGTATATGTATACCCCCTGTAGGAGCCCCGTACGGTGCATCCGAGCCCCCGTCTCCCAGCCCGAGGTCAGCAATGTCTCCTCCACATGGCACTCATGGAGGAGGAATTCCCCATACATCGCACATGGGAGGCATGCTGCCTCAGCACCAGCTGATCCTACCCTCACAGCACCACTCTGCTAGGCACTCTCATAATTACAAGAAAAATGACGATGGTGAGTTTTAGATGTTTATTTCATCACAATATTCATAACAATCAATCAACAAAAAATAAGGAAAAGAACTAAAAAAGATTACACAGTGTGCATCAATATATTCAGCGCTTAAAGATTTATCATTCCTAAAACTTATCATTCATAAACAACTTATCATTCCTAAAACTTATCCTAAGACTTATCATTCATAAACCTAAAAGACTTATCATTCAAATAGTAAACTTTACAGAAAATAAAACACAATACAGTTTTAACTTCTACCATTTACACCCCAGCATGGAGCTCTAGAGGATGCAGATGACACAAATCCCCTTTACCTGATCTTATTGTGTAGTCTTTGTGTAAGGAAATTAAAAATCTTAAAAAATATTTAATCCATTACACATGTATAGTAATAATAATCCATTACATGTACACATGATGAAAGTATGGCACTCTATCTTCTCTGCCTATCCCGATAGGAAAATGGCATGATGGTATATATGTATGTATGTTAAAATGGGATTCGTTCAATATATTATTTTATGTACGTTTGTTCCATTTAACAAGAAATATTTGTTATTCTGAAAATGTTCTTATTTCAGTATTTGTTATAATGAGATTTGATCTGTATAGCCGCCAGTTTGGATCTGTTGAGGGGGACCATATGAGTGATTGAATGAGAAGATCAAATAGATCAAATTCACATTTAGTTATTTACTGTTTTACCCTCACCAGGCTTCATTCATTTGGCTTCAGCATTGTTTCACCATCAACAATGACAAAGAACCTACCAAGTTATATTATTTATGTACGTCGAAAGTCTAATAAAAAATAGACTTTCGACGTACATACTCGTAAATAATATAACTTGGTAGGTTCTTTGTCATTTTGTAATATCTCTTAATCAAACAATAAAATGTTAAAAGGTAAAAGCACAAAATCTAGACAAGATATTGTTGTCTGGTCACCATTGAAAAACAGACCCGTAATACCAAGGTGAAAGACAACTATTCTACCACTAGGTCATAAATGGTAAGCGTTCAACATTTATAAAATAAAATAAAAATTATTTTGCTTTTTTTTTCAGCCCACGGATCTACGGCGAGCTTGGTGTCAACTGCATCATCTTTACATAGCTCTGCAGAAGAACGGCAAGCCCACGAAGCCAGGAAGCTGCGCAGGGAGCTGGCCGATGCCAAGGAGAAGGTGTCAACCCTCACTACACAGCTCACCACCAATGTAAGTACCATATTGTCTTGAAAAATCATTCACTTTTCATTTAAAGAATTTTGTAAAATGTTTGATTTATGATATAAATAGGAAAAAATGGAGTTTTCGATTATAGAGTAAGCACTTGTACCTCCGGTGTACCTTCAAATGTGATTTCGCTAGATTAATTGTATTTAAATGTTTCGAAAAGGATAATCTAGGAGCTGGAATAGAAAGAAAATGAAGACACTAACCTAGGCAGCATTTCTCGACCTGTCATCTCAAAATATCCAAAATTTCTGCAACATCTAAATAAGCATTTGTCCAAGACAGCTGTCGATAGACGAGAGGAAGGCTTTTATCAAACACTGGATCCAAAGTGGCCAGGGATGAAAATTAAAAGAATCACTTGCTTTTACCAGAGTGATCGCTAATTTAAGGGGGATTTATAAGGGAAGGAAAGAAGTGAAATATTTTGTTGTAGGTGATTTATGGAACAAGCTGACATCATATTTTTCTCAATATTTGGCATATTTTCAGAAAATCTTATAAGCCCAATTTTTTCACTAATTTGTCTGTATATGTGGATGTATTATTAAAATTGTATGCTTGATCAGTTTTGAGTAATAAATCTTGATAAATGGTCAAGGTGTGAAAGCTTTTTGGTTATTGGCTCTCAAATTTTGGGTTGGAGGAACTACCTTTTTAGAATTACTCTTAGACTGTCCATTTAAAATGAAAAATTTTGTGGTTTTTATGTTTTATATTGGCAAAGAATTTGAATTGTTTTGGTTATGTCTGATTTATCAAGTCATATAAAATGTACAACTCTTATGTATCTCCATGTTTTTTTTTAATTTCAATTTTTTTTTATGCTTGCTGTATCTACATCTTAGAAATTTATATATTAGGTTTCAACTGGTATAATATTTTGATAATCACGTTTTGATGTTCTGACATTGTGCTAACAGAAGTTTTCGAGTAATCATTTTTATATCTGGTTCTGAGAGAGTGTTGCTGCACATTAAGAAAGGTGTTGGGAATCGTATTATCCATATGTTATTGTGTATCATGTTTCATTATCACGCAAAAAGAAGAATAAATAAGAAACATTCATAAGAAATTTTGATATTCCGTCTCGTGAGGAATATTGATGTCAGGTATTAATTTTCGATTTTGAGAGATCATCTTTGGATCCACTAGATCGCAAAATGGCGAGGTTTCCAAAAAGGCATAGTTCCATTCATGTACTGAAGGAGGTCATGGCGACCTCCATGACCTAGTTGGTAAGATGTTTGTGTTCTACCCACGGGCTTCTAAATCAATTCCCGATGTTATCACCTTTGGGTCAACTTGATCACAAAATGACGAGGTTTCCAATCAGAAATAGTTCCATTCATGAACTGAAGGAGGTCATGGTGACCTCCGTGACCTAGTTGTTAAGATGTTTGTCTTCCACCCACGGGTTTCTAATTCAATTACCGATGTTATCACCTTTGGATCAACTTGATCACTAAATAATGAGGTTTCCGATCAGGAATAATTCCATTCATGAACTGAAGGAGGTCATGGCGACCTCCGTGACCTAGTTGGTAAGACGTTTGTCTTCCACCCGTGGGTTTCTGGTTCGATTCCCTATGTTACTCGGGAAAAAAAAGGATCTGGTTTAAATTTTGTCTGATATTAATATTCACAAATGCTATACGTATGCAAGTGTTGTTACCTTTGCACTTAAGGTATTATTTCTTGGATACACAATGACGAATTGTGATTTATGTGCCAGCTTAGGTAGTCATAACCCGAAGACTCAATTATAAAGACTGAATAAAATGTTGTCTTCCGGTCATACTCTTTAATTTATCTGCGTCATAAATTCAGATATATTAATCGTTATTATAGAAAATGAAGAAAGAAAGTCTAGCATGAATGAAGAAATACTAATAAAACAAATATATCATATAGTGCTAATGTGAGGGAAATACGTGTGAGAGGAAGCCCAAAAAAAGTGTGGTTGGATCAAGTGAATGATATTCTGAAAGAAGGAAACATAGAAAGTAAAGAGAAATCGTAGAAGTACGAAAAGGTGTATTGATGTAGAAAAGGCTAAGGATGTGGGTCGAGATATGAAAGTATGGCGCTCTGTCATCTCTGACTACCCCAACAGGGAACTGGCGTGATGGTATGTATGTACGAGTATGTATTATAAAATTATACATTTCCATTTATCCACCAGGGATTATTTTTCTCATGTACTCGTACGATGACGAACTGTAAATTACGTGCCTTCTCCGGTGGTTTTAACCAATAAGTCTTGAGTTTTTAGACCCAAGATAATTTTGTCTCTCGACCACATTCTTCAAGATATCTGCATCACCAATCACTAATGCACTAGACGTATGCGAGTGTTGTTGCCTCTTTACGTCGATAGTTTTACCAACACGTGCGATGATAAACTTCGAGTTCTGTGCCATAACCCGAAAGCTGGATTATTGACCCGGAAGATATTGCTGTCTCTCTGTCACACTCTTCAATAAGTCTGCATCGCCAATTCATATATATTAAAGGGTGCGATATTAATCAATCGACATCATAGAATATGTAAATTTATATTTATTCATCAGGCATTATTACCAACACCTACGATGACGAACTGTGAGGGATACGCTTATTCGCTCGCTTGAAGGGCCGTATTATTTGGGCCCAAGACAATTGTTTTCTCTCGGCCACTATCTCAATATGTCTGCATCACCAAATAGTATATGTTTATTGGTACGATATTAATAAATGTATTGTATTACACTTTCACTGTACCAATACATTGCACGGCTTGACCAACCAACTAAATAAGCCTCAAATCAGTCTTAAGTGAAACCCATGATTGAAAATTTTAAAATCTGGGCACCACTTTTTAAAAATCTGTGGACCACTGAGAATCGAACCTGTCACCTCCGGGCTGGAAGACAGCTGTCTTACCAACGAAACCACAGAAGGTGTCGAATAAATCGTCATCATAGAAAATACAATAAATTTCCATGCAATAATGCCATGTAAAGAAATTCCTGCTTTTTTTATATACTCGTATAGTACCCGGCGGTAAGTAATACACATCGTTTGTAGAGCGTCGTTTCTGTCGCACGATGCGCTAACCACATCGTGACTACGATACCGGACTGTTAGCGCATCGTGCGACAAAGACGACGCTCTACAAACGATGTGTATTACTTACCGCCGGGTACTGTACGTGTATTATAGGCAACCTACCCAAACTAGGATGATTTGTGTCACCAAATCAAAGTCATTATGCAATTGTATGTGACAATATGATAAAACTAATTTTTAAAAATGACAATTTAATATTTCAAACTGTTAAGCTTCAAAAATTGAACAATCTATAAGTGGAAAAGTTCCACGAAGATAGAAGAAACGCAACATTCATTGGACACGCCAAATATATGGTGTTTGATAAATTAAATCTGTCACGCAAAAGACATCCGAAAAATACATGATCTATAGTTCATCATCCAAATCATACTCACAACCGGGAATCTCCACAATACCCATTATGTAAAGATGACTATATAGTCACCAGGTCTATCTAATTCCCGCTTTATGTCAGTCTGAAATTTGAAACTGATGCGTCCGCATTCATATCCCATAAATCTAAATTCGTCACATCACGTCAGTATTCTGAACCGTAAAAATATTTGTATAATTATCATTGATTCGCGATAAAATAGAAACATTTAAGGTATCGCTAGTGATAATTAGCACGAGTTTAACAGCGAGTACCGCTTGTGATGGTCATGAAATGCGGTATTTCCTATTGAGGATGTCGAGACTGTCTCCAATGGTCACTGCCCATCACAGAGATGCGGTAGAGAATGCATCTATAGGGTGGCACAAATGCCAACATCCTATTATTTTGTTACGTTTTTGGATCAAGCCCAATAAAAATGTTAAAACGACGATATATACAGCGCCGATTAAAGAGTACACTCTCATCTAGAGCGCTCTAAGTCGGCATTCAAACCGACTATTATTGATAGATGAAAAATAAATGTTACAAAATAAATATATAGAGTGCAAGGATTGGAAGATGGTGGCTGAGACCATTAGATTAGACACTTCCCCGCATATCTATATATTTAGAATAACATATTTGATAAGAAAACTTACAGTTAATACAGTTATAAGTGCATCATTGTCCCTGCAACAACACGTCTTTCAATATCTTTGTTTATCTTGCCATATCTCGTCAATAGGCTTAAGTATAGAAAGATAGTGGCTGAAGACATTAGATTAGGTCTTCTTCTTCAGCCGTCTCTCCACTGCTGGATGTAGGCCTCTTCTAAAACCTTCCACGATTTAGATTAGGTACTTCCCCACATCTGCATATATTCAGGAAAACGTATTTGATAAGAAAACCGGAGAAAACTTACAGTAAATACGGTTCTAAGTGCATCGTTGTCTCTGCAACAACACGTCTTTCAATATCTTTGTTTATGTTGCTATCTCTCGTCAACATGTTTCCGTGTAGGAAGAGGTGGCAGAGGCCATTAGATTAGATACTCCTCGCATCTTTATGTTTAGAAAATGGATTCGGTAAGAAAACCGGAGAAAACTTACAGTAAATACGATTCTAAGCGTATTGTTGTATCTGCAGCAACACGTCTTTCAATATCTTTGTTTATTTTTCATATCTCGTCAACATATTTCCGTATAAAAAGGTGGGAGCTAGGACAATTAGATTAGATACTTCCCCGCATCAGCATATGTTTATAAAAACATATTTGATTAAAAAAAATCGGAGAAAACTTACGGCAAATGCGGTTATAAAAGTATCGTTGTCCCTGCAGCAACACGTCTTTCAATATATTTGTTTATCTTGCCATCTCTCGTCCATATGCTTCCTTAAATACACTACTTGACACTTAAAGCCGGATGCCATCACATATCGGAAGATATACAATGGTTTTTTTTAATTTGTCGTTACTTGGTAAATTTTCTGCGGTTTTCTTACCAAATATGTTTTTCGCAATATGTGCAGATGCAGGGAAGTACTTAATATAATGGCAGTAACCAATGCCTTCCTATCTTATGTATATTTATTTCATTATTTTTTATCCATCAATAATAGTGGATTTGAGTGTCAAGATGGAACCCCTTAAGGAGAGTTTACTCCTCGTCAGACCTGAATTAATTCCAAGGTTTTAAAAAAATATTCTTACTTGTGAGTGTATCATTTATACTAAATGCAACATTGTGTCGTATTCATTTAGATAGATGGCGTCCAAAACGTTCCAAGTCGATATAGTATCTTATACTTCATTTGTCATCATTGGGAACAGAAATATACCACAGAGTTATTTACATAGTGCATATAAAGTATGTGTCCATTATAATGGACACCAGGTCTGAAGATGTTAAACGGTGCTTTATAAATTGTCTTTTGTTTATTATTATTCCCAAATAGCAAAATTCCTCAAGTTAATTAAGTCCTTATAACACTTATAAATAATCAACTTCATCACGTTCTTAACGCGTGTTTATTCGTAAACGATTTCGCCCTACTTTGCTACTTGACTGTCAACAAAATAATAAGAGAAAACGTTTAAAAGTAATAGCATCGTCTTCTGATAGCGTGATGAGATTTGTGCCACCTTGTACAATATATAAGAATGGATCTGGCGTAGGATGTTCCTGGAGAAACGGGGAAAGACGCGTGATAGGACTGTCAACAGTTATTGTCATGCCGTTTTGTGGTGCTTGGCTGAATCCTAAGTAGACATACGAGTATGTAGCTTGAGTGATCGATGATAATTGGAATAGAGTCTTTGTTTACAATGTTGTCTACAGTGTTTCTTGGACATCAAATAAATTATGACTTCCATAGACTGTTGGTAGAACTCTTCACTTTTTCAAAAGTTATAAACCATCCTATGTAAGGATCATGTGTCAATGACGAAAGGAAAGATAGGCAAATACAATATTAAATGATTATCTATCAACAATTTCGGTAAAATTCTGATGGTCGGTGAGTATAAAGACAGGAAAAAAGTCTGGGGTGTTCAGGGTGCCTTCTTCAGTGGAAGAGGATGAGTGAATCAGATTTTTTCTTTACGTTGAAAAATGTTCAAGTGTACTTTTGTGGACTTTGAAAAATATGCGTTTGTGGACTTTAAAACTGTGCGTTTGTGGACTTTGAAAAATCGTGTGACCGTGTGTAAGAAGCATCAAGTGTATAATGTTTTTGGAAGAACAAAATGTAAAAAGTCAGAGAAATTGTAGGAGCTGTATGAAAATGTGTATGGATGTAGACGAGGCGATAGATATGTGTCGCGATAGAAAAGTTTGGATCTCCTTTCTGTGTACCCCGATAGTAGGATTATCGATCAGAAGTTTCATCGAGAAAATTTGAAATCGGAGAATAAATAAATGAGGAATTCATAGTTAAAATATAAGGCCTATATTTTTTCAAGACTAAATAAGTTGAAGTTATGGGTATCCTTTTACCCTCGGATACTAGGCGGAAAAAATACCTGTGTCATTCGAGGGGAGAAACACAGCACGGGACTCGAACTGACGACCTTCCGCACGAAAGTCCAGTGCGTTAATCAATATAAATTTACTACGTTAACTTATGACAGACATCTGAAAAAACGCAGTTGTAAAATATGAGTTATAATCCTTTTTGCACGAATATATCCAATTTGTATTATTTCAACTATAGTTAAAAAAATGTAGGATGAGTCCTGTGACAGCTCACAAATTTGCCCCAATACAACCTTGTAACGATGTTCAGTAATTTTAATTATTTTATCAACTTTAATATAAGCCTCAATTCTAATAAATAGCAAGTTATTTAGGTAATTACATTACATAAGGTTGTATTGTGGCAAATTTGTGAGCTGTCACAGGACTCATCCTACATTTTCCGAACTATAAATAAATATATCAAGTGTTTTCACACTTAGGAATCTAATATATTTCGTTATCGGTTGGCAGAGATTGCCATAATAGAATGCCGGATTTAATACACACAGTAAAAATATAACGAAACTCCATCTATCTACTCGTACACCGTCCTCATGATGCCATGTTCTTTGTTCTAGATTTTTTCCCTCTAGAATCCATACTGCTCACTTGTTCCGGATGCGGGCAAATTATGGAATAACACAGTTTACAGTTTCACTGTTAATAGAATAGACGTCGTTAACTCGAGGCATTAACCCAAACAAGCGTCCTTGGGGAGATTTTTTTTATCAAAGAGCTGTTTAGCTCTAATTTATTTTAATTATTATCTTTTTATACTTTAAATTATGAGGGTAGTTAGCATATTATGAGAGAGAAGGCGAAAGGGTATAAAAGCAACACGTGTATAAAAACTAGAAGAATTCAACTATAATAAGTAAATATATACTTCTATATACATATAGACAGCATACATACATATCACGCCATTTTCCTATCGGGGTAAGCAGAAAGGACGAACGTTAGTCTTTCCTATCTCGACACACATATTTCGCCTCTTCTACATGCCCAAACCATCTCAGTGCTCTTATTCATCTTATTGAATACATCAGCCTAAAGTTCAGATTCATAATTTATCACTTCATTCCGTATTCGTCCACGTTTCACTTTCATACATCGTTGGTGCTAGAATACTATTGTGAACTTTCATTTTGGCAGATTTTGATACGGTCCGGTTGGTGTATGTACTTGTATATGTTTTAATGTCGCTGATTTTGTTTCCTATCGCTACACGCCATTACTTTAAATTTCACAACATTCATTTTTAGATTTTTCTCTTCGCATCTCTCATTCTAATTAATTAACTTATGATACATATATGTATTTAATTTTACATACGAAAACTTATATTTATGTATTTTTTTATTTAAAAAATCCCTAAGTCACTCCTTAACACATAAAACGCATAGGTCCGAATTAATAGTCCGGCAGTAACAGGAAATACTAAACTTTTTTTTACTGAAAAAAATATAATATTTAAATTAAATTTTGTACAATTTTTTTAAGCTTCCTTAAATAGGACAGTCATATGGTTTCATTGTCTTACTTAAAAGTTTGGAGCATATTAAGTCCGATTCTTAGTACATATCACGAAATTTTAAGGTTAGAAATTAATATTCAAGCAAGTGGCAACGAATAACATATAGACAACGAAAAATTCAGATGCCCGTTGAAAAAAATTGAAATCTTTACATTATAAATTATTTTGACTTATAGTTATTGTATTACACTTCGTTGTATACAGTACAACCTGACGGGCTTATTGCCATGTGGCAATATCTTCCAACCAAACAGAAAGCTGTTGAAGAGGTATTTAGTGAATACCAGACTAGAATCCTTTTTAAAATATCTGGGTTCCAACACTTCCAACGAAAATCGAACCCCCAACCTTTGGACTGAGAGACAGACGTCTTACCAACAAGGCCACGGAGATGTCTATAGTTATTTGGTTTTTGGAAGACGAAATACGTCAAAATTTCTTATTTTTTATTAAGATTTTGTTTAAACCTGAACAATTGTCGATCATTTATTCGTTCTCATAACACTCATCAATATATCCACCACATTGGTGATGCTGACATATTGAAGTTCGTGACCCGGAGACAATATTTGTT
This sequence comes from Odontocerum albicorne, assembly GCA_949825065.1. Lineage (NCBI taxonomy): Eukaryota > Metazoa > Arthropoda > Insecta > Trichoptera > Odontoceridae > Odontocerum > Odontocerum albicorne. The sequence continues at coordinate 14,093,895 of OX463861.1, forward strand.
TTCGGTTCCCTTTATCATTGCATTGGAGTTTAGGACCACAAGGATAATTAATCACGCATCTCGTTTTCCGCTGCCATCCATTGTTTATGATATACTACCGTGTGCTTAAGGGTAAAAATACCCTCATAGATGAACTGTTATCTAACGATTTTTTTTTCAGAACCATCGGGTATCCAATCCGACACCCTCGGGTAGAAAACAGGCATCTTAACCACGTCTTAAAATATTCCATTGAAAAATAATATGAGACATGCAAAAAAGCATTTCCTTAAATAAATCTATCCAAAACGGAAATACATTAGCTGCAAATTTAAACAAACCCATTCTATTGTCATTTTCGAAATCCAATAAATAACATATCCCTGGGAGAGAGACATCTTTTTCTATGTCCATGTTTTTATTAAAAAAAAAATTTAAATGCCAATTAACTCAGGGAACACGATTTTAATTTATTTCCGATTTTATTTTGGAAGGCAATCCACGCTTAATCCATTTATGCCGTTTGAAGAAAATATATTTTTATAGTATATTAAACATTCAACTGGTTTTTTTTACTATTATTCTATTGATAAATATAATATTAATAACTGTTTTGTATTGCATTATATAACAATACGTTGTATTCAATACAATCTAACGTGTTTATTGCCATATGGCAATTTCTTTCAATCAACCAGGAATGTACGAGTATAATAAGGCGCTATGTAAAATACCAGATTAGGCCTACATTTTTTTCAGGTTCTATCGAGAATTGAATTTGAACCTCCTGTTTGAAGTAAAGCGTTATTATACTTAAGCCACGGTGGTCGTCGTTATATTCATTGTAAGTAAGATAACAAAGTGCATTAGACAATCATGTAGGTTATTTCAACAGCGTCTTGTCAATATGCCCACGGATGTCGTAAGTAAATGAGGTAGATGTAGACTGAATAAATGTGGCTAGATCAAGATAACCTGATTTTGTAAGAAAGTGAATATTAAATCACCAAGAATAGATTCTTCTTCATGAAGAGATGTATGGATGTTGAGAGTAAGATTAAAGAGTATGTTTTTTTAGAAATATATGTATAACACATGCTATACAGAGCTGGACCGACTCTTGCTTCTTTATTCACTACTTTGATATTCAAAATTTTAGCACAGAGAGGGACAATCGGTTGATCACGATCGACTGTTCGATTGCAAACATCCGGGCGGTCGATCGTGTGACCATATGAAATTCATAATAGATATACCAATATGAATGAGAAATGCGAATGCAAATTCCATGTAGATCGTTGTGAAATTGTAGATTACAGTAACATGCTCGTGTCATTGTAACAACATATTCCTACTACAATATAATGAATCAGTAACGTGTAGCATGCTATATACAATATAAAGGCAGTATCGTCTAATATATTTATTTCTTTTTTTATTCTCCACATTATGCGAATTTCTCCTGTTACACAATGTGGGTCTGATTTATTTTTTATTGTCTTCTTTTCACTCATCTTATCCCATTCATATGGGTTATGCTACTTGGACCATCGTGTTCCATGTCTTTCGATCTCACTAGTCACTTTCTTTGTTGTGTCTCCTTTTGCACTTATTTTGAAGTTCTCAATTCGTGGTTGTCTTCAACGTTGACCTTTCATCCCGCCGCACCAGCAGTCGTGCTTCCCGAGCTTTATCTACTATTGGCGCCACCTTAAATGTTCCGTGAATTCGTTCATTTCGAATCGTTAATTTATTTTTTATTCATTCGTTGATTTCTTTTTATTCATATAAAATAATACTAGGGAGGATTCTTCTAATAGTGTTAGGCGGTGCTGAGAATATATCCACTGTGTCACTCAATTGTTTCAATATCTCTAAACCACGCATCACTGAATCTTTAGACATCTCATTGGTTCTGTAAGTTGGTACATATTTGTACAATATAGGGTGATTTCTTGCGCGGTTGTAATTGACAAGAACATAAAAACTAAGTGCCTCTTATGCTGGTGAACAGTTGAATTTACATTGCAATTATTTTAATATAAATAGCGCGATGGACTTTTGCCTTCTTGTTTCAAGACTTCTATGATTGCATGCCGTCAAAAGTTCGATATGGTGTGGATATTTTGGATAATCACCCTAAGTTATATATGTATAATAAATATATATTATTCTACGGTGTGCGTTATTCTGTTGACGATGTATTTCAGACCACGAAAATGATATGTAACTCACGATGAAATGAAGTAGTTAAAAGTAAATCTTGCTACATCTTAGTTTAACCACCTGTGTTATAGCATAAGAAATTAATCAGGCTGATTACAAATAAATAAATAATTTGGACATAGAATAGAATGTCTCTCAATCCACGAAATGTCTTAGTTCCATTATAATATTATTATTGTATGCAGACATAGCGGAAACTGTCGTTGTAAATTATCGTATTCAGGTATCTCTCGCAGAGTCATGGCGTGATGGGGGTCCGTGTTGCCGTGGGCAGGAGCCATAAAAAACGACAGAAAAAATCAAGGTAAACCAGATAGGGTCTCCTTCGCCCATATCAGGAACAAAGGACGCACCCTGACTATAACGAACCGCTGTCTTCATTGAGGAATACCATCTTTTGAAAACCAAACGGAACAACTTTTTTAGTTAGTTGTCACTTGTATGCATTTAATTTTCTTTGTTTATCTTCCAAATATAATACTAGCAACATTCAATTATATTGAAAGCTTTTATACTTAAATTCAGGTGCAGAAGGTAATCGGTTCGAACTCCGCGCTGTATTACTCGCCTCGAATGACACAGGCATTCAGGGGTATAAGGATACTATGACGACGGTCATTTACGGACGGACGTTCTTTAAAAAAGATAAATAAAACATGTCGGTGTGCTCCGATCGTCTAAGAGTGCTCTTCTTTATCTTATTCAACACATCAGCCTTAAGTTCGAATTCGCCCCTAATCACTTAATTCCGTATTCTGTCATACATTGTCACCCGATTTATTTTTCTAAGTGTAAGGTGCATGTCCGCGCGGCAAAGCACTGTACTTCCGTGCAGAGGGTCGCAGGTTCAATCCCCGCGTTGTACTACATCTTTCAAACCCCGCATTTTTTTCGTGTAGTATTCGGGGGTATGGACTTTGGTCATATTTATTCTATCAAAAAGGAAATAACATGCTTGTGTGTTCCAATCGTTTCACTTCGATCTACCATCGGATCCAGAACAGCGGTGTGGCCGGTGAGTTTATTGGTGTGCAACGGCATACTGACTTAAAACAAACACCAAGGCACAGCTTCGCTATCCAACTAAATTGACATCGGAATGTCGAGGGGATCCTCGACTACGAGGCTTTCCACACGTCAAAAAATCTGCCAGTTTATACTGTATACAATGAAACCTTAATATTATTTCTTGAAAAATATTTTCCGAAATTATATACAATAGAAGTGAATATCGGAGGCCCCATTCAGAAGGTACAGCCCACGAATTTATTGCAGAGCACTTGTTCGGTTAGTTATAATTATTGCCATTATAAATGTTTGTTTTGTATATTTAATACTGCTCAAAAAAATACATACATATATAGTATTTTGTCAATGTTTCTAAAATCTCTCCGTCGTTCTGTCCCTCATGTCTAAGGAGGACAGCAGCCGTCAATGGACCTTTTAATGATCTCCTTCCATCTGGATCAGTCCCGGGTCGATTGGAGAGCATCCGATATTGAAGAACCCGCCGAGACCCTGATCAGTCACTCCATCCGGTATAGGGTCTTCCTCGAGATCTCATTCCTTCAACGCTTCAGACGACTACAAGTTTCTCCTGGCTCTCTTCTCATGATGTGGCCGAAATACTGCAGGACACGTCGCATATGGTACATAATGACGAAAGACGATCCTTTATTTTGAGCTCGGCTAAGATGGACACATTTGTTCTCATGGCTGTCCATGGTATCCGGAGCATTCTGCGCCAACACCACATTTCAAAAGCATCGATCCGTCGTCTATCCGATTCTCCCAAGGTCCAAGTTTCAACACTATACACAAATATTTATAGGAACAGTGTTTGGACGAGCCTCATTTTCGTGTTTTTTGTAATGGTTTCTAAAATATAAGAAGCAATTTGCTGATGCTTCCTTATAGTCACCCTACCAACTCCATCTTTAAACCCTCTATCGTGTTATGTGTTTAACTTTTTTTATTTTGTTTGGGTTTCTCAGGCGACCTTGGGTTGTTTTTGAACTCATTGTATTTACGTAAATTATGTTATCTTACGTATTATGGACTTGACATATTTTTGAAATGTCGCATTTTTATTTTTTCCCACGAAATTACTTTTCAATGATTCAATATTACAATCTACATTTTCACTAAATATTTATTTTATTTAAATATTGAAACAGTGTTTTGTAGAAGTATTTATATATTTTATTAATTTTATTGTGCCATACTACTGGGTGAATTCGTCCGATTTGATATGAAAAAGACGGAATTTATAATACTACCATAATGTGGTGATGGTAGAGGATAACTGAGAAAAATATGGTTTGACCAAGATAAAGAATTTTTGAAAGTAGGAAAGTTAAAAGTGAGAGAAATAGAAGAAATACGTGCACTGAAAATATTATATAGCGTATCGATGTATGACAGACTTAGAAATGTAATTATTAAGGAATATTAACTAAAAATTGATATATAAAATAGTGTGAAAAGAACATGTTGAGGTTGTTTTGACATGTTAAACGGAAAGGTGACGAAAGACTAATTCGATGAGAGGGAGTTGGGGTATAGGATGACCGAGAAAAGTATGGTTGGACCATGTGAATGAAATTTTGAAAGTAGCAAACATATGTAGTGAAAAAACAAAAGAAACTATGAGAAGATATATGAGTGTGGATGAGGCGAAGGAAGTATTTAGTGAAATAAACGTTTGTCGATCTGCCCTCTTCTGCCTATCCCAACAATAAAATGACGTGATGGTATTTATGTATGTGTTGGAATTTTGTTTTCAACAGATCGTAAGATATTGAAAGGTATGTTAAAGCAGGAAACAATATCAAAACGACGCTTAGAACAAAGTATGTTACTGAATTAATTGCTCTATTTATTATTTTAATTTGGAGTTATTTTGGTTTTTGGAAGGCGAATTTTTTTTTTAAAGATTTTCTTTATTTGTTACTTATTTATCCATTCACATAGTACTTCTTAACATGCCCGCATTGGTGATGCGATGACATATAATGCAACCATTCACATATTACTTATCAACATGTCCGCATTGGTGATGCGATGAAATATAATGCAGCCATTCACATAGTAGGTACTTCTCAATATGTCCGCATTGGTGATGCGATGACATATAATGCAGCCATTCACAAAGTACTTCTTAACATGTCCGCATTGGTGATGCGATGACATATAATGCAGCCATTCACATAGTACTTCTTAACATGTCCGCATTGGTGATGCGATGAAATATAATACTATATAATGCAGCCATTTATATAGTAGATACTTCTCAATATGTCCGCATTGGTGATGCGATGAAATATAATATAGTACAGCCATAAATAAGCATTTTGGAAATAGATAAAACTGCACCAACGCGTAACATTTTTTTTATTAAGACTTTAATGACTTGCTTATTACTCGTATTTATGATCCGAGAAGATGTATGGTTGAGGAAGAGGTGAAATATGTGTATCGTAATAGAAAAGGCTGGTGTTCTATCCCCTCCGCCTACCACAGCAGGGAACGGCGTGATGGTATGCATGTCAATTTATGTGAAATAACATTTTTTTATGAAAAATAAATCCTTTTTTAATACATTTTAAAATATCCATAATATAAATTTTCCGAGCAAATTCTCGAGTTTACATTGGTACCGAACCGTATCAAAATCGGTTAAGATATGGTTGACGATAATATTTTAGTGCCAATTTCGATGTATGGTAGTGAAACGCGGGCGTGGGAAAATAATTAAAGGAGTCAGAGAAATAAGGAAACAAATCTGATAGGAATATGTGGCGTGACAATGTATAGCAGTATACGGAATGGAGTAATTAATGATACATGGACGTAATTTTTCAAAAAGGACCCAACCCACATTTTACATGTTATGAGATAATTGAGTAAATATCTCGCAGTAATTTAACAATAACCTATTTACCAGTTTTGATATTGTTGCGCATATAGATTTGATATACGCTGCTTCTACTCGTATATTTCGAATAAACACTTTTTGGGTTAGGTCATTTTTGAATAATTGCGTTTAAATGTGAACCAGAGACTGGCGAAACAAGCAGAATAGAAAAAAGATCTTTGAGGTGACTTGAGCATGTTGAAAGAATCATTTATGAAAAGCTGTTAAAACAGCCTACAGTGCAAGCGGATGAAAGTATGGTTTTACTAAGTGAATTAATGAAATTTTATAAGCAGGAAATATTAGAATTATGAGCAAACCGTAGGGGTTGCATGAGATGTATGGATATTGAGGAAGCGAAAATAAATGTCGTGATAGAAAAGTTTGGCCATTCATCTTCTCTGCCCACCCCAGTAGGTAAGTGACTTAATCATATTTGCCTATATGATCAATATGTTAAAAATTCATTTTTAAAATAAATATAATATTTTTATTGTTATTCATGAATAATGTATTATTTCACAAAATAAGAAAATAGTATACAATAAATTTTTATAGCCTAAAGGACCTTTTCCTAGCCATTAAGATGCATAACCTCACTTTTCGATCAACGGGAGTGGACCAATCAGAAGGGGTTCCAAATTTGAATACACAACATGTCTACTTGGGAAGGTATCGTCAACTTATTAATAATATTGATTGAAAATATTTAGTTTTTTTTAAAATAACGATTATTATAGCTATCCTTATTTTGAAATAATACACTGCTCTTAAAATGTAAATTTGGCTTCTATATCATCATTTTTTATTTTATTCATTTTATTTTACACCTGATACAGGTTTAACCCAATTACATCAAATAACAAGAAAAATGTATTAAAGTCTAAATATAGCATAATGAAAACAGGAAAAGTGTTACTCATGGTTCCCGGTAAAGTAACTGAGTTATATCTAGAAGTTTAATCCTCAATTTATCTACCGAGATGTGGAAGATATCGATATCAAAAAATTCATTCAACAAGGTCATTTCATGTGAAAATGGTGATGCTGTCTACAGTTCAGTTCGTGAATGCGACACCGAAAGCAATCTTAATTCACCATGGCGTAAATAATTGGCAGGTACATTAAACAAAAGTTTGTGGAACATACATGAAACGGGTTTTTGTTCTGAAGCATTAAAATAAGAGGCTAGAACAAAAATCTAGAGATTTAGTTGGAACTCGCATATCTATGTTTTGTTTCAGACCAGTGTTTTTTCTTTGTATCGTTCAGTTACTTTTTCTTGTATAATTATTCACACGTAACCCTTTTTAACACGTTATTTATCTATATCAGTTGCCGTAAATACCCTTTTGATCACTCAAACGGTTCATATTTTCTAAGTATTGATTTCGATTTTAGAGCTTTATTTTATTGTTAACGTATATAAATACACGCTTAGCAACCGACTTAAGTATGTAATATAACCAAAATTGAGTTGTTTTTGTTATAACAATGCAGTGAAAAATAAGTCAACATTCACCATCTTTATTTACTGGAACAGTTTATTAATATTAGAAGGCTCAAACTGATAAATTGTGTTATTCGTATTCTAGTTGGGAATATGCATGTATATTTGATTCTGGTAATATTAGTGATTTTTGTCATTAAATATTGATTTCAAAATGTGCAACAATAAAATGTTACGACCCACTGCGAGTCACTCAAAGCGTAGCTTAGTGCATGTGACTGCTCGAGTAAATCAGTCAGTTGAGAATCTTCCTAGTGCGTAGGTGTGTATGTTGTGCGACTTCTTCCCGCGCTCTCTTGTTTTTGTGTTTGTTACCGCTAAACACAAATAAAATACTCATTTATAACAAAAAAGTGAAAGATCTAATTGTCCACGAGATAAAATACAATATGTGTGGTGGTTTTTATTCATGAAATTGTGTTTTTGTTAATTTGTGCAATCGATTTTGAGTGTTATTGTCGTTGAAACTCCTATGAATTCGGCGCCAATATTGGATTTTTTGACAGAAATTTTATGTGAAAAATAACGAAGTTTGTCTTTTGTGTTCTTCATTTGATATTTAGTTATTTTCAGCTGTGTTTTTGTGTTTGTTTTGTGAGTAAACGCTTTAAAATACTAGCGTTTTTACTCGTCGACTTTCGAACTTGGGTAAACAAATTTGTTTATTATAACAAGTCAGCTATAAAATTTCGATTCCTTCGTTTTATATTTTAACCAAATGACATTTTACAAATGTTGTTATTTTACGTAAACTCCCGTAAATTTAAATTCGTCACGTTTTGTCAACTAAGGAAATAACAAAATATTTCGAGATCGTTTTATGTATCTTCTTTTATATCTTTTTTCAATTATAAATGAGCAGAAATTCGTCAAGAAATTTTATAAAAAAGTTATCGAATAAGCATTATGGTTATTATCTCGCAATTTTTGTGACGTGTTAAAAACATGCCTCATTTATTTTACTTAAAGATTCACGTTTTATCAATGATTATTGATTAGAATATTTACAATGATATGAAAGTCCATGATGTGTATATAAAAATTAGAGCACAGTGCCATTAACAAATATATTTTAGTTTTGAAATTTTGATAACACATTGAAGAACATCTAGATTATTTGTTTTACGATTTCTGTATCATATCTTATTGTTTTTTGTCAATAAACTGCGTATTATAACAATGAAAGAAAACTATTTACTTCTTTAACATTTTATTTAGCTAAATTCTATTCATATAAGTCCGATAAAAAATATATATGTTAGAAGTTTTCGTTTCTTATAAAAAGCCAAATCAAAAGTTCATGTCGGTCTATTTCATAACCTTTTGAATGCACAATATTTTTCATAATAGATTTTATAATAATTACTATAATAATATTATCTTGCAGATGTATCAATATATTTTTAATTGTAGCCCAAGGCTTTTTCTTTATTTTAAACCTTTACTACAATAATGCTAATAAAAACTGCTATGAGATCTTAATAAATAATGCACTGATTCAATTAATTGTTATAAAACAAAATTTTATGGAAATAACTAACTGCCCAAGGGAAGATTAAAATTTTATAATGAAATTAAACATGAACAATAGTTCGTAAAATACTTAATAATAACGGTATTATTAATATTTATTTCAGAAACAATACATATTTTTAATATGATATACCAATATACAAGGAATAAAACTATAGAACACGAGCGAATAACATTATTTCGTTGCAATAGTTTTAACACTAAGAAAGAAAAATCATTATTTTTATTGTAGGGAAGGAAAAGATCATAGAAAGGGATAAAGAACAGGTGTGTCTAGGCATTGTTATCTTTGAACATTTTTATTTCGTTTAATTTATAAATCTATATAATTTCTTATCCACTCTCACGAATTTCCCCTGTTACACAAAGAGGGTCTGTAACGAGATTGTTAAAACAAAGCATTACTATCGTAAACAATATACGAGTATTTAACCATAAATAACATTTAAATCTCTACTAATACAATCGTTTTTAAAAATAAATATTGTATGTATATGAATAGTATATAAACTATAAAATTGATTTAAAATATTGGATTATATTTAATTTTACTTTTATACTCCTGTATCTAAATATATAAAATTTGATAAGTACGAGTACTCGTATATACCATAAATATCGCAATCAGTTACTTATGTGGCCCAAATTAAAAATGAACATATTATTTTGTGTTTCTTATAAAAATATTTTTTCACCATTGTTTTTAAATCATTTTCATATAATTTAGAACTGATTTTTTTATATGTTTATTTTTGGACTTTGTTATTGAACCTTTTTTAAAAATTAGTTAATGTAAAAGAATTTTTTTTTACGATTTATTAAAGTCCATATCTTGGCCGCGTCGTATAAATGTTTCTTCTTTCTTCGAAGAACTTAACCACTTTTTTTTTAAGTTTAATCAGTTGAAGCCTATTTGTCTACATTTATTTTCATTTCATTTGTTGTCTCTCATACAAACATTTTTTGCTTTACATGGTAACACAAATCATCCTAGTGTGAGTGAATTGCCTAATAAAAATAGTGTTTTAACCGAGTAGAAACTATGGTAACATTTTTTTATTTACTATTTTGAACCATATACCAAACATTACATTTTTGAACGAACAACACTGCAGTTATTTTGAAATTGGAACATTTCCATCCTTTTTATTTTGAAGAAAATCTTACACCAAGCTAATATAATATTTTGAAATTTCAAATAAGTGTAAGTGGATTTAAAATGCTTCTTTCGGCATTTTCTTTGAATCTTTTGAATGCATAATTAATTTTAATTGATAATGCGTTACTTGACCTCTTTTTATTGTATACAAACATCTCTAGTTAACTGACTGACTGGAGTATTAATCGTTTTTGAGAGCATATCTAGTATGAACAATGAACAAACTTGAACAAAATGTCACATCTAGTTTCTTGACCTAAATTTAAAAAAGTACTTTGTTATTTTCATAAATTAGGATTGTGTTATTTTTTTTGATTAGGTAATACATTGTATAAAGTTTTTAGCAAATCATTGAACGTGGAGAAACCATCTCAAAATTTAACCCAACAAATATTTATCCTCTATCTCGACATTTCTCACTCGAAGAAATCTTTTAGAATTTACGTACATACATATACCATCACGCCGCTTCTTTGCTGGGGCAGGCAGAGAGGACATATATCCAGTATTTTCTATCTCGACACACATCCTTCACATCTTCCACCCCCATACACTTTCTCATGGAGCTCCTACGGTTTCTCTCCTTTCTGTATATTTGTTTTGTCAGTCTTTCTTCATTCATTCGTTCCACGTGCTAAAACCATCTAAGAGTGTTCTTCATATTTCTCAACACTTAAGTGCACATTCATTCCTAATCACTTAATTTCGTATTCCGTCATACATTGTCACCCCATGTATTATTATTAGTGGATGCATTTCTACAGTATTTATTCTGCTCCATCCAGTATTTTTCCACGTCCACGTTTCAAACATATACATCAAATATGGTACTAAAACGCTGTTGTGGACTATATCTTAGAAAATGTGGATTCTGTCCTGTTCGTTTAATGTTTTAGTTACCAATTGACTTAGTTTTCTATCGCTACACACTGTTCGATATTCACCGTAACTCTTCCATCATCTGAGAAAATACTACCTTAATAACACTCTTATGTCACATTTACATCTGAGAAAATACTATCTTAATAACACTCTTATGTACATTTTCTTTAACATTTTGCTATCATCATGACTGGATTTGGCATCACTCATTCCCAGATCTTTTTCTTTACATCTCTTACACAATCTACTCATATGACTGTAATTCATTCTCATTCTCCAGTAAATAATGCGTAATCCTTTAATAAAGTCAGCGTCACACACTTTTATCTGATAAGGAAGCCACTATTTTAGAATAAACATTTCAATGGCTGGTTGGGACAGCATTTCCAGCACACATTCTATTGCTCAATCTTGACAATTAACTATCTTCATAAATTTTTAGTCAACAAACATTTTGTAATTTCAGTCTACTGTTTGCACCTGTGAGATCGGTAAGAGGGGGCAACCAAACACCATACGCAAGCTACTTTTTGGCATCCTGAGAGCATGTTCAAGCCAGATTTTTTTTTACTATGTACATTCTGACAACTGTGTTGGTCGTTGATGATAATATTTTTTACTTTTGTTTAGTTTAAAAAATAATAACTTATGTGTTGAGTACAATAGAACACTATGAGATGGTTTGGACATTTAAACTCCATTTAATTTATTAAAACTATCATTTGTACACTGCAAGTTCCCTAATTCGTACAAAAGAGAAAAAAATGTATGTAGAAACTAAAATTTAACTTTTCAAAATGATTTTTGTATCGTTACTGATCCGATGGCACACGAGGTGAGACGATCGGAACATACTTTTTTTTGTGTTTTTTTTTCCTTTTTTTTTTTTTTTTGAAGAATAGATATAAATTAAGTTATAGGTATCCTTATATCCCCGAATACTAGGTGGAAAAAATGATTGTCGTTCGAGGGGAGTAACACTGCGCGGGGTTCGAAATAGCGACCTTCCGTACGGAAGTCCACTGCGTAAACGCGCAGCCATGCATCCAGATATATTTATTTATTCAACACTTCTATTGCAAATACAATCTGGCAGGATTATTGTCAGGCGGCAATCTCTTCTAACCAACCAGACAAAAGTAAATGAAGCCAGTTACATGGTTGCACAAGTCATCCAAATGACTATCCATCCCCACGAAATCCATAAACACATAACATACGTGAGCACATGCCCACGAACCCCACAAAGACGGATATCATCCGAACATATTTTTCATATAAAGTGAGATATCATCAATCAAAAGAAAAGTAAGGGATGGTGGAGAGGAAAGGAAAAGAAAAATCGGGAATGAAACACATTATTTTTACTGATTAGAAATCAAGAGTTTTTTCAGTCGCTTCTTAAAGCATGCCAAGGACGGAGCTAGTCTTATATTGGTTTGTAACTGATTCCAAAGTCTCACTGCATGGACAGTAAAGATATACAATGGAAGTGTTATACAATACAATAACAAAAATCATTGTGAAATTTTCGACAAATACATATACTGGACAACTACATGTTTAGTATTTTAAGAAAACGAATCTCAGTAAGTTAATTCTCCCTGAATTTTACCTCTAACAGCCAGAGTTCCACTGCACTGGGAACAATGTAATTTCTGCCCACAACAGCGACTTGACGCAGACTTGTTCCATCAGTCCATATTGCCAGTAACAAGACTAAATTGGGGTTAATTTGAGAACTACCATTCAGCCACCATCGGGATTGTCCTCTCTCCCCGCCGCTTGCGTATGCTAACAACTTCATACCGGTGTCGGCCCATGCGTGTGTCTTCAGTCTTTATACACATGTCGGTGTATGAGTTCTTGGATCTTGCTTGTGTTTTGTGTCGTGCGTGGATTGAAATGTATCAACACTTTTGCAACCTGAGACTTTGAATTTTCGTTCTTGATATATATGGAAACGAAGCCTGATACAAAAATGAAATAGTGATTCGATTCGGTACTTAACTTTTTTCCTACAAGGGCAGTATTCCCGAACTTGCTGATTTACCAACATCTTTTTTAAAGAGATCTAATAAATAAAGTACATTTGACAGCTTTAATTATTTTGACCTCTGGTACGAGTATCTTATATGAATATGCAAAAATACTTGTTAATTTTTTCAATAAACAATATATGTAGAATCGTATACAATACTTTAATTTTCAATAATAACATTACAAAATTGGTTTTTATTAATATGAATAAAATAAATTACGTGTTATTTGCATTTTTTTTTTTGTTTTCAAGTTCTTCGTTATTTTATTTAACACTTCGTTGTAAAACAGTTTGGTATGTATTATCAGGTGGCAATCTCTTCCAGCCAACCAGACAAAAGTAAATAAAGGAAGTTACATGGTCGCAAAAATATTCAAATGATTATTCACCTTTACAAATCTTTTCTTTTGTGGGGTCAACGTTTTTTACCTCAAGTTTAACCCTAAACTGTATATTAAATATCTTATATTGTAAAATATAAAAATAGTAAATTATAAGAGAAAATACTCAAAATGGAAATATAAAAACAAACACACTCAATGTGAACACAAGAGAGAACCACGCAAATAATGCGACTTGTATTACCGGCAGTCAAAATAATATTGGTGTAAACAGATGAACATTTACCAAAACACTTTTTTTACTGTAAAATATATCTCTACCTGGAAAGGATAATTTTACAATATTTACAAATACCATAAATGAATAGTGGTCCATAAAATTGAATGCCGATATTTCGGCGCCAAGAGATCACAAACGAGAACCGAAATATCGGCTCACCAGGATATACATAATAGTTAACTACCAGGTTTCGATAGTGTAAAGCGTGCCATCTTCTCAATTATACACTACCGACAGATAATAGCGGAGCGTGGTACACAAAGCTGTTATTATTTACTGCTTTTTGCAATTGTGCTTCCTGTCAGAGCACTGAACCTCATTCTCGTGCACTTGCACCACCACCACCTTCCTTTCTTGCAGTCAACTTATATTTAATCAGTCAATAATAGTGGGTTCGAATCCCGAGTTAAAGCACCCTTGAGGAGAATCTGCTTTCTTGACTTTATTAATTACAATACTGAGGTAATTCAAAATATGCATACCATGGCAAACATTTAAATAAATTAATTAATATAGGTTTATTGATAGCAACATAGTATGTACATAATACATTTAGACACATTTCAAGAACGCATTAAAAAGATAATACATTAAAAAAAACAGGTTTGGGCTCATCAAATAACATCCCCCCGGCCAAGATACACCCCACCAATATAGGGCGATCCCAGCCACGGGGACACCAGATGTTTTTCAGCCCACACCATTTGACGGTATGCAACTATAGAAAGAAGCCTCAAAGCGAGAAGGCTGTTCAGTTCGATCTCATTACCACCTACACTGTTATGGGGGATAATAAAAGGACACATCCGGTGGCGAAATGTCTGAGTGAAAAGAATGTTAGTGACGACAAACTTAAGGTCCAACATCACGGGATATGTAAAATGACTCGCAGTGCAGTAAATATTATATAATACGACTTAATGCTTCGAGTTCAAACAGTCCAGAAAGTTGCCAGTTCTTTCACAGGAAATTTCGAATGCAGCAAAACTATCCTTTGATGCCACTAGATTGACTAGATCGTAGTAGTGGCAATCCCTTCCGAAATTGTTGACTCGATTATCATCGCAGTACCACAATAAAACTAAAACGAGAAGGCAAGGGTCCATCGTGTTATTCATATTAAAAGCACCGCAATGTAATTTCAACTGTCCTAAAATATAAGAGGCACTCATTTTTTATGTTCCCGACAATTACAACCGTGCAAGAAATTATTCTTTATTCCATGTACCAACTTACAGAACCAATGTGATGGCTAAACACTCAGCGACTCGAGGTTATGAGATACTGTACCAATAGAGTGACACTGTGTATATATTCTCACCACCGCCTAGCACAGCGGCTGGCAAACATTTATTGTAAAGGACCAAATAGTAAATATTTTAGGCTCTGTGAGCCAAGAGGCGAACTCGAGGATATTTATTTAGGTAGACCTACTTAAACAACAAAAAGAAAAAAAAAAGGTTTTCACAAATGTATTAAACAAAATGTAACATAATAATAAATAGACTACAATTGTTTGAAATATGACTCTACTAATGAGATGAATAGAATTGCTTTTTTTTAGATAACATTTCGCCAAATTGGGGTTGCAAGTTAGTAATCCCTATCATTAAAATTAATTGCAAATATTATTCTACTAATGCTGACTTGCATTGAGATTTTACGTATTTCACATTTGAAAAACAACAGCGATACACGTGTTACTGGAAACGCTGCTGAGTTATAACTGCGTAACGTCACAGCAGATACCACCGAATGCGAAGCTATAAGAGTCACATAGGTAGTATTTCGCAACTTCCCTACTCGGCGGTCTGCCGTTCCGTTATAACGCGTATTTTGAAATTTTAAAGAAGGCTGCGGATCGTAGTTTGCCAACCCCTGGCCTAGCATATGAGAGAATCCTCCCTAATATTATTCAATATGAATAAAAAATCAGACCCACGTTTTGTAATAGCAGATGTCCGTAAAATGCGGAAATTGAAATTTAAAAAATGTCCTTTAATTATTTATTATTAGTATTGCATAACCAGCTTTGAATTTGTTGTTTCATATTGGTGTTTATTATGATAATTTACCATAACGATGTCATTTGAATAGTTGATAAATATCTGTCTTACAACCCGGAGGTTACGGGTTCGATTCCCTTTGTTTCCCAGATTTTTTAAAAAAGTACGCGCACGCACTAGACGTGTGCGAGTGGTGCTTCTTCACGTGCGGTCTTCAACGTCCATTACAATGGACACAGAGATGAACTCTGTAAACAACTTCGTGGTGTATTTCAGTTTTCTGGTAATAATTAAGTGTAGGATACTGTATTGTCGACTTCGTTTTGGGCGCCATCTATCTAAACTGATACGACATAATGTTGCATTAAGTGTAAATAATACACTCACAAGGAAGATTTTTTTTAAATCTATTATATTTTTATTACCCAATGTGTTTTTATTTCATTTATGTTATGTAGAACGCTGAGTCAAGCATCAAGGAGTATTTACATTTCGTCAAGTAGATGGGCGAGTAGCTCGCCTGATTTATCATTTAGGGGTCAAGGAGAGTGTCGCCATGACCTCCGGGTTAAAAAGAGCTGTCCATTTAAACATTTTATAGAGTAATTACAGTTAAGGCATTCTTTGCCTAAACATGCATTCTTGTTTTAAGATCATTGAAAAATAATCCATAAAAATAAGTGATTTTTAACGGTGCATGGTCGCGCGTTAACGCACTGGACTTCCGGTCGCCGGTTCGATCTCCGCGCAATGCTATTTCTTTCGAGACAGGTATTTTTTCCACCTAGTATTCTATGACGTTGGTCATATATATTCTTTAAAATAAAGGAAAAACATGCCGGTGTGCTCTGATCGTCTCACTTCGGAGTGCCATCGGATCCAGTACAGCGGTGTAGCCGGTGAGTTTGCTGGTGTGCAACGGTTCACTCACTTAAAAAACTCCATGGCACAGTTTTGCTTCCCAACTGAATTGACGTTGAAATGGCGAGGGTATCCTCGACTATGAGGCCCAGCAACGATGATTTTTTTACGGGTTCGACTTGGAGCACATTTACAAGTGAAAGAAATAATAATTAATGTTTATTTTTTTATATTTCGATCTTATTTAGAGAACATATATTAATAACATATATCCATAGTTATAACTTACATACATGCCCTTTTTTCAGTATTTTAACTAGACACCTCATGCCATACGCCCTTGTATTGTATATTATTAGACTTTTGTTGTATACAGTAAATTAGCAATATCTTCCAACCAATCGGAAATGGGATATACTCGTATATCCAACTATGTTAACCAGAAAGGTAAGTTAGTTATTGTATGTTGTTCATGAATTTTGTAAATGTGATTAATCATTCGAATATTTTTAACGACCGCGTAGCTTCCTTTGTTGACTTGTCTGGTTGGTTGTAGATATTGTCACCTGGCAATAAACCTACCAGATTGTTTTACAGTGAAATGTTAAATAAATAAAGATGTTTGAATAAGCCTTAAATTTTTAAAAATCTGGACCCTTTTTTAAAAAAAATCTGGGTATTGACGAGAATCAAACCTCCGACCGCCGGGTCTGAAGCCAGGAGTCTTACTACCTAAGCCACCCTTAAATATCAATTATGATGATAATATAGTTAATTCCAGCCACAGAGCAAAATGCTGCAATGCAACACAAGCCATATTTTTCTTTTAGTAAAAGTAATAAAAATACCACTTTAAAATACTCAATTTCAAGTTATCATTTTATTGACATCAGTATCGTTTTCTCCTCAAGTTATCGTTGTATACTTCATGATATAAAAAGTATTTAATCTAAAATGTATTTAACTTAATTTTAAAACACATGTTATCAGTATGTCTGAGATGATTTGATTATTTTTTATCTTTCGGTAACACGTTAAAACTTATCTATGACTAGTGGAACTCAAGGGAGCTTGATAGTTGGTAGTGCATTTAGAATATACTTATTTACTAAATAATAATCATAAAAAGACAATTTATACAGCACTGTTTAGAGAGCAGACCATGTCAAGGGCGTTTTAAGTCAGAATTCGACCCCATTGCTATTAATGGAATTAAGATATTACAAAAAAATATATATTGTTAGGATAGAAAGGTGGTGGCTGCGGTCATTAGATTAGAAACTTCTCCGCATCTACATATGTTTAGAAACACATTTGGTCGAAATACCGCAGAACATTTATCAAGGAAAGACGAACTACAAAGAAAACTTGTAGATATTCCGATATGTGATAGTAACACATTCGGCTTGAGTATTGTAGTATTCATATTTAATCATACATTTTGATAAGACCCCTCTAAAAGGGTTGTCTGCAAGTGCTTCCTAAAGCTACACACACCACCTATACCTCTAACAGTTTGAGGTAAACCATTCCACTTCACGGCATCTGCCATAATACCTCGCTCTACCTAAATCCTTCTTGTACCGAAGTGAAACTACCCCTTCAACACTGCATTTTCCTTGTATCGTCTAATTCAATATGACTTGATTTTTTCTATTTATTCTCTCTCATTATATTTTTATGTATTTGTTTAATTAATTTACGATACACCAGCGTCTTTTACAAAAAAAATGCACAGTAAACAAGTTAATACGAATAAATAAAATTATTGACAAAATTACAAAACTTTATCTTAAAGTAATATGTAACATAATAGATACAAAAAAGCAGTAGTAATAATAACAAAGTAATTGTTTAAATTATTTTTTTATTAATATGTTTATTTAAATTCAATGTTTGTTTATGTATTACAAAATATTACCAAATTTAGCCAAGTAGACTTACGTAACAGTGGAACACATATTTTATAGGAGAAAAATTGTGTGATTTATAATAATTGTGAATACATTAGTTGAAGATTGTCAGTAGATACAAAATATCAGAAGTCATAATAACAAAGTAATTGTTTAAATTAATTTTATATTAATATGTATATTCAAATTTAATGTATGTTTGTACATATATTACAAAATATTACCAAATTTAGCCAAGTAGACTTACGTAACAGTGGAACACATATTTTTTAGGAGAAAAAGTTGTATGATTAAATTGTTAATATATTAGTTGAATTTTTCAAAAAGAAAACTAAGTTATTTTAACGTGCATTTCTACTATTAGTTAAAATTATTTTTGGAAGCATGCCTAAAATATTCCTAATTTTATTTTCTTGATTGTCCATGCCCCTCTCTACCAATGCACACAGCTCTGATCTCGTCCAAATCCATGCATTGTCTCATTCTTATTTATCAAAGGCACGTAATTACTTCCGCCCAGAATTCTGCCACTTGGACAGGACGGACTTCTTGGAAATGTCAAGAGATGCTTCACTCAAGCAGAGAATGCCTCTTGGCATTTCCAGTTCATCGCTCTTCTTTCCTTCATTCTGGAACAGAATACCAGCTACTAAGACTTACACCCTCATTGGGTTGCTTCAAAAACCAACTTAACAATAATTATATCTCTTCAATGACATAGCGTGTTCTACATTTTATTTCCCTATTCCTCCCCTCTCCTAGTCATTTGTGATATTAAAATAATGCTTTTATATTTTCTTTTCCTTTCTTTATTTACTTACTGTTCGTATGCAACCTCTCAACCATAATTTTTCATAACATGTGTAGTTCCTGTCTGATTTGTTGGAAAAGATTGCCGTAGGACAAATAAACTCGCCGATTGTTTATTTGATCAATAAATGCCAAATAAATAAAATGAATCCAGTTCATGCTTTGAATGATTTCCGTAACCTTATTTCTTAAACCAGTTATCGATATATTTCGATCAGATCATGCTCGTAATATCTGTAATTACATTTGAATACAATTCTTCCGCCATCCACCTGCCATCGCCAAAGTCAAGGTCTCAACGGAAGTATATTGAACCAGCAATATTTTCTATAGCTATGCAAGTTATCGCTGAATTTCACGCACCAGAAAGTCTGCATCTTTATGGTCTGAATTCCTAACGAGTCTTTAAGAGTAAGTCTTGTTTTTTTCTGAAAAGTATAATTTACTTTTTTTAATAGATTACTTGCATACCATTACGCCGTTTCTCTGTTAGGGTAGGCAGAGAGCAAGGGTAAAACTATGTGTTTTAGCGCCCGGGGCAATTAAAAATATACGTAATACAAAATTACGTAATACAAAACTTGTATTGATATTGATTTTTTTATTGAACATGTAGATATTTTATTTAAATTTTATTACAATGTACGGTCTTTTATCGACCATTAAAAAAGGTTACTAAAGTAATACTTAAATTAGAATATTGAGTACGCATGAATAATAAATACAACTTGTCACATTTTTTTTAACATTTACATGAATCATATACAAAAAATATCGAAATGAAGTACGCACGTGCATACCAAACAATATACACATAAAATAAACACTTAAGTCAGATCAAGACTCAGACATTAAAAGGCCCTAACATACAAAAAGAAGGAAAAAAGTTATATAAGAAAATAATCTAAATATGCGCACAATCAATCCACTCACAAAAAAGTATCTACAAATGTACCTAAAATATATATAAGTGTTAAGTTCAACAGTACTCTGTTACTATTAATAGATTTAAATAATATAATTATGTAATGCACTGGATTTCCATGCGGAAGGTTGTCAGTTCGGACCCCGCGCTTTGCTACTCCCCTCGAATGACACAGGTATTTTTTTCCGTCTAGTATTCAAGGGTATAAGGATATCTATGACTTCGGTCATATCTATTCTTAAAAAAATGATTTAAAATAATAAATAAGAAATATATGTACATTGAATTGCCAATAATTCAATCTCAAACAATATGTACAATTTGTTATAGTAATGCTGTTATCTTCAAGTACCTACAAAATACATACACTTAATTCACTTTGCGAACATTTTAAATGCGCAAATATTTAAAAAAAAATCACGAAGTCAATATTATTGGCGATTGACTATTGTATCGATAATATAGCCAAACTCGATAAAAAATATGTAACATATATGATAAGAATGAAATCCTGTGTCATTGAAAACTTGAAGAAATTTATGCCCTCATTAAGATATTGGCAAAAAAACTAGTTTACTGGGGACACCACAAATGAAAGGCGACAAACCCAACTCCGTAAAAATTGTGTGCACACTAAATTGCCTGTTGTTTTTTTCACAAATTATGTATTAACAAAATTTCTTGTCTTGTATCAATTAATAATAAATAAATAAAAATAAAAATTGTTATTTATGGTTTATCATTCAATTACACTTTTACTGTCGGGGTCGGCTTTTTTGATATTTTCAAAAGTTAAAAAATGTGAAAACATTTGGTTTACAAATATTTTTCTGAAAAAAGTTTCCTAAACCAGCGGTTTATTGTTACTTGTTCTCAACAAAAGATACTCGTAATTATAATGTTTATTTTTTTTATCATTTAACGATGCTCCAGTTCTGCGCCCTGGACAGCTACCTCTCTCTTGCCCACCCAATGTTTCGCCCCTAGCAGAAAGGACAGAGCGCCAGACTTTCATATTACGATATACTTTCATAGACGACGTCCGTGGCCTAGTTGGTTCCACAAATAAGAGGTTGCGAGTTCAATTCAAGTCGGATCCCAGATTTTTTAAAATGGATTCCAATCTGGTTTTCACTTATGGCCTCTTTAACATCCATCTGGTTGGTTGGAATATATTACCGCATTGTAATAAGCTCGCCATATTGTACTGTATACAACGAAAGTGTAATACTCGTACAATACTGTATTCGCCTACTCCACGCCCCTTTATATGATATACTCGTATATTGTCTTATTGTATCTCTATACACATCTTTCGACTCTTCTACATTCATATATAAACAGAGCCTTTCTTGAAGTGTTATTGTCCTGTATGCTTTAAAGATGATATTGTCCTGCATGCTTTATAAGCCAGCGCAGTTTAGCAATTTTAATAGTTTTTGCTACGCTAGATTTGCTAAAAGAGTTAAAAGGAAATAAATACCTTTCATTATGACAAGAAAATATACGAGTACCTACAAAAGAACACGTAATCCATTACATTATCGGTTGAATATTTCATACGTCTTTGATAATCGATTTATCAACGCTCATTGTGTGACGAAGAACTGATTTCCTGTTTAGATACAGTTCACTCTTATCGATGATTTACTTTATGTTCACTATCGGAATTGCATTTATTATCTGGAGTAGAAATGTTATATCCTCGACATGCGGGACATGCGGTAGAATACCCCCTTAAGTCTCATCACTTTCAACAACATATAGTCCAACTCAGTTATTGGAATCTGCAGTTTACAGATATATCAATTATAAGATTATATGGCTGATTATGAGATGAACACCGTAACATTTTCTTATGGGATAGTAAGGTGTCTTATCGAACAGGTATAAGGATATGGGTATAAGAATATATGTTGAAATCACCATGTCGATCTCTTGAATGGTAACATATGAAAGAGGAACAATGGGTTATCTTTTATAAATTCAAAAACTAAAACTTTGTTGATATATACATATACCATATTATACTGGATATTATGAAAGCTATACAAGTCACATATTTGTTGTTGCTTGTGATATTGACAGTGAAAAAGTGATGATAACACTTGACCAGAATATTACAATATGCAGGTTCGTCTCAACTCGTAAAGATGAAACATATAATACAATAGATGGATGAGAGACAGAAAAATTCCGTTTGATCGACATCTTGTTTTTCTATAATTACTGAGAAAAGGAAAACAATGAGTTCGCCATATAAACTTGTTTGTTTATTGGCCTTAATGGATCGAGAATTTGTTTCATGGATATGCGTTACTAAAGCTGGCAGGCTCGGTGCAAGTCGATTCCAACCGAATAATAGTTTTATTTTACATTATTTTATACCAAGGCAGTGATAATCATAGGGCCGGTCTAGAAAATTGCGGGGCTGGGTGCAAAGTGTGGGCGTGCGGGCTTTTTATTTATGTATTTATACATTTATGTATAGTTTGATAAGTAAATTGTATTGGAAATGCAAAAAAAATCTGAGAATGATTGTTACGAAATCCTAAATAATGGCGATGGACAACTGTGAAAGGAAAAATTAATGCGTTATATGGCTGTATTAGATTGGAACAAGTTTAGGAATTCTGCTATTAGGGTAGTATTTTTTCAAGTAGGAATATCCAACGGCGTGTAGCGAAAGGCAACTAAGTCAATGAGGTACTAAAACATATAACCCGACGTTATACAAATGTGCTTAAATGATAGTCAACAATAGTATTTTGGTGACAACTTTGCTGTAGAAATGCGTGCATTGAAAAGGATACACGGAGTAACAACGTATGACAAAATACGAAAGTAATCATAAGAATTGTATGAGAATATAAATATGTAAGAGGCTAAGGATGTATGTCGTGATGGGAATGTCTGGCACTCTGTCCTCTCTGCCTACTCCAACACAGAAATTGCGTAATGGTATGTACGTGAGGGTGAAAAACCCCGCCCATAAAAGACCCATTTTATTAGGATTTGAAATAGGTTGATACTGAATAAATTAGCGTAACTATTTTATTTATTTATCTGTCATGGTTGTGGAAGCTCACAAAGCGCGATATTAGGTGCAGCTAGACCCTTTGCACCTGCCTCAGGCTAGCCCTGCATAGATGCTTATAATAATAATAAAAAGGTTTAAGAGAGGTGCGTGACATCAGTACAGAATGGCGGTTCGAATCCCGCACTGTGCTACCCTATTCCCTCTAATAACAAATCAATTATTTATTTTAATAGTTAAAATTATTATAAATTAGATCATTTATATTTAAAGACTTAATTCTGACCAGGAGCGCTCTGCATGTATAAAATATAACATGATTTGTAACGGGAAACGAACCGATGTTATTTTTAAAAAATGTACAATATTTTTTGTAAATTGCATGGATGTGAATCGATCAACTCGCTTCCCTTGCTGAGAAGATAGAGAGAGAGCCTTTCTCCAAATACCATAACACAGATCATTAGAACACATTTTTTTTCAAATTTCAAAACGATTGTGTTGCATATATTTTTTTATTTAATAAAGGATCTCAAATAAGGATTCTCGAACGGGATTCAGGACATCTCAAGACTGCATTCAGCCGTAATGCAATAACAGTTAAAACTCCACATTGCTTATCTCCGGCGTGTAATGGCTGCACAATGGTAGACAGATTCTTAATGCACCTTGCCAATGAATTGCAATGTGTTATGCGGCGATTGTGCATTGTATAGATGCAGAAGAGCTCTGCCCGCAATATTATTGCATCATTCGATACGTACAAATATATAGTAATTAATTATTATTTTCAAATAGGCAATCCACCCAAACTAGGATGATTTGTTTGACCACCAAATTGAAGACATAAAATTATATGAGTCAATTTAATAAAAACAATTTAAAAAATGACAATTCTAGATAATTCAAAGCTTCAACTTATTTAGCCTCAAAAATTTAACAATCGATCTATAAATAGAAAAGTTCCACGAAGAAAGAAGAAACGCAACATTCATTGGACACGGTATAGATATGTTTTTTAGTAAATCAAATCTGTCTCGCAAAGGGCAATTAAAAAATACATGGTCTATAGTTTCATCATCCAGACCACACTCGCAGCCAGGATTCTCCACAATAAATTGCTTATTTATTTATACAAAGTATACAATATAGTATTGTGTTATAAAATAAACAATAAAATCAGTGGTACTAAGATCAGATGTCAGTGGATCATTTTGGTTAAGTGATTGCTTTCAAGAAGTATGTTTTGAGTTCAATTCTCCTCTCTGCCTCCAGTGAGTTATTGTCACAAACTCATTTTTATTTCACATAATACAAGCCAGTGTCAATTATTTTTCAATTCATCAGACGATATCCGTGGCCTAGTTGGTAAGACGCTTGTCTCTCAACCCGGAGGTTGCGGGTTCGATTCCAGTAAAACTCATGATTTTTTAAAAAAGGATTCCCGCCTGGTTTTCACTTAAGGCCTCTTTAACATATTTATTTATTTATTTAACACTTTTATTGCAAATACAATCTGCCGGGCTTATTGCCAGGCGCCAATCTCTTTCAATCAACTAGACAAAAGTAAATAAAGCAAGTTACATGGTCGCAAAAAACATTCAAATGGCTATCCATCCCCTCGAAATTCATGAACCCATACGTGAGCATACGCCCACAAAGACGGACAATCACCCGAACATTCCTTTTTATATAAAGTGAGATATTATCTATCAAATGAAAAGAAAGGGATGGTGGAGAGGAAAGAAAAAAGCAGGAATGAAACACGTCATATTACTGAATAGAAATTAAGAGTTTTTTCAGTCGCTTTCTTGTTGGTTGGAAGATATTGCGACATGGCAATAAGCCCGCCACATTACGGATGTATAATACAACAACATTTATACGATTGTTTATACATTTTTTTTTTTACTTGTCAATATATATTTGTTCATTATACGACTAAGGGAAACCTTTAATACGTAAAGGACATTTTACACGAGGCTCATTAACAGACAAGCCCTATTTTACACGAGGCCCATTAACAGTCAAGGCCTATTTTACACGATTTCAAGATTGGCTTTAAATCAACCTCCTGAGGCATTAAAAGTTGACAGTCTTATTTACATCTATCACAATCGACCAATTTCGATTAAGAAGTTATTTTCTATTTATTAATCGTTACTCATTGCTGTCCAAAATGATTATTCACACGTACCACATGTACAAACCGTTGTTCAATTATAATGGCTAAACCAATTTATTAATTTATTATTGTTTCGACGTTCGGTTTCGGGATCGTATCCATCATCATTATCTAGCAATTTGGTAAACGAAAAATAAATAACGTATCGATATCTGGTCTGGGCTCGTTTTCCGTCACTCGACATGTCACGTCACGGTACATTTTCTAGTTCTCGTATTGGTAAAGTTAAATAATGGCCCTTTGCCAGGGTTCGGAAACATTTTTTCTACGAGAGCTGCATTAGAAATATTAAGAAATTTTGAGCACTGTGATGACTTTCGTGGTCTAGTCAATAAATAATACGCCTGTATTCGAACTCGAGTGCTTCAGGCACAATTCCCGTTGGAACATTAATTTTTTTAAAGATTTGCAGCCTGGTTTCACATGAGACGTTTTTAACATCTTTATGGTTGAATAGAAGAGAAGCTCGCCAAGTTGTAATTTATACAAACGATAATGTACTCGTAATACAATAGCATAAGCTCAGACTTGATTGTTTTTTTTTTAAGATTTATACTTTTTATATTTAGGCAATTCATCCTGCTAAGAGACATACTTAAAAATGCGAATAAGTCGGTGTACGATATTTGTTTTTCTACAATGCGTTATTTTTAATGATATTCGGTGAAAGAAGCAAACTTAGAAAATCGGAAGAAATCGCAAAAGTTGTATGAGAAAGTGTATGGATGTGGAGAAGGTTAAAGATGCGTCGATATTGGAAAGTCTGACGCTCTGTCTACCCCAACAGGGATTTGACGTAATGCCATGTATATACTCGTATGTATGCAAAAATAGCCACAAAGTCTTATGTTTTTTTACAATGTGCCTATAAAAATTTGATCCGAGTATTTTATATGAAATGTACCCACGAAGTCTTGATTTAAGTATGTATACATAAAAATGCGTTATTTTGTATGAAATACAGCCAATACTCGTATGTATGCATAAATAGCCACAAAGTCTTATGTTTTTTTACAATGTGCCTACATAAAAAAATGTTACGAGTATTTTGTATGAAATGTACCCATAACGTCTTGAAAGTATGTATACATAAAAATGCGTTATTTTGTATGAAATACAGCCACAAATTTGGCGCAATAGTTGGTTTGTTTTGTATAAAAATGAACCACGAATTGAACATTAACTAATTTCGACGTGTCAATTGAGCATCATTTTCACGAACCTAATGTTTCCGCGAGTCTGATGACCTTAAAGTTTATTTGTGGCTAATGTCACTATTATTAAGTGTTTACATTAAATTTGGACCTGTTGTGTTCTATCAAAGCTGTAAGGTGACAATTTGATCAAAGCTGTAAATTGTTTTATATTATATTACACTTTCATTCTATATAGTAAAACCTGACGAGTTTATTGCCATGTGGCAGTCTTATCTTTCCAACAGGAAAGATGTTAAAACAAATCTTAAGTGAAAACTATACTGGAACACTTTAAAAAAATGAGTACCAACAGGAATCGAACCCGAAACCTCCGGACTGGAAGCCAAGCATCTTACTGACTAGGCCACAGAACTCGTATTTATCGATAAAATAATATGTCAAACACATATGTATGTACTCGTAACTCTTATTTGTGGCATACAATTCAGTTAGAACATTATTTAACACGTTATTACCTTACT
Source organism: Odontocerum albicorne (assembly GCA_949825065.1). Taxonomy (NCBI): domain Eukaryota; kingdom Metazoa; phylum Arthropoda; class Insecta; order Trichoptera; family Odontoceridae; genus Odontocerum; species Odontocerum albicorne. Next base: position 14,121,177 of record OX463861.1, read on the forward strand.
AATAATACATCACAAGAATATATTTTTTTGTTCGCTTAGAAAATTGAGAATTAAAGCACTAATGTGCTTAAATGACACGTCGACCATTCGTTAACCATCGCTACTACCAGATCATTCCACGTTTCTCACTCATCCAATACAATTTAGATCGCTGACAGAAAGGGACAGAGCTGCGTCAGATCGAATTATCAGTGCCATACATCATGTCAGCCAGCTACCTACTCTGAAGTATTGGAACCGTGTTGCGGTTTGTAGGAGAGGAAGGCGGGGCAAAGGGCATAAACACGTGTAGGACACGCGTGGTGAACGTAGTTTGGTTCCAACGGTGCTGAGAGAAATATTTTGCAACTAACTAGAGACACGTGCTGTAAAAATATGCATTTTTTTTTTAATATTTATTTGCTCAATACAGGTTGAGCCCAATTACATTGAAAAATACAAAAATTGTTAACATATATTATAAAAAAAACTATATATATGCATACATACATCCCAATATCTTTGAGGCGAAAGGTCTACAAACAGTGTATTCTCCCAGGACTTACGTATGACTGCGAGGCATGGACGCTCACAGCAAATAACACACAAAAGTTCTAGACCTCACAATGAAGTATGGAGAGATGCATGTTGGGATATACTCGTACTAAAATAGACCGTAAACGAAACACAACATAAGGGTACAACACAACACAACGAAACACAACATAGATTCGCAACATAAGGGTAGAAGACGTTATAAAGGTGTGTAAGAAAATGAAGTGGCAATGGGCAGGACACGTAGCCAGAATGTCAGACTCCCGATGGGCAATCGAAATAATCCAATGGTACCCAAGAGGCATAAAGAGGCCCAGAAAAAGACCGAAGGTACGCTGGATAGATGAAACCAGCAAGCGTGACAGCATCACATGGCACCAACGAGCAAAAAAACCGAACTATTTGGGGAGACCTTCATCCAGCAGTGGATCGACCCTGGTTGACATTGATGATGATGATACATACATACACATACATTTAAAGTTACTTAAATACGTTGATGAGTGCTTTCTAACGCCCCCAATCTTAGAAGAAAATTTTATTTTGCTTTTGGTAATGTGATATGAAATATGTCAATATACGAAGCATTCCCGTCCAAAAGAGTTAAGGCCCTCCCAACAGGCATAGCGGCTGGAAGACCCGTTTTTGCGTATGTTATTGAGAACAGTTCTTGCCTAGTATTATACATATATAACATCACCTCGTTTCCCTGTCGAGCTATGCAGAAATGACAAAGCACCAGATTTTCCTATCACTTCTATTATACAACTAGAAATTCTCTGACTTTTTACATTTCTTTCTTCCAAAATATCATTCACGTGATCCAACCATGGAGAAGGATGTTACTACTTCCATGAACAGCAAGATGTGCTAACGCCTCCATTCTCGAAAAACTGAGAATCTCCGACAGATTGTCAACAATATGCCTTCGACGAGTCCTCCGATTCTTTGGGCACATTGGTCTTGGCCAAGGAGACAGTTAAGAGAGGTTTGTGGTTACTGGAGGCGTGGAATGACGACACACTAGAGGAAGAATCCCAATGCGTTGAACTGACCAAGTGAGAGACGCAACTGGACTACCCTTAACAACTGCCCTTCGAACTGCGGAGTACAGGGATGTATGTAGAGGAGTCGTCGGAGACTATCATGGGAGTTACGATGCTCCTTCATGAGCTACACGAAAGGATGGGTGGATCCAACCATGCTTTTCTTGGTCTTCCTCTACCAAACCTTTATTTTTCTTAGTTTTGTTTATCTTTTTTATAAATCACATTTATAAAGTTTTTTATAAATTCCATGTATAATAGTTTTGACTTTCAGTTTAAGATAAACTTCAAAAAGACTTAAGTTTTTTTACTTCTGATTTCACTTCACAGCATCTGTTAGGGTCCAGCTCTTCTAACATTTTTCTGGTTTGTTTTAAGGCTTTCGCGGTTCTTCGTAGCAGTTTTATAGTATTTCGGAATTTTGTACCGTGTGATTTGGCTTATTATACCGACATTTCGAACAGTTTTCATCTACAGTTCATGGCGAAGTTCACTACGAACAACTCCTGAAGATGAAAACTTTTTCGAAACATCGGCATCGTAAACCAAATCACGCGGTATAAAACTTTGAAAAGCCTTATACAGCCAATTTTCCAATAGTTAAATATTGATCCGTGTTACAATAGAGTCTCCAAAATATTCATTTGTAATATACGGGGGAATAGCTCACTTTTACATAATTAATAGTAATTTGATACAAATTACAAAACTTCCTCTATATAGAAAATATCTGACATTATGACAAAGTATTTTGCCATTATAAAGACAAATAGAGATCTATTGTCCTTGCCTTTCCCAATAAGGAAACAATATGTCAAAAATTTGTCATTGACAAACTACAGTAGGTCTTCTATTTTTTTTATATCTCACATTTTTCTTTCCACTAGTCTTATAAATCATTCGTGTAGGCTGTACATGGAGAAAAGATTAATCTACCGACATGCTATTTTGTACAATTTTGTTTTACAACATCTCAACCATAAATCGGGCCCACTTTTCTAAGACTCTGTTTAGAAAAAAACGAGTTTTTGTGTGCGACTTATTGTATTACAAACGCGTTACATTAAAATTTCAAAACACTCTTGTACAAATGTATAAAACGTAGAAAAATAACTTGTGTCTGATACACGCATATTCTTATGGCGAGATGATGTTCAGGGCATAGTTGTTAGAACACGTTTCTTCCACATGGAGTGGGCTAGATTCCCGATAGAACTTAAAAAAAGAATGTCTAGTTTTTCATATAAAACGTATGAACATATTTGAACACATTTTTCATTCATGATAAAAAATATAATACGCCTGTGATCTATAAAAAAACTGTTTTAAACGTAAAAAAATGTTATAAATTTTGTAATCATCATCGTCATCATCACCATTATGCCAAGTTCCTATTGGGATATGCAAAGAGTAGAGATAACTATTTGACTGGCAACATCAGTTGTCTAGTCGTTTGAAAGCCTTATACTCGTACATTCTGATATTTCTGATTCGTCAAGTCCAGGTTTGATTTACTCGTATATTTCAGCAGTTTTATAATGTAATGTATCTACAATAAAATAGCTGTTTTTTTTAAACATGTAATTGATTTTTTTTTGTGAATTCAGTCAATGATCAATCCTTTAGTATAGACGACTTTCATGGCCTTGTTGGCAAGGCGCTCAACTTCCAACTCAAGGGTTGCGGGCTCGATTCCCAATGGTACTAATTAAAAAAAATGGTTTAGAACTCATATTCAGGCATCAAAACTAAATACTAAATCATAATTTATTTTTGTTTTCTGAAGAAATTATTGTTTAAAGTTAAACATACATACCATCACGCCGTTTCCATGATTAGTCAGAAATAATATAACGCACTCATATTTCGCATCTTCTATATCCATAACCCTTCTAATAGAGCTCCTATGATTTATCTGACTTACAATTCCTTCTTTCAAAATATTCACTTGAACCTACCATACTTTCCTCGGTCTTATATATTTGCACTGTATATTCACTTGAACCTACCATACTTTCCTCGGTCTTATATATTTGCACTGTATATTCACTTGAACCTACCATACTTTCCTCGGTCTTATATATTTGTTTTTTTTAGTCTTCTATCATTTGTTCCATGTGCTTACCACCATCTCAGAGCGCTCTTCTTCATCTTACTCAACACATCAACGTCTAGAGCTCACTTTCATCTCTAATAACTTAATTACGTATTTTGTCGTACATTGTCATAACGCCCATCTATATATTTACAGCATTTATTTGGCTCTTATTCAGTATTTTTCCACGTCCACGTTGCAGTCGCATACATCAAAGTTGATACTAAAAAAACTGATATGGAATATCTGTCCGCTCCGAGTATATATGTTTTAGTGTCCATTGACTTTATTTTCTATCGCTACACGGCGTTCGATATCCCTCGTTGATCTTCCACCATCTGATAAATTTAACTTGAAATATTTAGATTAGTATTTAAAGTAAATTTCAAGCAAATGTATCTTAGCTTCCTTAAATAAGGTTGACAAATATGTCACTTTAAAGTTTGAGGTCCAACTCGGAATTCGAATGCCGAAATTTTAGTGTTAAAATTAGTATTTATGCCTCATTATGAATTCGGTCCTAAGTCCGACGCTTTCTCTACTGGCTGGCTATCGGAAAATAAAATATTGTATAATAAATGTTTTCTACAGATTGTTGATACTTTTAGAACTCGTATATACGATAAAAACTCGCCAAGGCGACACTCCCAGAATATTTTACAAGTCAATTCTCTAAAATGAAGAACAGAAACAGTCGGATGTCTTTTTGAAAGGTATGGCCCATAGGCAGGCAGGTACCAGTATCGACTTAATATTTAACATGATACGAATCTTTTATGGAGACTTCTTTATTTCTCCTTTTTTAATATAATAGATAAGCTTTGACCTTTTTATTTGTTTTAAACCTGTTTCTTTGTTGAGGCCTTAGGTTTATTTCATAATTATTTTTAATATTCTCTCTCCTGGTTTAATTCTGACAGAAGTCAAATTATATTTATTATATTTCTTATGCATACATACCAGATGACCTCCGTAGCCTAGTTGGTAAGACGATTGTGTCCCAACCCGGAGATTACGGGTTCGATTCCCGCTGGAACCCAGTTTTTTTTAAAGTATTCGAGCCTGGTTTTTACTTAAGGCCCCTTTAACATTGTAAGATATTACCAAATGACAATAAGCACGCTAGGTTGTACTGTATACAACGAAAGTGTAATGCATAATGCATGTAACAATACAATCACGCCGTATCCCTTTTGGGGTAGGCAGAGAGGACATATCTCCATATCTTCCTATCTATTTCACCCCCATACTCGCATCTCGGTTTCTCATGCATCTTACCTTTCCCTCAGTTAAGATTTCTGCAACTATATATTTCCTTAAAATATCTTTTTCGCAAACACGTTTAATTTCAGGCATATTTATTCATTTAGTACTTAAATTTTATAGAATTTGTTTGTTGCTTCAAAGCAATTTCTTCCGATCAACTAGATCATTTTTGTTCATAATTTTTATTGTTATCTTAGACCGTGTAATGAGTTGGTCGTATGAGAATCGTAGGAGTTGTATTAGAAGGTATATGGATGTAAAAGAGGTGAAGGATGTGTCCAGATAGGAATGTCTGGTGTTCAGCTCTCCTTGTCTACCTTGACAGATAAATTGCATGTTGGTGTATGTGTATGTATGAAAACAATATTTGAAAAAACGAACAAAAATTAAAATAAAATATTAATCTCAATAAAAACAGGGATTAGGGTACATATAATATAATACATACCATCAAGCCATCACCTTATCGGGTTGACATAAATCAGAGAACGTCAGACGTTCCTATCGCGATACACTTTCGCCTCTTCTACTTCCACACACCTTATAATATAGCTCCTGCGATTCTATATATTCATTAAGTTTTTTTGAAGCCATTCTCTCGATATGTCAAAATTATATACGTAGAAGCAATAATTAAAAAAGAAACTGGACGTTTTTAGAAACAGAAAAGTAAATATTACGAAATTTACGTGTTTAGACGAGGCGAATGCTGTATGTGTAGATAGGAAGCCGTCGCTAATACTCTGTTCTCTCTGCCTAGCACTAAAAGGGGCTTAATGTGATGGTATATATGACTTTATTCTGATGCATTTGTACATTTACCACATTTCCCTAAATAAAAAAATAAATTTAAAACATTTAACGCAGTCGACCAAATAAGATTATCAAAGAAATAAAAGAACTTGCAATATTATCTGAAAGCTTTCGTCACTTCCCTTAAGAGTTTCAATTCTTGGAAAACCGAGCGTGTTGTAGGATTCTTCTTGGTCATCTGTAAAAGCTGTCACGATGCTATCCCGCACTGTTCCTTTTAATTTTATTCTTACTGCAGTTTGCACATCCGATGTGGTATCTGCATATGACCTCACGCATGTAATAATATCGCTGGAGTCATCTGCAACTACTGCTGGCTCAATTCCAGGTCCACTGAAGTACATCCATCCACTTGAATACTATTTCTGGCCTTCCAGATATCAGTTCTCAAGTGTTTATTCTATCGTAGTTTGTTTGCCAACATTATTATCTATCATACGCCATGCGTAGTACTTTTAATTTATTCTTTCTTTATGTGGTAATCGGAAATGTTGTTATTTATCTAAAAAAATATGTATCCCCAACACGCCATGTCCATAATGGGGACAAAGATAACATATGTCCACTTCATTCTATCCTGACACACATCTTTCGCTTCAACCACGTCTATACATCTCTTCATGAATACTCGCCTGTTATGAAGACTTTTCACTTTCCCTCTTTCATAATTTGACTCATTTGGCAGTGCCGCTTTTCCTTAGATCTTGCCAAAATTATTTTAGTTAATATTTCTTCCATCCTGTCGTGTAACTCATGACGGAACATCGTGACTCCCATGATAACCTCTAATGACTCCTCTCCGTCCATCTCTGCACTCCGCGGTTCGAAGAACAGTTGTTAAGAGTAGTCCTGTTGCGTCACTCGCTTGGTCAGTCCAACGCATTGGGACTCTTCCTCTAGTGAGTCGTCCTTCCACACCTCAAACCTCTCTTAACTGTCTCCTTGGCCAAGACCAATGTTCCCAAAGAATCTGAGGACTCGTTGAAGCATATTGTCGACAATCTGTCGGTGATCAGTTCTTCGAGAATGAAGACGTTAGTTCGCCATGCTGTCCATGGAATTCGTAACATCCTGCTCCAGCAGCACATTTCAAATGTATCTATGAAATGTATTCTTAGAACATAATAAAATGTGAGTTGGTTCCTTTTTTCATTTATTCAGTTACAAAGGATTATTTATAAATGTTAGAAACATTAGAAATCTGTGACATGGTTGAAAAGACTGTCTTTCAACTCGGGGGTTGCGGGTTCGATTACCGTTGATACTGAAGGCTTTAAGTTTATTTAACATCTTTTTAGTTTTAGGTTTATTTAACATCTTTTTAGTTGGTTGAATGGGATTCTTGTCAGTAAACTTGTCACGTTGTACTGTATACAACGAAAGTGTAATAACATTACAAACATGCATTTTAAAACCAAATGGTATGGTATTTCATATATTTTTGTAGTTACTTTTCTCGTGATATCATATGTATTTATATTACTCGACCATATATCTTCGTTTTTTAGTGTGTTTAATTTCTACACCATTCTCTCAGCTGTTAATTTATTCACTCCCATAAAAGTGCAGAAGGCGCATGTTTTGTTTGCTCTCCTCAGTAAGAACAAGTGTTGGGAGTGACTAGATTTTCTTTAGGAGTCATTGCCTCCCATCAAAACACCATTAAATCTAACACATGCCTTGTGTTGTTATAACTTTCTAGCCCTAATCCCTTCTCTGCTAACTGTAGGGCTGCCTACCTAAAAATAGTAAAAGGAATACAATAACTTCTGACACATACTATGACGCCATATCTCTGTCGGGGTACTTTTGAATATTTTTTTTCAAATATGGCATCAATTTTTGTACACCTACTCGTACAATATCTCTGACTTTCTACATTTCCTTCTTTCAGTATTTCACTCACTTGATCCAACCATACTTTCCTTAGTCTTTCTCTCACACGACTTTCACTCATATTTGCATTATATGATATATATATGTTTTTAGTTTATTCATTCGTTCTACATGCCCAAACCATCTCAGCTTACTAAGAGTAATTAATACAGTGTAACAAAAAGACTTTAATTGACTCTTATATTTCCTTTCAACCTATCCGAATTTATAAGCTGGGAGATAATGTTGTCTTCGGTCCTAGTAATCGAGCATTCGGGTTAAGAATTACTGGAGTTGTATTTGACGACTTCCATGGCTTAGTTGATAAGACAGTTGCCTTCCGACCCAAAGGTTGCAGGTTCGATTCACGTTGGAACCAATTTTCTAAAAAATGGTTGTCAGTCTGGTCTTTACTTAAGAACTCATAAACATCTTTCTGATTGGTTGAAAGAGATTGCCGCATGACAATAATTCCACAAGGTTCTACTGTACACAATGAGAGTGTTATACATGATTCGCTCTGGCGCTGCTATACCTGCCAGACGTGATTTGTTAAATAAGTGGTTTTGAGTCCCGATTTAGAGCGCCTTTGAGGAGAGTTTGGCCTCTAAACATCGCTGTATAAAACTGTCCTTTGAACTGAATTTGAGTCACACACACTTCTATGTTAGCGTAAGCGATCATTGTGTTACGGGACGGGGTGGTTATTGGGGGCGAAAATAATATTTAATAAACTCCATTTATTAATTTATTTTTTTCAGGCCCTTTGCACATTACAGGTTTCCCTAATTCGCACACGGACCTCAAACGTAATAAGTAAAAAAACGTGTATAAATTAATTAAATAATTTAAGATTCATTTGATAAAAGCAATAGTAAAAACGTTTTACTAAATTAAAGAGATTTTTCCTGAACAAGCTGAGTGACATGGAACACGGCAATTGTCACGCTCTCCAATATGTCCGAAACACTAATTTGAGAATATTAAAGGGTACCATCATCCCCAGAAAAAAATCTTTGCTCTCTAAATAATAGCTCTATAAAAATTGTCCTTTTATTATTATTCTGACAACCCTGACTTTTAGTCTCGGTCCATCACAGTATTCCTCGCTGATCCATAACGCATCAAGCCGTAATCTCACTCTAATACGCTTTTAAATGCATCTTAACATAACAAAATGTTTACTTTGCTATTAACGCGTATCACTAATAGAGAAACGTGTTCAACATTAATGTAAATTATGAAATTATTTGTACAGACATTCACTATTCTAAACAAATTTACTGCACTTGACCTGCGACGACCTCCGTGGCATAATTTATAAGACGTTTGTTTCCCACCCAAGGTGAGGTTTTGGTTCAATTCCTGATTTTGGTTCAGTATAAATAAATACGTACATATAAATAATCTCACACTAATTCCCCGTCTTATCACGACATTCGCTCTATCGACACATATATAATATATCTCGTACAATTCCTTTTTTTTTACTTGGTCTAACCACAATTTTCTCAGTCTTGGTCTAATCACAATTTACTCTTGCAGGTCTCCCACTCGTGTCTGCATTATATATTTGCTTTGTTAGCCTTTCTTCCTTCATTTGTTCCACATGATCAAACAATCTCAGGGTGCTCTTCTTCATCTTATTCAACACATCATCTTTAAGTTCACATTCATCCCTTATATATTTATTTCATATTTTGTCATACATTGTGAATTTATCCATATATTTTTGAAGTGCATTTATTCGGCTATTTTCAATATTTTTCAAAGTTGGTACTGAAATAGTGTTGTGAACTATTATCTTAGTTGATTTTCATACTGTCTGGTTCGAGTATATGTGATTCAGTGCCCCATTGACTTTGTTACCTATCGTTACCCACCGTTCGGTGTCCCTCGCCATTCTAACGTCAATTTAGTTAGAAAGCGAAGCCGTTTGCACACTAGCAAACTCGCCGTTCACACGGATCCGATGTCACGTCTGAAGTGAGATTATCGGTGCAAATCGGGATGTTTCCCCATTTTTTTTAAAGAATAGATAAGACCGAAGTTATAGGTATCCTTATACCCCCGAATGCTAGTCGGAAAAAAATGTCTGTGTCATTCGAGGGGAATAGCACAGTGCGGGGTTCGAACCGGCGACTTTCCGCACGGAAGTCCATTGCGTTACCGCGCGTCCACGCACCTCACCATACTTCATCAACTCTGCAATCAGTCTTCTTTTATAGGCTCGATAGACTATGGAAAAATATATCGGCAATCTCAGGACATTGATATCACAAAACATGCATTATATTTATTGGTGAACTTTGTTGGTAATTAGAGGCACTTTGTTTATTATCCTATACATACCATCACACCGTCTCCCTATAGGAGTATGCAGAAAGGAGAGACCGCCAAACTTTCCTATCGCAACACACCTCTTTCACCTCTTCTATATTCATACAGCTCCTACGATTCCTCTGACTTTTTACATTTCCTTCTTTCAAAATATTCTCTTGATTCAACCACTCTTTATTTGGTCTTCCACTACCATGCCTTTTACTCACATTTCCACTGTACGTATGTTTTGTTAGTCTTTCTTCCGCACGAAAGTCCTGTCAGTACTTTACCGCGCGGTCATGCACTTATGTTATAATACCTACACTATATATTATTTAGTTTGTCCCAATAAGAGCGCCGGATTTAAATTTCGCGAAAGTAGTTATTAAATTAAACACATTATTTATTCGAAGTCACAATATTTTTAGTTTGTTGTAAAGTACAAATGTTGCAATTATGTATGGTACTCGTACAAAGTGTCTGACAAACGCGCACCACGGCTCTGCTGGCAAACTCTTGTTTTTTTGTGAAATTTAAGATAACGGCGTTGCAGAATTGTCAGTTGATAGTGGCAATAACACGTTGGAACTCCGCCTTAAGCTCAGGAATTGTTTGTGGCTTATTGGCATACGACTTCAGAATACCCCAGAGAAAAAAGTCGCATGGTGTCAAATCGCACGATCTTGCTGGCCAATTCTGATCCGCATGTTATGAGATTAAACGACCTGGAAATTTTCTTTGCAACAACTCAATGTTCTTTCGTGTAGCGTTTCATATTTACTAATCGCAAGCTAGACAGATGGCACCTATGAAATATTTAGTGCTGCCAATCTTATAAAAAAAAATGGCACAAAATTTTAATCAGGCGCTCTTATTGCGACACCCTATACACCTATCTATAATAATACAATATTTGTAAAATACACGAGAAGAAATTCACGCACATCGCTCAACTTCTAGTACTAAATTTTTAATTACGTAACAGATTGTTTTAAATGCCGTAACGCAATAGCGTGGGTTTGATCCCCGGGGGCGCCTGTTACCATCATCGCTTTCAGAACCTTCGAGTACGATCAGCTGAGCCCATGTACCCTCAGGCCTTGTCTTAGGAAGGCACCAGCTATGTATGTGCGCTCCAAATACAGTATTAATTGGTTGCTGTCGATGGTTAACTAACATTATAGTCAAGTACTATTTTTTGTCACGCTTTCATAATATACGAGAATATTTATGTAGTCAACATTCAGGAATCGAATCTGAAACTGTATCTGCGATGTGTAAGTCATTCGAATACGTCTAACATATTACAAGACGAATTATAAAAATAATAAAAAATTACCATGAAAATTAAAATGGATTGTAAGGCGTCTTACTAAACGACCTCTGTGGCTTATTTGGTAAGGTGCCTATCTTCCAACCCTGGAATTACGAGTTCGTCCGTGTACAATGCCTATTTTGGTACATGCATACCATCACGCCGGGTCCCTGTCAAGGTAGGCAGAGAGAAGAGACCGTCAGACTTTCATATCGCGACACATATCTTTCGCCTCTTCTACATACGAGTACATACCTCTCATAAAGCGACTACGATTTCTCTGACTTTTTTACATTTTTTCTTTCAAAATATTATCCACTTGATACAATCATACTTTCATTGGTCTTCCTTTACCACGCCTTACACTTACATTTGCATTGTATATTTGTTTTGATTAGTTTTCTTTTTTCATTCGATCTACGTGCCCGAACCATCTCAGAGTGCTCTTCTTCGTCTTACTCAACACATCAGCCTTAAGTTCACACTCATCTCTAATCACTTCATTCCGTATTCTGTCATACATGACGACCTCCATGCCCTAGTTCAAATCCCGCTCGAACCCAGATTTTTTTAAGGATTCTATTCTGGTTTTCTCTTAAGGCCTCTTTAACATCTTTCTGGTTGTTTGGAAGACATTGCCACTTGGCAATAAGCCCGCCAGGTTGTACTGTATACAACGAAAATTGAATATAATACAATACATTGGCACCCCGTGTATTCTAAGTGTACGCTTTTCTATAGTATTTATTTGAGTCTTTTCAGTCTTGTTCTTCTTGGTATTACTAAAATACTAAAATTCTGTTTTTGATCTTGACCGATTTTGAATGAACCTATATTGATATTTCAAAATAACCCTTTTTTTATTTTATTAGAAATATCGAAATATAGACCAGTCCTGTACTTATTAAAATATCAAGCTCGTTTTATAAATCTATATTTTATGATTAAATTACGTAAATTACGTTTTCTGTTCTATACATACACCCCCGTTTAAGCAAGTTATTTTCTCTATTATTTCTAAAAAAGGTAAAATGAGGGTTTGATATTTTTAACATGATTCCATCTACTGGAATGTACGCATCTTATGATCTATTATTTTACGTCTTGACGATCTGGCATAAATAAAAACAAATGATCTACACAGGTCTATGTAATAATTACTGTCATTATCGAACGGATTTCCCAAGTTGCTTTTCCATTCAGAATAACGGAACCCACACACGAGATTCGAACCCAAATTCTTGTGGAAATGAGTGCGTGACAGTAATAGGTTCGATGACTTGACTTGATAAATTTAATCGTACTCAATTCGTAATCCAATCATTTTAATTATATTTATTACAAAATAAAATATTCCCCCTTCCTCGTGTATTTTTTAATATTCTTACATACATACTATTATCACTCGAAGGCCCTTTTGGGGATAGGCAGAGAGAACCAATCTCCACGCACATAACTCTCGCCTCTTCCACATCCATAATGCTATCCGGTTTCACATAAATTTGTACATTTCCCTCGTTTAAAATTAATCCAACTCTCTACTTCCACACTTTCCTTTGCCTTTTTTCTTTTTCGTTTTAGTTAATTTCAAATGTATGTATTTGTTTTGTAAATCATTCAGGGCTCATTTCTATCAATCGGGCCAAACCATATTTATTTTTTAAAGAATAAATATGACCGAAGTCATAGGAATCCTTAATACCCTCGAAGACTAGGCGGAAAAAGTGGCTGTGTCGTTCGAGGGGAGTAGCACAGCGCGAGGTTTGAACCGACGACCTTCCGCACGAAAGTCCAGTGCGTTACCGCGCGACCATGCACCTCTCATTTCGAGATCATTTTCTTAATTCTACTTCTAACAATTATCCTATATCCGATCACTAGTCGATCTAGCACTCTAATGTCAGATGTCTACAAAGCACGCATTTAATCTTCTTTTGCAATACCCAGACTTGGCTTGCACACATCAGGATGTGTGTAGAGCGTTGTAGAATAGAAAGAAATGTACAAAGAGAGAACGAGTTGTATGAGCAAGTGTATAGATGTAGAGGAAGTGAACGATATTATAACGATAACCAATTCTGGTTCTATTTCCTCTCTGCCTATCCCGACAGACAAAACTTCGTGATGTTATCAATAACCCTTGACTATTATTAGAATTATTAGCTCACGTCTCTCCATCACTTCTCTCACAATACGCATCATTATTATTCCTCACTTTCCACCTGATCCCATTGTGAAGCAGCCAGCTATTCTATACGATTTGTTCCAGGCCTAGCAGTTAACGTAAAGCATACAACCAACCCATGCGTATTCAAATGTTGTGTGAAGACATTGTGTATCTCGAGTTAATATGCTGGTCGTATTAAAATTATAATAATATTGTTGGATGTACGCATCATTGTGTCGCTGTGTTGAAGACGAACGCTGGCAGATGTCAAACAAGTGTTCCCGGTTACATAACATGGGACTGTTAAACTTTACAGTGATGCTTAAACGTTAGTCTCTTATCCAATTAATTTTACACAGACATGCGATGGAAAAAATATTTATAAATTATAGCTCTCCTTAATGTTTCTTTTGTGTGCTGAAATAAAAAAAATACATTTTAAACGCCCTGGTATTGTGCATGCCATTTGTTTTCACAAAATAAAAATTAATCAATATTTATATGGTGTTAACCAAATCAGACCTGACGTCCATTATAATGAACACACAGTTCATATGCCCTTTGTAAACAACTTTGTGGTATATTTCTGTTTGACCAGACTAGAATTCTTTTTTATTAAAATTGGGTATCAACAGAAATCAAACCTGTAAGTTCAAAATCGGGAGATGGACTTTTTACCGAATATGTCACGGAAATTGGCAATTTGATTTATTGTTTTTTTTTTTTGAGTAAATTAAATTATAAATTAAACTTTCAGTATATCATTCACTTGATCCAACCATTCTTTTCTTGGTCTTCCTCTCACACGCCATCCATTCACGTCTGCACTATACTCGTATATCTGTTTTGTTAGTATTTCTTCATTCATTCGTTCCACATGCCCAAACCATCTCGGCGTGCTCTTCATCTTAGTTAATACACTATCTTCATCTTCATCTTAGTTCATTTATTCTGTATCACTTCATTCCGTTTTCTGTCATAAAATGCACACATTTCGCAATTATTTGGCTCCTCTCAGTCTTTCCATGTCCACATTTCACTCCCATACATCAAAGTTGGCACCACAATACTACTATGGGCAATTATCTTAACATAGAAATACTCGTACGTAATAGATAAATAACATATCGTTACTCAGTGGTTAGTAGTTAGTGCAACTGACGCGAAAAGAAGAAATCTGTTATTGGGATTGTGTGAATATGTTGAGAAGTCTTGGAATTATTGTTGACACTTATCTCAATATTTGAGTGGTGTAAGGTCAATCTCTTCATAGCACAACCCAACACATCTAATTGCAAGCTTTGTGTTCATTAGCGGACCCGAGTTGACTACTGACTACACACTAACACTACTATACTCCACATTACGCATATGCGTTATTATATTTGTGGTATGTGCTGACTTCATTACGAATATGTCCCTTCATAACTAACAGATAAACATGTACAAAACATAAGTCATTATGTTCAACATACAAGCTCCGTTCTTGACATGCTTTAATAAAAGACTGAAAAGACTTAATTTCTACTCAGTTATATAACGTGTTTCATTCATGATTTCTCTTTCCTCTCCACCATCCCTTCATTTTCCTTTGATGGACGATATCTCACTTTATATGAAAAATAATGATAGTTAGACTCTGTGAGTTCATGTACTCGTATATGTTCGTGAATTTCGTGGGGGTGGATAATCATTTGAATGTTTTTGCGACCATATTACTTGCTTTATTTACTTTTGTCTGATTGGTTGGAAGAGATTGCCGCTTGGCAATGAAGTGTTAATAAATAAAATAAATACAAACCTTCAAACCATTTCTTTGTTGGGGTAAGCAGAGAGGAAAGAGCGTTGAACTTTTCTTCGTTTTATTGTACATACCTACCATACATATCTTCACGTTTTTTCCCTGTTAGGGCAACCAGAGGGCAGAGCGCCAAACTTTTCTATGACGGCATATTTTTTTTTATTTTCACATACATATATATCTTCACGCCTTTTTCCTTGTAAGAGTAGGCAGAGAGGACATAACACTTAATTTAGTATTATTATGTTACACTTAAGTTTTATACAGTACAACTTGGCGGAATTATTGCCACGTGGTTTTCTTTTTCAATCAACCATAAAAATGTTTAAAATAGCTCATTTGAAAACCAGACAGATTGCTTTTTTTTAAATAAATGTACCAATGGGGACAAATCCACAACTTCCGGATCGGAAAACAGGTATCGAACCATCTAGACCACGGAAGAAAATATTAGTTAAAATAATTTTGACAGTTATAGCTGTTGTTTCACTTACGAACTACGAACTATTCATCATCAATAGTGCGACTGCAAAGGACAGGAAATCAGTATGGACATTGCGTTGACCATTTCCTACTCATATGTAACATATATAGCACAACAAGACTTGTTGGTGCTCCCCTGAAGATGAGGTGAAAGCCTTGAAACCGGTAGGGTTATACCGTCACAAAAAAGTGGAATAAACAGTGTTTGATAAAAATAAATTACAATGTCTTTAAACCTCCACAACGTTAATGCCTTAACTATAAACAACAGTATGAATAGTACTATCATCGTCTACTGATTCGTATATACCACTATGTGGAAGTGACTTTTCATTATGTATGTTATGTTATTTTATTACCAACTGGAAAAAATCCGTTACTCTCAATTCAGAAGCACTCACTACACTAAAAAAACAACAATACAAGACAAATTGTTTCTCAACAACTTTCATACATAATAATACATATCCCCTTATACTTCAGCTGGGTTTGATCAATAGTTTATCATTGGAGAATGCACCAGTGAGATAATGGTCCATAGATCGGCCTGCTTCGAGATGTGTGTATTCGAAATTACATTTTGATTGATCACGCCAAGTTTTTGTGTTGATTCCGATTACCAACCTTCACGGGGGGTCTTTCCTAGATGTTAATGACTGTTAAACATGATTTTAATTGCGAAATTTTCCTGCATGTTAACGAATACGCCAGTGTTGGATTTGGAGATCAGCATCTTTATAATATTAGAAGTATGTAATATTAGAATTCAAGACTATATTGTGTTTTATAACATTTTCATTGTATACAGAATAACCTGTCGGGTTTATTACCAAGAAGCAACCTCTTCCAACCAAGCAGAAATACTTTTTTTTTTAATATGGTTTCCAGCGAGATTTGAACGGGTCCGGGAGACAGGCGTCTTACTCGTACCAACTAGGCCACGGAGGTCGTCTAGACTACCGACCGAACCGATGGTCTAGTTGGTAAGACGCTTGTCTCCCAACCCGGAGGTTGCGGGTTCGATTCCCGTTGGAACTCAGATTTTTAAGAAGGATTCCAGTCTGGTTTTCACTTAAGGCCTTCGTAACATCTTTCTAGTTGGTTGAAAGATATTGCTACATAGCAATAAGCCCGACAGGTTGTATTGTATACAACGAAAGTGTAATACAATAATATTTTAATTCAATTTAATTATATACTGTACAGCCTGGCGGGCTTATTACAATTTGGCAATCTCTTCCAACCAACCAGAAATATGTTCAACGAGTCTTAAGTGAAAACCAGATTAGAATCCTTTTTTTTTTTTTTTAAATATGGGTTTCCAGCGAGATTTGAACTCGCAACCTCCGGGTTGGGAGACAGGCGTCTTACCGACTAGGCCGCGGAGGTCGTCAAGACTATACTTACAAACAGGAAAATGGCGAACGCTTTATTGATTGACGAACTTTGGTTTAATATACCTGACAATCAATTGCGCCGTTATGAATCACGATTTGTCGTGAAGGAAAATTTATGTATAATATTATTTTTATTTTCAATCAGAAGATCTACATAGTTTATTTCTTTTTATCGGGTAAATTCTAATCGATTTTCATAATCTGTTTTACTTAAATCACGTTAAGTGGGATCACGTAAAACGAGGAATGCCTGTACTATCTAAATAACGTTCTCACCGTCTTATTTATATATGGTAAATCAAGATACGATTTTATATATGTTATACTCGTATTTTCACGTTAACTTATGATTGTGTATTTTTTTTAAACTCGAACAATTACATGCCTTATGTACGAAAATGTGGCCACAATCTATGCATCAAACCTAACGGCGACAGCAACTACCTTTCTATACTTATGTTGTGTATATTTATTTTCTAATATTTTTAATTTGTTACTTATACTAGTGAATGCGCGTCGCCAGATGGAGATTAATAATTAAAAAAAGTTCCAGTCTAGTTTTCACTTAAAGCTCGTTTAAACGCCTTTCTGGTTGATTGGGTGATATTGTTGCATTGCAATAAACCACCTTCTATCATATATATACAACGAAAGTGTTGTAATACAAAAATGTACCTCAAATCAAATGTTAGAAAATATCAAGACATTGATATTTGTATTCTATGATTTCATTTCGTCTTAAAAAAAAGTCACGGACAAAGCGATGCCACGTTTTCTCGGTTATTATTATTTTTTTATTTTATTTTATTAACGACACAACAGTGTCTTTATATACAAATGAACATGTGACAGGTTATGCAAGTACTTAAAATTATTGACAAATAATACAAAACTTTATCTTAAACTAATAACATGAAGATACAAAAAGCAGTAGTAATAATAAATTATGTTACAGTCATTGTTTTAAAATTATTAAATAATTATATGTATATTTAAGTTCAATATATGTTATGTATGTATACCACAAAATATTACAAAACTTCACCAAGCAGACTTACGTAATTGTCCAAGACTTATTTTATAGAGGTAAAGAACTCAGATTTGTTTTTAGTGGAATAACGCATACATATAGTAGAACAAATATTGGATTTTTTGAGAATTTTGTGTGAATTTTATGTATAGATATTGAGATATTGAAAACACATGGCCTCATTAGTAGAACGAGATGCAAGTTGTTTTGCAGAATTAAGTATACATGGTTAAACATTGTACATTCTGGCGGACTTATTATTATACAATTTATTCCAACCAACCAGCTAGTCTTGAATACATTGAACTGTTCAAATTATCTCAAAACTAGTTAAATGTGGGATTGACTATTTTTACGTGTACTCGTACAAGTACGTTAATTTGAGTTAAATGCATCAAACTAGCGAAGAAATAATTTTTAGTGTCCTTTTTATTGTGCTACGCCGACCCTGTCAACGATTTTGTTGTATAGAAAAAAAGTAATAAGTATTAAATGATAATTGGCTTCGCAAAGGGCAGGTGTACTTCTTAAAATTAAATACTCGGACACGTTATCCGTCCGCGTGGTGTACGGATTAACAGCGGTGTTCTGTGCTATCGCGATAGCATCGAAATAATTAGAAGAGTATTTTTGTTGTATAGTGTATATCTTTCGTTGTATACACGTTTTTTTTATATATATATTTCGTTGTATATACGTTTTATTCTATAAGTGTCCCAATGTTTTTCTTTCTGTTACCATTAAGGGACGAATGATCACTCCAAAGGTGACTTCTTGTCTATGCTCTGTGCTAAATTAACGTGAACTTAAGAATCCTCTTAAATGACACTGCCATCAACCTGCTTACACCTCAGAAATATATTCCATGCTATACGACCCTATCCCTGACACGTCACGCTCACAACTGGTTGTAATAATAGCCCAGTTGCAATGTCATTCGAGTAATGCAATATTCTCGGGTTCAAGACTGCGTGCACTTCACGAACTGTGACTTAAGACGCGGCACTGTATACGGTGGACCAAGGATATCGTTACAATTTTAATTTCAATAATAAATTTCTTGAAACTTAGAATATGTGTATATCTAGGTGATTCGACTTAATATTTTTTTAAATCAACATACATACTTACAATCATACCATTTCCCTATCGGGGTAAGCAGAGAGTAGCTCGACACGTATACTTCGCCATTTCTACATCTATACACCTTCCCATACAACATTTTACGATTTCTCTAACTTTTTATGTTTCTTCATCTAAAATATCATTCACTCAATTCACCCAAACTCTTCTTGGTCTTCCTGTACCACGCCTTCCACTCATATTTACACTATATATTTATTTCGTTAGTCTTTCTTCATTACCTACATACCCTAACCATCTCAAAGAGCTCTTCTTCATCAAACTCAACAAACCAGCCTTAAGTTCATATTCATTCCTAATCACTTCATTCCGTATTTTGTCATACTTGGTCGTCCATGGTATTCTTCTCAGTGCACGTATTTCTACAGCATCTATTCGGCTCTTATTATTATTTAATCACGTCAACATTTCACTCCCTTACATCAAAGTTGTTAAAATCCCGACAAAGAAACGGAGCAATAGTTTGCTGTATACCATACACATATATGTTGATAATTGATATTAGAAATAAAGATTTTTTTGGTCACCCATTATATGTGCTTGTGCATTATTTACGGAGGCATATTGCATCTCAGCAGGATCTTTGCCAGCACTTCTATGTTCACGTGTGAACTTCTCAACCATTAAGACAGTTCTCACATACGTCATATCGCAACATTTCTGTAGTTCTGAGCCACAGACTCAATGTGTCGTGACAGAAATAGACAGATTATAATAAAATAGATTGTCTAGTTGACGGTCTCAACTAGATAATCTATTTTGCTTCGAGAATTTTTATTTATTTAAATCGCAAATAATTATTTTGATTTAATATTATAGTTAAGAAAGATTTGAGAATAAATGTTGCGAATTTTCGAGTCATGGTAATAGAAAATTAAAAACAATAAATGGGTAAGCGATGATAGATACGGGTAAGTTAAAGAATTCTACTATTTGGCTAATATTTTCTCAGATGACGGAAGAGTTAAGAGTAATATCGAAACATTGTCAACGGGGGACTAAAACATATATATACTCGAACCAGACAGTATAAATCTGCTAAAATATAATCCACAATAGTATTTTAGTATCAACTTTTATGTATGGGAATGAAACATGGACGTTGAAAAGTCTGAAAGAAGCCGAACGAACAACTGCTGTAGAAATGCGTGCACTGAGAACAATAACATACAATGTGCAACCATGCATGACAGAATGTAGAATTTAGTGATTAGGGATAAGTGAATTTAAAACTAATGTGTTGAATAAGAGCACTGAGATGGTTTGGATATGTACATTGAAGGAATGAAAAAAGACTAACAAAACAAATATACAGGGAAAATGTGAGTGAAAGGCGTGGTGGACGAAGACCAAGGAAAGTAAGGGTTGATCAAGTAAATAACATTTTAAAAGAAGGAAACAATTTTGTATCAAGATAAGAGTTTTTAATGCTTTGTCCTCTCTGTTGACCCTGACAGGGAAATGGTTTAATGGTACGTATGAATGATATCTAAAAGTAATGTCAATGATGAGTCAGAAATCGAAATATCGTATATTGAGGTACAGACAGACAGAAGCTGAAATGTTGACTGCGAGTATTTCTAAAGAAATTGGATTGATCGGTTATGGCATGTACGGTAAACTCCTTATTGAGCATAACAAGTAACTGCAGCCTGGTTAGACAATACGTGTGCTTAAGTTAACGGAATATTGGAGTAGTGGTTAACCATCGGCAATAGAGGTAAATAAAGAAATGCAAAATGTACGGATATCTTTATATTATATTAACTGCTAATTGCCGCTTACACTCCCAGTATATAAAGTGTATATATTGTACATACTATACATATACAATTATGCAATTACTAGAATTTAGAAATCGTAGAAGGTGTATGAATGAATGCAGTGAGACTCTGGAAACAGTTACAAACCAATGTTAGACTCGCTCCGCCCTTGGCATGCTTAAAAAGCGACTGAAAAAACGCCTAATTTCTAGTGAGTGATAACATATAACGTGTCTTATTCCTAATTTTTCTTTCCTCTCTACCATATTTTTTTTTTCAAATATTTTTGCGACCATGTAACTTGCTTTATTTACTTTTGTTTGGTTGGTTGATTGGAAGATATTGCAGCCTGGCAATAAGCCCACCAGATTGTATTTGCAATGAAGTGTTAAATAAATAAATAAATATGAAGCAATAGGCTTAGGTTGTGTGTCGAGATAGGAAAGTCTGGCGCTCTGCCCTCTGTCTACCCCGACATGAAATTGACGTATAAATAGCGTAATGTAGGTATGTGCGACACTAATTTAAAAAAAAAATGTTGTCATCGCCAAGAAAGTGTTTGAATTTAAATACTTCTAATATTTTACAGCCTTGGTCATGTATTATCATGCAATCAGATGAATGGCAGATTTCCATTTGTCACCAAGCGCCATGTGTTTTTACCATCTAAGAACAGTCTCCCATATAATAATAGTTCGTCAGCATGGCTCACGATATTTATTGCCTAGTTTGCGGTCAAAAGAGGTATTCCTACCACAGGCTTCTTAAGTTTTCTCACGTCTGCGGCGCGATATTGTTGCTCGTTAGTGATTTATCTCGGTCCTTTTACGGATTAGTCTCTGGTTCGATTGATGGGGTACATTTGGGTTAGGCGGTTGGGCATAAGAACTTAATTTTAGATGATAAATATTCCTTTATTTATTTCAAGTCTTAGTTTTGTGAAACAATTTAACATATATCATATATGCAAATTTGATCCAACCCACATTGTTTTTGTTTTATTTGAAGTATCAAACAGGAATATCTCAAACTTCTCTGAAATATAAATCCAGTGTAATTTTGAATATAATAACAAGTACAACTTTTTATAACAATTAAAACCCAGAGCAATCTCCAAACCAAATAAATTATATCCCAATCCAACGCACATCGGTGCCAAGTATCATGTTTAATTGTATTTAAAATATCAGTTACTGGCTGTGAAAAATCAGATAGGGAACAACCGGTAGAACATGCTTCCTTTACCAAGGAATCAACACATTCATTACCAGTGATATGTTATCAATATGTGAAGGAACCCAAGGAATCAAGTTTGAGAAACATCTGTATTTTATGACACCAATTGGAATAACTTGGCTTTGACTGAGTAAATAATTTCTTTGTTTGAGTTACTCAAACAATCACCTGAAATTGAATGAAGAGCACTTAAGGAATCGGAGAATTTAAGAGTTTTTGAAAAATTTAAGTACTCGCAAATTCTAAGAGCCTCTTTTATTGCCACACATTCAGCTGTAAAAAGTGAAGAGTGAGGTGGAAGTTTAAACAGTTTTTTGTTATTATTATTATAATAGTTAAAAAGTTGAGGTTTAAAACATAGTGTCAATATTCTACAACCGAAAATATGTATTTGTCAGATTGTTCATTTTAACATAATTTTTTATCGTGTATATGCAGCTTAAATTATATTGTATTACACTTCTCGTTGTATACAGTACAACCTGACGGATTTATTGCTTTTGTGGCAATATCCAATATCTCCTATCCAATTAGAAAAGTGTTTAACAAGCCTAAGTATAAATCAGACTGACTCTTTTTAAGAAAAACAGGGTACCAACGGGAAAACGAATCCGCAACCTGGGTTTTAAAACACGTGTCTTATCAACCAGGTCGCTTAAATCTTTGTTCTCCTCACTAAAAATAAACATCAACATTCTACAAAACGTTACTGCGATTTGTCCAGTCTTCTTACAATTGACGCCTACGTTCTCCCATTCCTACGAAGACATCCAGTCTACTCTCAGGCACGCGATCTCTACAATCTCTTCCTGCGTGGGATGCCCTTATGATGCATTTCCTGCGCAGCATTGCTTCGCGTGATTCTCGTTTGTAGAACTGCAACCGAAACTAAACGCACACAGAATATATTACTTCCTACCGATAATGCGTGCGGCTCTAGCTCTCAACATTTCGATGGAATTTTAATCCTTGTTTATGACTTTGTAAGCTTCTGATGTGGGGTGCAGCTAATTTGTTTTTAATTTATTGATTATGTAAACAACGTGATGCAAGTAAGATTTTTTCTTAATAAAGTTACCTACAAACCATCACGCCATTCCCCTGTCGAGGTTGGCAGAGGAGATATGGACTAGCGCTAGGCTCAAATAGAGATTGTTTATTGGCATTCTCAGTTCACCGTTCTTCTATTTTACGCCGCCCTTTATTCTCCATGTAGTGAGACTCTGGAATATGTTACAAACCAATGTTAGACTCGCACCGTCCTTGGCATGGTTTAAGACGCGACTGAAAAAACTCTTAATTTCTAGTCAGTAATATAACGTGTTTCATTCCTGAATTTTCTTTCCTCTCCACCATTCCTTACTTTTCCTTTGATTGATGACATCTCATTTTTACTTTTATTGTGTATATGTTTATAAATTTCATAAAGATGACTAACCATTTGAATATATTTTGCGACCATGTAACTTGCTTGATTTACTTTTTTCTGGTTGGCTAGAAAAGATTGCTGTCTGACAGTAAGCCCGTCAGATTGTTTTTACAACGAACTGTTTATTAAATAAATAAACAAACAAGAATAGAACAAACGCCAAATTGACCTAAATGGATGCACACCCTTCGCCTCTTTTTTATTAATTTACTACACTTCATCATGCAACTCCTACGATTTCACTGACTTTATACCTTTCCTTTTTTTCAATATGTCATTCACTTGATTCAATTATATTTTTGTTCTCTACAACACCTACTTACATTTGCACTATACATTTGTTTTGTTAGTGGTTTTTCATTCATTCCTTCCAAATACCGAAACCATCTTAGAGTCCTTGTTTTGATCTTACTTAATTCAGCTTGAATAAGAAAATAAAGTGAAGAAAAAATAACATTACTAAATAGATAGTGGTTCGAGATACAGAGTACCTACTCATCTTACTCAACAGATTAGCTTTTCAGTTGACATTCATCCCTAATCACTTTATTCCGTATTCTGTCATAAATTGTTACCCTATGTATTATTTTCAGTGCGCCCATTTATGCACCATTGATTTGGCTCTGTAGTATTTTTTCACATCCACGTTTCACTCTCCTACATAAAAGTTGGCACTAAAATACTATTGTGAACTATTATCTCAGCAGATTTTCATACTGCCCGGTTCGACTATATATGTTTTAGTGCCCCATTGACTATTTTTTCAATCGCTACACTCCGTTCGATATCCCTCTTCACTTTTTCATCATCTGATAAAATACTAAACAAATAGCTGAATTTGCTCTTAATATTTTGTTGAATCGTTCTCTATTCGTTTCACCATGAATTTACATTTCGTAATAATCATTCTCAGATCTTTCTCTTTACATCTCTCAAACAACGAAAGTTAAATACACAACAGTTTTAGAAACAGTTTACTAATCGTAAGCAAAGTATTTGTCCGAGATGATCTGCATACAAAGCCCAAGGAATGTGTCAATGTGATGCAATGCCGTAACACAAATCTAATTTGTAGCAGTTTACCCAACATACGAGTACAGTAGAGGCCCTCCACCGTATTGTACTTCTGTGTCAACATTGTTTACTCTGTTCACCGAGTTCATTGTACTTTTCTGTTTTACTTCGAATATTACCCTGAAATCACATACTTATATACCATCACACCATTACCCTGTCAGGATAAGCAAAGAGGACAGAATGGTATACTTTCCTATCACGACATACATCCTTAGCCTCCTCTACATCGATACAATTTCTTTAACTTTTTACGTTTCCTTCTTTCAAAATAAAATTCGCTTAATATAACCATACTTTCTTTGGTCTACCTCTCACACGCCTTCTATTTGCACTGTATATTTGTTATGTAAGTCTTCCGCATTCACACTTCTTCAAATATCTGTGTCAACAGATACAGTGCAAGTTTGTTCCTTTTAGCGTATTGTAGTATATTATATATGCAAAAATTTATTTGGTTTATTTGAAATATTATAAAAGCACGCAATTCTTTGTGTGTAAAAATATCGAGCACGTTGGTATTTTATGGTTTAATTACCTCAAAAAATTTTGGTCTAGCGATATATTTCCTCAATGATTTCAGAACAGTTAATATGGGTTGGTTTCTTTATGGTTAATTACATCCATATATTAAGGTTGTAACACATAAAATGTCGTTTTTTCTACATCAGTGGTTAAGAAAAATTTACGGAGCACCAAAATCAAACAAGGCCATAAAACTAATAATAAAAAATGCATAAACATTACTTTTATTTATAAATAAAAATTGCAGATTACAAAAAAAGGGAATGTAGGAGATTGTGCCGCGCCTCGGCTACGTTGCAAACAGCAATTCGCCAAACTTCGATCAAATATTTAATATTTGACGGACCACTTGTAACATCCTCGCGGAGCACCGATTAAGGACCTCTGTTCTATATGAAATATCAGCATTTTAAAGTTTGGATTTTTTAAATCGAAGTAAGCTTCACCTGCTACTTTTGTTTATTTCCAACGTCCAATCAACGCACATATCCCACTTCTATAATAATCTTAATTTTTTAAAGTCTTTTTAAATCTCTCTTTGATTTGTATATAATTTGGTGCGGATAAATAGTTCTAACATAGATGGTAAAATATATAATAATCCGTTTGTGATAAGTCCGGACTTTATTGTGAGTGCGGCATGACTTCATATCTTAACTGTGTTTATTTATTGATGATTAATTGTAAAGTATGCAGCCTGCGGCATTATCTTGAAGCAGGATGGGTCCATGTCTGCTATTTTTTTCTTTGCAATTCTTCAATTTCGTGACATAATGCATAGGAATAAGCAACAGGAATAATTATTTTTGTAGTTCACCGAAACAGTCACCAGTACCTTATTTTGGATATATTTTAGTTTCGGGGTGTTTTGGAGATTCAGTAGCGTTAAACAGATATTTTTCAGTTATCGTCAATAATCTGTAGGAACTACTGTCGTCGCTGAATATTGTCAACACACACGGTCAACGACCGACGAAACGACCTTTGGATATGTCCAAAGGTCGCATACCAAAACATTGAAATTGTTTACCCACAAATACTATTTACGATACATTCCACAGTAGAAAGAGAACGCATCACGCTGTCTCGCCGTTTTCGCCAACAAATTGTCTACCCACAATATTATTTGCGATGTCTGCAATATTTCAACCGACCATTTCTGCACGCACAGAAGCGAGATAAAAATATATTGCGGGCGCACTCCCGCGCCCATTCTGAAATGTATAAATACCCACTTACCGATAAATAAAGCATCACTAATCATTAATTATTATTTATTATTCATTGATTCATTCACTCTCTCTTTCCGCATTGCTAATTGACGTATTTTATTTAAATACCAAACAATCAAAATCATCATCGCGTCCTTCAAGGACATACCGCTAAAGTGGGACGACAGTAGTTCCTACAAATCCATTTTTCGCTAATGGCAAAAAATCTGTTTTTTTAATTTCTTTTTAAGAGAGTAGACAAATCTCCAAACATCTAAGTTCTTGCTCTTCTGTCAATTCGTGAGGTACCTATGTTTTTATTTTTTTTAACTTTGCCTTTCGCTGCCAAATGTTTTGATACTGTCATAGCTGATACGCCAAAGTGTGCTACTAAACTTCAAATAGTAGATCTCGGATAAGCTTCTACCATTATCCTAAATTATTATTCATTAAGCTTATTATCGGGTCTTCCTCGGGGTAAATTTTTCAGATCAATATTCCCTGAACGAAATTTTCGAAACCAACAGTGCACTATTCTAGTATTAGTTATACCTCTCCCGAACGCTTTGTCTATATTTTTACCTACAAGGGTTGCAGTGTGTCCCAACTTAAATTAATACAAATAAATCATTCACCCTTCATTTGAAAATATCATTGTTTAGGCTGGGGGTAAAACCTGATGGATGATATATCCGCTCGGGTAATTGTCAATTTTAAAACATCAAACATTTAACTGTTTAACAGTAGTAAGTAGAAATTAACGCGCACTACACGAAGAACAAAAATGTACTAACAAAATACGACATTTCATTTGTTACAACCTAATATGTATTATAGTTTACGTCTATATAACTTATAGCAGAATACATGAAAGTTTGAAGAACCCACGAAAATTTTGAGTTCGATTTCAGATTGTACCCAGAAACTTTTCCATTCAATACGTGCATTGTTTATTTTTATTTGGAAAAATACCAGCGTTTTTTTTAAAGTTACTTTGTTATTAAAAAAACACCGGTACTCGTGTTTTTATTCTAAGAAAAAATGGCAACAGCGTTACTTTATAAATACTTTTTGACGAAGTGCGTTACTTTTAACACTGAAAAATACCAATATGATGACAAATTTTATGCCATAAAACTGTTATACAAATGTTATAAATATTTCAGTAGGACATTTCACGTATCGGCATATCTTCTATGAAACAGTCTCCCGTCCGTGCTCCCTGAAGCAAATCACCAAAATGGCCAAGTTCTCGATAGCTTTAAAAAGTCACTTGTCCTTTATACGTGTACCATACATCTTCTGAAAGTTAATAGATCGAGTTAGGAGGCGCTCTTATTTTGGTTGACCTTAACTATCTTAGTAACCAAAAGGCGATATATAGGCTCTGCGGTTTTGCGAAAAAATACGTTGAACCGATATTTTATCTCTCCAATATATACCATTTATATTAAATTATACTTATAAAATGAGTTTGAATAGGAGATAATACTACTGCAGAGTAATATGGATGTTGAACCGAGTTTTCTTTCATTTTTATTGTTTTAAGTCTAACAAATATATTTCCTCTGGCAATTCTGGGCAGTACATTGAAAATTGATCTGGTACTAAAAGGTCGGGAAACAACACCGTATCAAATTATCTAAAAAAATATTTTATCCTGTTTACTCCTTTTAATTTGATTCCGCACTGTCTGCCTACCCCACAGTTAAATGGCATGATGATATACCATATATCATATGTATTTACGAATCCTCTTATTCCATATACCATATATATGTATTTACGAATATTTACGAATTAATTGTTGGATTGAATTATTGTTTCCTTAGTTTATCAAGATTTTTTTAAATTAAAGTAGAAAACGTTCAAATTTGTTAAAAAACGTTCAAATTTGTCGAATGACTTTACATATATTATATTTAGCATTAATTTATAAGTGTATAATTTTCGCTGTAATTTTACATGTTAATGAACACTTGAACATTTTCTCCGTTAAATACGGTGTTTATTAGGTTTAAAAGTTCGTGGAACCCGTTTCCGGCAAAAATAACTGATTAAAACAAAGGTTTATGGTGTGAGGAAAATTGATTCATTAGACTAAAACCTTGAATGCCGATGACCTCCGCGGTTTAGTTGGAAAATCGCCTATCTTTGACCGATTCCTGTAGTAATCCAATTAAAGAAAAAAAATTCACCCTTTTTTTGCTTGGTTGTAAGAAATTGTCTCAGGTAGTGTTGTATTCACCGTGTGATAGTATTTTATTTTATTAACGATACAACAGTGTCTTTATATACAGATGAACATGTGACAGGTTATACAAGTACTTAAAATTATTGACAAATAATACAACTTTATCTTAAACTAACATGAAGATACTAAAGCAGTAGTAATAATAGATTGCAGTCATTGTTTAAAATTATTTAATATTAATATGTATATTTAAGTTCAATATATGTATGTATAACACAAAATATTACCAAACTTTACCAAGCAGACTTACGTAATTGTCGGAGACTTATTTTATAGAGGTAAAGAACTCAGATTTGTTTTTAGTGGAACAACGCTTACATAGAACAAAAATTGGATTTTTTGAGAATTTTATGGCCAGATCTTGAGATATAAAAAAAACACATGGGCTCACTTGTAGAACGAGATTCAAGTTGCTTTGCAGAATCGAAACCTTACACATGTTGATGCAGGGTTACTCAACTCCAGAGGCAAAGTGTATATACGAGTAGCTTCATAAAGTATCAACTTATTCCTCGTCCAGAATCTTCTTTTTCTGTCTACAACTCTCAAAGCTGAACGTTTACTATCATATATCGGAAGATCTACAAAGATCTTGATAGTTTGTATTTCCTTGGTATACATATTCTTCTTGCCTTTCTAAAAATGTAAAAGACAATTTCGTACGTGAAAAATAAAGTCGTGAGGTGGCCGGCACCATTCGGCGCGTGACACCTAGGGCTGCAGCCTTATTAACCCTATGGTTAAGATGGTCCTTAAGAAAAAACTATACAAATGTTATCTATGGTCAAATTAATTAAATTTATTGTCTTCACCTCTTCTTACTCTATTTCCTATGAGACAATAGACAACGTGAGTAACTAGTAATTTGAATTGTAATCTGAGGAAGGCACAGTGTGTGCTAAAATGCTCAAAAATATAGTAAAATAAAGTCTAGTGTACATACGATTACATATCATCACGCCGTATCTCCCTCGCGTGGTAGGCAGAGAACAGATATCCAAACTTTTCTATCCAAGCGTACAACTTTCGCCTCCTCCATATTCAATAATCTGGTCATGCACAATCTGTATTATTCATAATTGTCACTTACATACTCCACTTGATATACCCATGTTTTCCTCAGTCTACCTCTTCCACGCACACTTTGCATTTCCGAATGGTATACTCGCTTGGTCATTCATTCTCTCCACATGTCAGAGTAACCTTAAAGCTCCTTTTTTTATCTTACTTGAAACATCCATTTTCTCCATTCATTAATTTCTGATATCTTCGTTCCATCTGCTTTCATACGTTGACACACCACATTTTTTTCTTAGCACACGCGTCTCTACAGCATTAACCTTTTATCCTTCTGCCAAATCCAAGTCGCACTTACATACGTCAAGGTGGACACCAGCACACTTATGCTTTGTCATTTTTGCTACTTTTGATGTAGCATGATTGTTTTATATTATATTGAGTGCTCCCTTTACCTTGTTCCCTATCGCTATTCTTCTTTAAACTTCCTTTTCAACTCATTCATCAGACGAAAAATATTGCCTAGATAACATACCTCATCAACCTGCTTCAGTTAATCTGAGTTAATTCATACATCGCGGATTCAAAAATCTGGTCCATTTAATCCAGCCAAGTCTAGTATTTATTTTTTATTCCACTATGTATACTTTAAACATTCTATTAAATGTTAATAACACTGTCAATTTAACCTCTTCTATGGTTCATGAAACCCATTTCTATCATATCTCGAATACGTCTTCTCGGCACAATCTGGCAACAAAGAGCTCGACTGATTAGCATCAGATTAAGGAAAGCGTATTTGATTCGAGTGAAATGTATGAATGAGACCAAGAACAGGGAACATATGCTCGATGGTCACGTCTGGTCTGACCCAGAAATGCGCAGATCCGTAATTAATCTTTGCTGCGTTCCACATTATGTTCTGATGCAGAGGATGAATGAGTGTGTGTAGCCTAAAATGCCTATTAAGGCTGTCATCTTGTAGTCGTTTGAAAATAGTAGATACATGTTTTATAATAATAATAATAAAACAATTTATAAAGCGCCATCTAGAGTGCAGACTCTTATTGACTCTTACAGGTTGTCTAACTCGGAATACGAACCCACTATTAACCTGTAATCTAGTGAGTTATGTAGGAACAATATGTACCCAGGCAGTGATTTAAAAAAAAAAAATTGTGACTGAATACATATTTCGTTTTATTCTTATAAATCGGTAAAAGCGAAAACTGTATTGCGAATTGAAATTTATTATGGCAAAATTATCCATAGATTGATACAATTAAATTTTTTGGTATATTCTATACTTTTCTTGGACGTTAATGTGAAACGCACTGGTGCATTCGTACTAACTTGAGATAAGTTAGGTTCACACGCACCCGTGCGTTCATACTCGCTTACAGGTTAAGCACAGATCAAAAAATTTACAAAAAAAAAACAATAGATAGGTGATGGCTGCGATCATTAGATTAGGAACTTCCACGCATCTGCATATATTTATGTCGACAACATATTTGATAAGAAAACCGCAGAAAATTTACAAAGGAAAGATGTACTACAAAGAAAAATTTATTTATTGAACACTTCATTGTGAAAACAATCTGGCGGGCTTATTGCCAGGCGACAATATCTTCCAACCAACCTTTATAGATGTTTCGATATATGATAGTAACACATTCGACGTTAGTTGGAGTGTAATGTATGTGTGTAGTATTAATTCAAGTATATAATCATATTTTTTTATTATAAACTCGTATGAATACTAAGGATTGGGAAGAATTCCCATAAAAGGGTTATCTTCGAGTGATTCCTAAGGCTGCAAACGCCACCCATATCTCGAATACTAAGAGGTAGACAATTCCAGGCCAAGACCGGCAACGCCAAAAGCTTTATCATAATACCCCGCGCTATTGGATCGATTTGGAACAGACAATTTATTAGATGAAAAATAAATCGAACTTAAAGTTCTACTTCTCTCTGAAGGAACTTAACACGTGAACGCTGATTGCTCAGAACACGATGCTGTTTTATTTATTTGTTTATTAAAATTTATTTATTTTACAAATTAAGTGGTTAGAGGTGAACGTGGATTGAAGACTGATGTACGAGTATTAAATAAGATGAAAAAGATCACTTGGATATGGTTTGTACATGTTGAACGAGTAAACGAAGAAAAACTAACAAAACAAATATACAGTGCAAATGTGTTTGAAAGGTTTTATAGAGGAATACCAAGGAAAGTATGGTTGGATTAAATTTATAAAATTTTAAAAGAAATAAATGCAATCACAAAAATCGTAAGAGTTATATGAAAAGGTGTACATATGTAGAAGAGGTGAACGATATGTGTCGCGTAGGTGTCGCGGGTAGGCAAGTCTGGTGATCTGATATTTTTGCCTATCCCGACAGGGAAACTTCGTTGATGGTTTGTATGTATTATCCTATTAAATATAATAATTTATGGAATGTTTTAATGGTAAAACAGCGTATAGAATTTCTATTGAATGTTTTCCTACTGGTGATTTCAAGACTGAATTGTCAAGTAGGGTGAAAGGAGCTGTGGGCAAGTCTAGAATGAATGAAGAGAAATATGATAAAACGGATCTTGAATGTAGACGACGAAGTGGATTTTTTTTAATAGATTCTAAATATATTGTACTAAACAAATTAGATTTTAACAGTTGAAGTACTCGTATAATGTAAAAGAAATTGAAACTGTTTATGTAAGGTAAAAAAGCTTGAAAGTTATTTGCTATTTTTCTACCGTGACATGGAAATGATTTGCGTGTAAAGACTACATGGTAGGATCCAAATATAGCACGCAATTTTCCAAACAAAACAAAAAAAATGTAGGACACACGCTAATTTTTATTTATTTATGACAACCTCCCTGGCCTAGTTCTTAAGGCACCTGTCTTCCAACCCAGAGGTTGCGGGTTTGATCCCCGTTGATTTATTTTTTTAAAGGGTTATCAGTCCAGATTTTACTTCACCCTCTTTAACATATATTTGAGAGATTGGCACATGGCATATACCCACTTGGTTGTACAGTATACAATACTAGAATATTATATAATAGTTTTATTTTATGCTATCAAATTTAAGTTGGCATAAATATAAATCGTATAGAATATAGCATGATGTATAACGAATATGAAAGAGACAAATTGACGACCTCCTTGGCCTAGTTGGTAAGACGCCTGTCTCCAAACTCGGAGATCGCGGTTTCAAATCCCGCTGGAACCCAGATTTTTAAAATAGGATTCCAGTCTGGTTTTCACTTAAGGCTCTATAACATCTTTCTGGTTGGTTGGAAGAGATTACCGCATGGTAATACTCCTGCCAGGTTGTACTGTATACAACGAAAGTGTAATACAATAATACAAATATTGATCATAATAATTGACCACTCATGCGACCATGACATAAAAATAACACGCACGAAGTAGCAGATAATTTTTCAAAGAAACGACATTTTTAGAAATGTTAAGTGTTTATTTTATGTGAAATATCTAAAATAAAAAAGACGCTAATCACGCGAATTATTTAAAATTCATCCACACATGAATACTCGAATGTATCGTATAGCACACCAAAGTTTACTAAAATAATACGCAAATTTGACTGACAAATTCAAAACAAAACCTTAGATTCAATGTTACAACATATAACTAGTCCGCCTTTGCTTCTCCATATCGAACAACCCTGTACCAATCTTCCAATTTACTTCTCAATTCTTCAACCCTCTTCTCCCACATTCCCCACCCATCTACATCGCCGTCAATCTTGATTGGTTTAAATAAAATTAATTTATGTCTTGAAAAGGGGGCTCTCTCGCTACCGACACAAATTACTTTCTGATACCCTTCCAACTACCGCTTTTTACTGAACTATTTTTAAGTTAACCAAACACCAGACAGTTATAGTTTATTGTGAAGGGTGTTCGCAGAGGCGTAACGGTTCGCAAGGTTATTCCGTTGGTTAAACTTAAATGCTTTTTTAAAGAATATATAAACTGTTAAATGAATTCGGTTGTTGGCAAAAAATATATATTCCTGGTGTTATTCTTCACGAGTTAAGTTTACAAATGAAGTCATAATGAACGCCATGACGTCAAAAATAACAGTTCTTATGTATTTTTTATTAACTTTATTTTATAAGAATAAACGGTCGTGAAACCTTGATTCATCAATATGATAAAATAACAAAGACAAACAAATACATTAACAACGATATAACACAATATAACAATAAGTTGGACGGTCTGATAAATCAATACCATATATTCGCGGAAATACTAGAATTAAGAAAAACCGGTTTCAGAACCGTTTTATATGAGCTCAAGGAGAATTCAAAAGACTAGGCGATCAATTTAGTGTAAATATATCAGAAAAAGATATTGTCAACACTTTTTAATTAATACTTTTTAAATATTCAGACTAGATGATCAAGTTAGCGCTACTGTGTCCACCTTGCCCACTGTGTTTCAAAGGAATATATTGAAAAGTATTAATTAAACATCGTTTAATTAATACTTTTTCAATGATCAGACTAGTTAGCACTATTGTATCCACCTTTTCGACTTTACCTCAGAGGAATAAATTGTTACAGTTTTTAATCAATACGTTTTCAATAATCAGACTAAGTGATCAAGGCACTACTGAATTCACCTTGTTTCAGAGGAATAAATTGTCAACAGCTTTTAATCAATACTTTTTCAATAATCAGACTAGACGATCAAGATAGCAACTAGTGTGTCCACCTTGTAGGCTTTGTTTCTTTGCCGGCTATGTTTCAAAGGAATATATTTTCAACAGCTTTTAATCTATATAGTAGTTTGTCAATAATCAGACTAGGCGATCTAATAAGCAGTACCTTATCCACGACTTGTACCGACTTAGTTGCAAAAGAATAGGTTGTCAACACTATTTAATCAATACTTTTTTCAATAAAGACGATCAAATTAACGCTACTGCATCCACCTTGCTCCCCCCCCCCCAGTCGGGAGTCTGGTTAAGATCATAAAGAGGTCTCAGGTCTGGCGCACATGTTGCGGTACCCTCCGACACTTAAAACGCCCTTCTTACTTCCTCAATGGCTCTTATTCTGGTATGTTTAGTCTATTATCCTACCGGCCCTCTCATTACATCGTATAGCGTCTTTGTTTTTGTTTATCTTTTTCCTACGAGTACTACAGCATCAGAAATGCTTGGGTTTATTTGTAAAATAAGTTTTATTTCTTGTTTAGGAATAACACAATTCTTTAGATCTATGGAAAAGGGTGAGACTATATCGAGAAATGAGTTCATCTTTGTTATTTATTCGTGTATCCTTGTACTTCTTGTGGGGCAGGTAAAATTAATATTTACCAACTCACTCAATGATTTTCTAAAATCCAAAATAACAAAAAGTCGGAATAATTTATACTATAAAGGTCTCATTTCTTAACGAAATTCCAAAAACAATTGAAGAAACCAAAAGTATCCCGACTTCGTTGTATACGAGTATGTATGATAACATAAGGAGAGGTTTAATTAATTTTTAATTCTATTAAATTCTGATGTATAATATAATAAAATAAGGAATGGAATTTAATTAGGTTTAAATTAGTTTATAATTATTTTATAAACAAACTTATGTTATTCGATTTGATAAGCATTTACTTTGAACTTTTTGTTGATCCAAATGAATTACAGAAATATACTATTTTAGTCACAACTCAATTATTTTACTTATAAATTCAACATTCGATACGTTAAATTAAGGGTATTTCATATTCTCGTTTCTTTTGAGAACCTGCGTCAGTCAATTCTCATTTGATAATTTTATTTATCAGAATTTCACGAATCTCTTATTATATTATTTATAGTTGACGCATTAACATTGTGGAGGTTTAAATATTTTGTAATTTGTTTTTATCAAACACTGTTTATTCCGCTTTACGTAACGGTATAACCCTACCGGTTTCAAGGCTTTCGCCTCATCATCAGGTTCTTGAGTCTTGTGTGTGCTCAACAGTGTTGGATAAAACAAATTACAATCTCTTATTAGATTTTGACGATCATCTTTTATGAGAGAAAAATAAGTTTTTGAGAAATAGACTATTTTTCAAAACCGTCGAATTGTTTCTTTTGAAATATTTCGTTATTTCCTCTTTTATTAAATACTCGCTGTATTAAATTTTAGATCTACGTTTTAAAAAATAAGTTATATGAAAATGACTTTTATACGATTGTGTTTTGAACAAATACGTAATCAGTGTTAATATGTGACGTTAAAGTGAAAAATGCGACAAGAATGGGTGTGACTGCCTCTCCAGGCATGCATCACAAGTCTCAGGTACACGATGGCTTCGCTACCATCAGATCCACAAGAAGCAGAGTCCGTCTCAAGGACTCTGTCGGTCTTGGGTTATCACCAGCGACAGCCAGTATCACCACAACGGGCTCCGAATACTTCACTCTCAGAAGAAACAATAAACAAACCTTCCTGGAAAAGAACAGTGTTGCCAGATTAAAAAAGCCTTCAAAAACTCTGGAAAATTCCAGAATAGTCTTCGATGAACCGATCTACGCCAAAGTTACCCCTCCAAACAGTAATGTGACCTCACCTTCCAAAGCAAAACCTCAAAGGCAAGAAGTCCATTATGATTCAATAGATATCAAACCAAAGAGAAGAGAATTGCACAGGAAAGCAGGACCAAAACACAAAGATCCCACAGAAGTAAGAGTTATCCCACTAGTACAAGAAACTGAAAAGTCAGAAGATGAATTTAGTGATAAGAAAAGTTTGTGTCTTTTTGAAAATGAAGACGAAATGAAAACAGTTAATATAAATAGCCTTACGAATGGGAAAAGTTATCTATACGAGAGAATACCTTACGGCGATGATGATTATGCAAAATCTAACAGTGAGTCATCGTACGAGTGTAGTACAATAGATTCCATCAACGGGTCAGTAGAAACCAAAGATAACAATGACGATGTGTTGAAAGAACTGCCGAGTTTAACAACAAGATTTCACAGATCGCCACAAAAGTATGCAACGCTAAATATGAGAAGACCGAAATCTATAGACGTGAAACCAACATACGAAAATCCCTATTACGGAAGCTTGAACAGGGCAAAGATTGGACATTGTTCTGAACCCAACACACCTGTAACCAGTCAACCAAATGAAAACAGGTACACTAACGGGGCAGATCTACCTAGTCCAATGGAGTTGAACAACTTTTCATATCCAAATGTCTTTCCGAAACGAAACGGTGTCAGAAGATCCAACAGTGAGATTGGTAGTTTCTATAACAACAGAATACCAAATCTTAACAACACACTTCCAACGTACAGACATTCGGTTTCTGTTGATGTTTCTTCAATTGGATCTAAGAATCACGTTTGCTGTGAGTGTGTCACTGGAATCCCTTCAGGAACTGGGTCTCCGCAAGGTTATCCGCTCTCGCCAGGAATCAGCAGGAGTTCAGGGTTCAGTCAGACTCTAGACACGTTGTACGAAGCGCAGGATCCGAAGGTTGGCTGCCAGACAATTTTGAGGTCCAAGCCTCAAATTCCTTGGTGGGATTTGGCCATCAGAAAGACGCGATACCAGAGCTGTCCCATTTTGGATGAGGTAAATAAGTATTTTTGTTTATATTTTTTTTTCAGGAAGAATCAATTCGTCTTTTCATTTTTAGGTAGTTTTACATTTTCTGGCAGATGTAACTATTTTTTCATTGCTTATAAATAACTTGTTAACTAGTCATACCAAGCGAGTCCTACTTAATAATCCTGTCCTCTGTTATCTTTCACATCTCTCTCAAAAGTGACACCCGATAGTTCAGCACAGGTCACTTGAAGAGTATTTATTATTTATTTCAATGACCATACATACATATCATCACGTCGTTTTACCTGTCGGGGTAGGCAGAAAAGAGAGATAATCAGACTTTGCTATCACGGCCACATCTTTCGCTTCTTCTACAAGCATACAGCTTCTTAGACAACTCATACGATTTCTCTGATTTTTACTTTTTTTTTTTCAAAATATTCACTTGATCCAACCACGTTTTTCTTGGTATTTCTCTACCACCCCTTTCACTCACATTTGTATTGTAAATTTGTTTTGTTAGTCTTTTTTCATTCATTCGTTCTACATTCCAAAACCATTTCAAATTGCCCTTTTTCGTCTTACTAACACATCAGCCTCAAATAACTTTTTATTTTTGTGTTTTTTTTGGGTACCATCGGAAACCGAACCCGATATTCTTAAGTAGAAGACAAGCGT
The DNA here is from genome assembly GCA_949825065.1 of Odontocerum albicorne. Taxonomy (NCBI): domain Eukaryota; kingdom Metazoa; phylum Arthropoda; class Insecta; order Trichoptera; family Odontoceridae; genus Odontocerum; species Odontocerum albicorne. The sequence goes on from OX463861.1 coordinate 14,159,253, forward strand.
CTTACCAACTAGATCACGAAGGCCGTCAACTCTTCGTAACGAAAGTTACTTGATTTTAGCAACAACAAACAGCACTGGAATGATTTTACTTGACACTTTGATATTTGTCTTTAATTACTTTTTTTCCTTACATACATTGCAAAGGTCACGACATGTGAACATTGTCTACATTGCCCAAATATATACAATACGAAGGTTCCAAAATAGGCATGCCTTAATGAGAATACACACGTGCAGACCTATTACTGTTAATTGCTTATATTTCCTTAACAATCCACAAGCTGTCCATATGTTTTGTTAGGCCTACCATCAGGTCTGGTATTTGCTCAGTGATCACACGATTCCAGCAACATCAAATAATAATTGGTATGAACAGTCCAACAGGTGATTTGGCTCGACCTTCGACCGTCGCAGATACTAATGGTGAACACGCAGCCAAACACGTATACTGTACATATTTTATATTAAATTTACTCGTTAGCTAAGGCAATTTCGATCCAAGACCACATTGCCATCCATGCTTTGAGGATACCAGGTTAATTTAGTCATTTGTATTAATGACTTTTTTGTCTTTCAAGGTCTGTTTCTTATTGTTTCTCGGAATATTTAATTGATTGATTCAATTATCTCGAACTTTAATAACGAATACAGTTCAATTTTTAGGTTTATGGATGTTCCTGAAGCTGTACACAACATTCAATTATATTTATAGTCTATCCCTTGATTGGTTTTACTCACCAGTTGATCAAAGGTCTGGAAGTTGTCTGGTAGTAAGAAAAGTGATCCCTACAGCCTACAGGAATATCCAGGTTAAAATATCCATCAAACGTTGATTCCATAAAAGAAACCTATCTGTAATATGCAGGATAAGAATAGGCCACTATCTGATCGGAATCTACCTTTATAAAATCCATATGAACGAAAGCCCTACTACATGCACGTGTGAAATGTTGACCCATGACCTCGATCATGTTTTCTTTGAGCCTCCTCTACACGCCGCATATAATCTCGACTCATTTATAAATATCGTTCTCCGTCCATTCAACATGTCCCATCCACTCTTACTTACGAGTAATTCTCTATTAATTTATAGTCACATATCTGAATGTATTGTTCGAAACTCTTGAAATATTTAGTACTACAGTAGTTTCTTACATATTCTCACACTGCCTCCTTTCCTTCAAATTGTTATTGGCACAAATCGTCAAATATTCTTTATATAATATAATGGAATTTGTGCACAATATCGCATTGTATTGATTTCTTGATTGATTGTAATCGATAACAATGTATTTTTCGTCAGTTTTACGTGTTTATTTTGTTATTGTAACAGAAATAATGTTATCGCGTAGCATTTAATTAATCTTTATTTTTGGTTAATGTTCGTTTTTTTTTTCGAGTCTTAAATATATTGTATCCATCTTTGTCTGTCTCAAAATGTTAAAAGATATTGGTTGCTATTGGCAATATTAAAGACTACACTTTTTGGAAAGTCTGATCAAAATTGATGATAATATATAAACACTACACACATACTATACGAGTACTTCACCTAAACCCCAATGTGTAACTATCACATATCCCTTGATAAGTTTTCTGCTGTTTTCTTACCAAATATATTTTTCTAAATATATGCAGAGCGGGAAAGTTTCTAGTATAATGTTCACAGCCACCACCTTCCTATCCTTACACTAAAATTATTTTTAATCTCGATAATAGTTCACTCGAATACCGAGTGTGAACGCCGTCGAGGAGAGTCTGTTCTCTAAACGGCACTATAGAAGTTGTTCTTTTATTAATATTATTATTGGTGTTACCACCATTATTTATTTGTTTGTGACGAGTACTCCAATTATTTGACCATATAGTAAGCAGAGGAGTTGATAATTTACTCGTGTTAACGGGCAGCGTGGAGGAACGACGTGGAAGAGATACTATATACGAGTATCATCACCCGATAGACTCCACAATTCAAGAACGCAACAGTCTCCTCTTTGATGGCTCCAATCCGAGAGACCTAAATTAGGAAAAGATGGTAAATCATCGTTGTGACATCCCTGTGTTCCTTATGAAACGTTTTGTATGACCATGTTGCACAACTGTCGATGTGTTAGTACATATAATAAATTAACACAATCACGATTTTAACCAAATACCCCGGTATGAATTATTGCCTGGTCGCACATGCATGCAACCAGGCATAAGATAATTAGACGGTTTTTCGTGATTCCATATTTCCGTTTCCATTCATCATCACGACTTTGACATTTGATCGTTGGAGCTTTTTCCAACTCTCAATATTTATTGCCCATATTAAAATAAAAGATATTTATTAATTAGTTGTAAATTATGAACGGTATTTCACCTTCTCGCATTACCTGTTTATAATCAAGGCGAGACTTTCTAAGTATTTTAATTTGAGAAGTGCACTCTTCCGAGCCATGTTAAACAAGTGACCTACCTGATAGCTTTTGTCGATATTCTCTGTTTATATCCAAATTCCATCGACGACAAGGTGTTTTAATTTTTTTTTATCTTAGAATAACTTAGACCAGTGTTTCTCTCAACCGGAAGCCGTCTGGCCCTTGTTGGAACCACATAACATTTCAAGGGAGTCACTGGCCAAAAATCAACTATTAGGGAATTAGAGTAAACTCGAAGGAAGCCACAGACAGAATAAAATATTAAAATTCATTGGCCACTATTGCTATCGAAGTACAAGATGGTGATATTTTTGTGTATATTGAACATTTGAAATAGCTTCATGAGGATATGCAAGGTTGATTCGGTGGTATGATAAATACAAATATCCCAGATAGGGCGATATATTCATTTGGTGTGAGTTCAGTTGATGCTGAAATTAAATTACAAGAAAATCTCATAGAGCTACAAAGTCATACGAGAGCCCAAGTTAGATTTAAACAAAATAAATATAATTTTTATAACGCTATTTAGTGATGCTTAATAGCACTATTAAAAATAATTATACGCAGCATATAAACTGTAGAAAAACTAATTTAGATGTAAAACTAGTCCTTAAGTGAATCCACCAGGAATCGAACTTGAGGCACCCGCTTGCTTAACCTAACAACTGAACAATTTGAGCATTACTGATCCTCAAAGGGATAGAAAAGGATGAATAATAGATATTTTTTACAAACTTAACCCATTCCGATTATTTCATAGGAGGAACGATTTTTTACTTGAAATATGAAGATGTGGGGGGAAGTTGAAATGAAACGTCAGACAAATGACTTTTTTTAAACCCACACGCAATAACTCAAAAACGCCTCGTAATTACATTTTAAATTAATATCTTTAAATTTCTCTCACGGTTTTTTCTTACCGTCACACAAGTACTCTTTACGAGTATATACACATATTATGATTAATCTTGACTTTGTGTGTTCAAATATTTTTTTATCATTTTGAGAAGTCATCGGTGTTGATCTTTATGGTCTTGTAAAAAAATATTTATCTTCTGTACAAAAGTTGTTAAGTGATTCATTACATGGACTCTATATTTACACACATACAAATCAGTGTCCCTTCCGGGGTAGGCAGAAAGAACATGTCTCCAAACTTGCCTATACAAACACAGCTTACGCCTCCTCCACTTCATACATATCGTCCTACACGATCTTCTATTATTCATACTTCTCACTTACCCTTTTAAAATCTGGTTCATTTCATCCAGCCATGTTTTCCTTGGTCATCTTACAGTTCTGACTGGTATAATCCACATGTCAAAACCATTTTAAAGCTGTTTTTTCATCTTATTTTATTGAAAGTCCATTTTGTCCATTAATATCTGATGTCTTCGTTCTGTCTTCTTTCATACATTAAAACTACACATTTTTTTCGAAGTGGATTTATACTTTTATCGTTCTACCAAATCAAATTTTCACTTCTATACGTTCTGAAGTTTTTTTCTTTAAATAAATGTGTACAAAAGAATATATAATGATACGGTCACTGCACAATTAACGAAGACACGGTATAAATAAAATAAATATATATATTAATGATGAATTACGAGTATATGGATTTGACAAATTCGGAAAAAAATCAACAAAATTCCAGATTATTAAAAAAAAATACTAAAAAAGTAAATTCAATAAACAATATAAAAATACAGGTATAAAATATAATTGAAATATCATTCATATAATACTTCCAAAAAATATATGCATCATCATAAGGAACGAATACAGTATAATCTCGATTATCTAGAGTCGCAATAAGCGGGCTTTGGATTAACCGGGTTAATGAAAGGTTCCCTAATTTATAACATTTCGAAATATTATTCAAAATATAAGAACAAATTTTCATTCGAGTACATAATAAATAATAGAAAATTTAACTGGCACAATTACAAAAATGTGTCGTCGATTTGAAATACTGGTCGATGTTATCCCGCAAATTATCATAGGGGCACTTAGATTCAGGTTTTGATGCAAGCGGGTGGGCGCATCACTTCAAATTGTAATATTAATTTTAGTTAGGCGTGCATAGTAATTGATTTATTATTGTTTTTTCTTGTATTTCGTGAAAAAAAACGAACTTCTTTTTTGTCGTCATTGAAATAAAGGGATAGGTATGCAAGATAATTATTAGTTTTTAATAATTATTAATTATTTCCTCTGCCTCGAGTCTATTATAAAGCATCCATTCCTACTAAAGCTTTCTATTCTCTGTTATATTCAATGTCCCTTCTCAAAAGTCACACTCGACAGTTCAACCTAGTCACTTGTATGTTAGAGTATTTTTTAAATTTATTTCAATGACCATACATACATACCATCACATCGTTTTACATGTCAGTGTAGGCAGAGAGGAGAGATCATCAGACTTTCCTATCACGACACATCTCTTTCGCCTCTTCTACTGTAATCTAAGCAGAAATCACAAGGAACAAGAAAAACTGGGTAATTGCTTAAAATGCAATAGGATACAAAGATTATTAAAGTAGATCATTAAAGTACAATAAAACAACAACGAAAAAGAAACCAAACTTAGGTTCTATTGTAAAATACAGGTTATGTCATAAAAATGACAATTTCAATTAGTCTTCCAGAAATGCGTCGACCAAGTCGAGTTGTTTGAAACGTGCGAAATGGTCTATCGAACTTGATTGCATGAACCATTTCATTAACATTGGAGTCATCATTTCCGTCTCTTTTATCCGTCATATCACCATAGCAACGGTATTTCTTTATATGTAGACTTCAACAATAAGCGACGATGACCAACACAATAGTCCATCATCTTTCTACAACTGGCCATGGTGAAGAGGTTCAACAAAAGGCACTCATGGGATAGCTTTGAGTCGAATAAAGGAATTACTAGGAAGTATGAATACAATTCACATAGCATTATACCATTATATATTAGATCGAACTTGACGTCTTGAAAGAGGGCTTTTTTATTTAGGCGAATCGCATTTAAACAGATCCAGTGTCTTGATAACGCAGATTCTTAAAATTATAAGTCTGAAAAAGCAATCATTATACTATTTTTTATTTTCGATTGAAAGAAAAACAACAGCAACAAAGAAAAAGACCCAGCAAAAATATAGTTTGGTAAATGTATGCACTCCAGTGGTTCTTATTACTAAACCCAAAGGAATTCTGCTATTTAGATAGTATTCGCTTAGATGATGGAAGAATTACTAGAGATATCCAACTGCATGTAACGATAGAAACCAGTCAATGGGGCGGGGCTATAAAACATATATATACTCGAACTCGACAGCATCAAAATTAGCGAAGATGATGATAGTCCACAACAGTATTTTTGAACCAAATTTAATATATGGGAGTAAAACGTGGACATGGAAAAAAATATTGAATGCTGTCGAATAAATATTGTAAAAATGCGTGTACTGAGAAAAATATATAGAATGACAATATATGACAGAATACGGAATTACAGTACCCGGCGGTAAGTAATACACATCGGGCTTAAGAAAGAGACTGTCGGCCATAATCGGCTAACTTCGGCTTTGTAGAGCGTCGTCGCTGTCCCTAAAAAGCTTGACAACGACTGACAAATCGCGACAGAACACGTGTATAAATGACAGAGACGATGCTCTACAAATCCGAAGTTATCCGATTATGGCCGACAGTCTCTTTCTTAAGCCGATGTGTATTAATTACCGCCTGGTACTTAGTAAGTGATTTGGGATGAATGTGAACTTATGGCTGATGAGTTAAATAAGATGAAGAAGATCACTCAGATGTTTTGAGCATGAAGAAAGACTAATAAAACAAACCGAATAGTGCGAATGTGAGTAGAAGGCGTGGTAGGGGAAGATCAAAGACAGAAAAGTTGGGTCAAGTGAATGATGTTTTGAAAGAGCGAAACTTAAAAAGTCAGAGAAATCATAGTTCTTGTATGAGAAAGTGTATGGATGTAGAAGAGGCAAAACATATGTCGAGATAGGAAAATCTGACGCTCTGTTATCTGTGCCTACTCGGACATGGAAATGGCGTGATGGTATGTATGCGTGCACGAAAGCACAATAATTTTACTATAATAGTTTTTTTTATTGATAGAAAAAAATAACAGCACGAGAAAGAAAAAAAACAATCGTACAAATCTTGTTTTCAAAATTTATGTACTCCAGTCGTTCTAAACCCGAAGAGAACAGATTTTATTTTGGACATTTGTTTTTGAATATCGAGTATTTTTTTTAATCATTTTGTGCTTGCGTCACATCAATAGTTTGTGAGTGTTCCTTCTTCTTCTTCCTAGTGTCATGTCAGGTCCCCCCAACGTTGAATATCACCTGAGAGTAGGCATCTTTGTTCCCGGCAGCCCGAAAAAGATCTCCAACGCCCCTTATGCCAGTGTAATCACGTATATTGCGGAGCCAGGAGATTTGCCCCCTGCCAACACATCGTTGAACATCCTTGTGAGTGTTCCTAAAAAAATAAAATAAAAAATAAATGTTTAGAAAGCATGACACTACAGAGTTAAAGAAATAAATTATTTATACATTTAAACACACATGTACAGATAGATATACACATAGCATATACAGGTATTACAATGCGAACAGGTAGATGACTCGACAAAAATCCCTGTGATCGGCTTTGAACATTGGCCCCACATCCACTGTTCACTCTATTGTAGAACATATCTAGTGAAAATATCAAATCATCGCTGATTTTAAAAATCACCTCACATTTATGAGTTTTTTTACTAATGGAACAAAAAAAAACAGTTAAAAAATCATCGAAATACATCCCACCCACATTTAATTCATAACAATTCGATAGAACCAATTAAAAAGACACATCAACACGATAAAAAAAATACATAAGTAAGTGCACGAGTCAAAACTATTACATGAATATAAAAAAATTAACAATATACACAGTTGACCACACGATACCGGGCCGTCCCTAGTCATCTGCCCACATCTCACCATATCAATTTGACATTAATCCGAAAAGAAAAGTACAGTGCAAATTCAATACTTCATCATTGTCGTCATAGTTGCTGGGTTCGCCATTCCATCGTCAATTCAGTTGGAAACCAAAGCTGTGCTATGGAGTTTTCGTTTCTTTCTTCTTTTTTTCTCCTCTTTAAGTAAGTGAAATGTTGCACACCAGCAAACTCACCGGTGCACTTGAGCCGATGGCACTCCTGAAGTGAGACGATCGGAGCACATTTTTTCCCTTTTTTAAAGAATATATATGACTGACGTCATAGATTTCCTTATACCTCCGAATACTAGGCGGAAAAAATACCTGTTTCAATTGAGGTGAATAAGTAGCACGGTGCGGGGTTCGATCCGGCAACGTTCCGTACGAAAGTTCAGTGCGTTACCGTGCGGCCATGCACCTCACCATACTTCATTAACTCTGCAATCAGACATTGCATTGATTAAACATCTTCCATTTGAGACATGTTGGGAGATTAATTTGTTACTCTTGAAAATATTGTTCAGTCGTCCAAAGCACCTCCAAGCTAGTTTTACTCTTCTATTTATTTAATTGAGAGTGCAATCCTCAAATGAAATACTTTGTCCTGTATAGATATATTGTTGGACTTGTTCTAGCTGCGTTCTACCCACCTAGATCAATGTGACATTAGCATGACATGTATTTTGTCTTTTCGATATTCATTTTCAAACCCGCTAGTTTGCTTGACTCCTAATTGTATAGATAAAAATATATTTTAACGCTCAAGAAAATATAGATTGACTTTATAAGAGCGGCGTATATGAAATAGAATGTGCTTGTGAAAGTACACATGTTAGAATGACGCAGAGAAACATTTGTACTAGGATACAAGAACATAGACATTGTATATCAAATAACAACTTATCCGAATTCGCAAACCATTATTTAGATCAGACATGTCCAAACTTTTACCTAGGCGGGGACCGGATCTTAATCTGTCGGACAAAAGCCGTCGCGGACTTCTGTCTGACAAAATATGACCGGCCACAAGAACATAGGCATTGTATATCAAATAACAACTTATCCGAATTCGCAAACCATTATTTAGATCAGACATGTCCAAACTTTTACCTAGGCAGGGACCGGATCTTAATCTGTCGGACAAAAGCCGTCGCGGACTTCTGTCTGACAAAATATGACCGGCCACAAGAACATAGGCATTGTATATCAAATAACAACTTATCCGAATTCGCAAACCATTATTTAAATCAGACATGTCCAAACTTTTACCTAGGCAGGGACCGGATCTTAATCTGTCGGACAAAAGCCGTCGCGGACTTCTGTCTGACAAAATATGATCGGCCACAAAATACTACAGTTAAATAAAACGCTGATATTTTTATTATATAATACATCAATAATTATACTTTCAATTATATTATTACTTAAATATAATTTTTTAAATGTTGCCTTGTATCGTCCATAAATGTTTCCATGTCATGCTGAATTCTTGTTGACATCGTTTTAATGTCGATTATTTCTAACAGGACTACGTCGCATTGCAAATCAATCAATCATTCATTATATATGACATATAGAACGAAACTGCATACTTAGTTTTTTTGTTTTTCTTTTTTGGTATTTAGTGCCTATTTTAATTCAACCATTCATTTGATGAAAAGGGTTTGACATTCAAATCTTCGTTCACAAATTTAGACCCAGAAAAATGTACCACGCGGGCTGTAATTCGTCCATACTTGTTAGACAAATTATAATTTTAAAAAGAATTAAAATATCAGTTACAAAAGTTATAAAAAAGCAATGATTTTAGAAACATTACAAAACATTACCCCTCTTCATGATTTTTCTTTGGGTCAATAGACCACGCACACTTCCGATAAAACATGACACCAACTGAACCTAACAAATCAAGATCATTCCGCCTTAAGAGAGCGTCGATATATGATGTAGAAACACTTGTCGCTGAGATTGATATAATTAGTAGTATACCAAAGCTTTAATTATTAAATATTCTACTATGGCGCTCCACAAAGTCGAAACTTAATAAAAAAAATGTATATTTTGTGGGTTTATTATTTTATCATCAGCCAATTTTAGAGAATCGTGAAATTTTTTTCTCTAATTTCATATCACGTATGTTTTGGGCGAACCACAAGAACTGATATTCGCAATGTACCATTTTGATACAATATAACGGTCAAACTAAATAACATACGTGCTATGTTTAGCGTTAATAAACCACAGAATTTCATATATAAAAATTCGCAAGTGCTAATTCAATTTCTTTTGGGTTTTCATTCATATTTATTTGATGTTGATCTTTTTCATTGTATATTTCTTACAACCAACCAGAAACATTTTAAAGAGGCCTGAAGTGATAGCCATACTTGTATGTATTTTTTTAATAACTGCGGGTATTGAACCTGCAACTTCAGGGTCGCACCACAAGTGTCTTACTAACTAGGCCACGGCGGTCGTCACGAAGATGATTTTACTACTGAAATCATTTAGTTATTTTATTGTTTCTATCTTTGTTGTTTTTTCCATCACCTTACTTACTATCATGACTTTATGAACGAATTGAGTTTCATCCAGTGCAATCTACACTCGAATTAATTGAGTTTCATCCAGTGCAATCTACACTTGAAATGAATTAATCAGAAATAAATATAATTTATTTAGTCTAACACTATATTCCACATTATATAACGGTATAACCCTACCGGTTTAAAGGCTTTCATCTCATCATCGCGGAAGAACAAACAAGACTTGTTTATGCTACTTTGGTGATGAGCTGAAAACCTTGAAACCGGTAGGGTTATATCGTTATATAAACTGGAATAAACAGTGTTGGACTAAAAAATGACAATGTCTTCAAACCTCCACAATGTTAATGCCTTGACTATAAATAAATGAATGGATAAACCGGATGTATTAATGTAAAATGAAGAAAAGAGTTTTGAGATGGTTTGGACATGTGGAGAGAATTATAGAATGACTAAGCGAGTATATAAGTCAGAAGTGTGAGGTGTACGTGGAAGAGGTAGGCCGAGGAAAACGTGGCTGGCTCAAGTAGATCAGATTTTGAAAGAAGGTAAAGTGACAAGTATGAATAATGGAAGATTGTGAATGACGAGATCTATGAATGTAGAGGAGCTGAAAGTTTAGCGCTTGGATAGAATTAGTTTGAAGATCTGTTATCTCTGCCAACCCCACAAGGACGCGACGTAATGATATATATTTATGTATGTACAATAAGAACGTACGAGGATATTATGATGTTGTTTTTATTACGAAGATAAAATTTGCAATACTTAAGTAATATACTGTAGGATAAATAACTCAAAAATCACAGTTATTGCCAAATCATATAAGAAATTGTAAAAAAAATAAGATACAAATTAACCAAAGTGCACATGGACCGTTGCCGCAAAACCCATTTTCCCTTTCTCAATTTTTCCATAATATTTATTCATGGTGCATTGTAATGATTTAATCTTCAAAATTCTATTTAAATACTACCAAAATAATCCAATTTGCGGAAAAAACATGGTAATTGTTATAGAATGATTAAATCTTTTGCGAAAAAAAAAACACAAAATAACGAAAAATTGTACAACCTAAATGCGGTCGCAATTTCGCGCAATTTGCATAAATTTCCCTGAAATTGGATGAAAACATGAGACCAATTAGAGAACTGTGGAGAAACTGTGACGATTTTATTATCTGTGATACGAGTATATTAACTTGGATAATGAGGTAAACACCGGTAATTGGACGGACCTCAAGTTTGTAACTGAAGAAGTAAATACCATTTTGTAGAATATCAAAATCGTTATACTCGTATTAAAAAGTGAGTTTTTTATTTATACATGTGTGTTAATTTGTATGGAACTCCCCGTTGATCAACGAACTTCTATCCAATACATATAAACACATCGTCACGCTGTTTCCCTGTCGGGGTAGGCAGATAAGACAGAGCGCCAGATTTTCCTATGGCGGCGCACACCTGTCTCTTTTACATTCATAAACCTTCACAATACAGGTGATTGGCGAGATCGAGAGAAATGGAGGAAAAAGGTCCAAGCAGTTGACCTCAAATGGACGTCATAAAGCAAGGAAAAAGAAGTAGAACACCTTCTCATACAACCCCTACGATTTCTCTAACGTTTTACCTTAACTCTTTTCAGAATGCAAAATTTTGGTTTTAGTATGCAGAAATCTTTGCAACACTAAGAAAATGAAGGCTTAAGAAGATCCTCGGCTTACCTCATTTATTTGATCTCGCCATGAGCGAGTTTTGTCTATTAACACTCTTATGTTAGGTTTTTTAATTTTATTTTATGGTATGATAGAGTCATCGAGTTATATATTATAGGCTGTAATTTATGGTATGATAGAGTCATCGAGTTATATATTATAGACTGTAATTTATGGTATGATAGAGTCATCGAGTTATATATTATAGGCTGTAATTTGTCCAGCTGTTCGTCCGTGATATCCAAATAACACTTTTATCCGTGCTTCTCGATTTTACTTTTTTTTTTAATCGAGCCCAGTCCGAAAACATGATTCGGTTGAGTAAACCTGACCGTTGAGACAGGTAGTCTAGGCTAGACTCAACAATATAACATACGGAATATTGAAAGAAATTCATATAATGGTTTTAAATCTACAGGTGTTCTTTATTTTTTTCAACTCGACGGGGTATAGATGTTGTAAATTTGTCAATAATTTAGTAAAATGAAAATAAAAATACAAAGCAGGCGGACAAAGATGTCGGGAGATAGATGTAAAGAGAACCAACTACAATATCATATGAAATATTTCAATTTGATAAATAACTTTTGACAAAGATGTATACAAGAAGCCATTGAATCGAACGGCCGTAATTCAATTTCTTATATTCTTTTCTATATCCAACACCATGGCGTTAGTTTAATTCTTTGTATTTTTAATAATTTAATTTACTCAAAAATAATTCAATTAAAATTTCCAATTTCCGTGGCTTAGTTGGTAAGAAGCCTGTTTTCCGATCATGGACTAAACGGTTTCATTTCTGTTTGAACCTAACCTTACTTAACCCAACCTAACTAACACAATGGCGTTAATTTAATTATTTGTATTTTTATTGGGAGTACAAATTAGTTCGGTCCGTTTCCAAAAGATGGCTCTGGCTGTTATGAATGTTTCATAGTGACAGCCGATTTTGACGGTTTCAGAGGTTAGACATCTGCCAATAATATTCAGTTTATATCGCTTTGAGTTTCATGCAAAAACCTTGTTTTGTACAGTGTTGAAAATGTCGAATTTTGTGTTAACCAAGCAGCATTTGCGGGAGGTTTTAATTTTCTGCTTTAATTGGAAGAAAAGTGCCGCTGAAGCCCATCGAATGCTTGTTGAAGTTTATGGTGACACTGCTCCAACTGATAAATCATGTAGGGAATTGTTTCGACGTTTCAAGGATGGAGATTTCAGCGTAAACCGAAAATTGGCTCCAAACTTGGATCGCCTCAAAAGACTAGTCATTTTTTCGAGATGGAATTCGAAAATTGCCTGAGAGATGGGAAAAAGTAGTAGCCAGCGATGGACAATACTTGAATTGATCTGTTAATTCATTTTGTTTAGAAATAAATGCATTTTTGAACACAAAAAAACGAACCGAACTAATTTGTACACCCAATAATTTATTTACTCAAAAAAAAAAACAAATTGCCAATTTCCGTGGCTTTGTTGGTAATAAACCTGTCTTCCAATCATGGACACACCTGTTTGTTATCTGATGATACCCAATTTATATTAAAAAGGATTCCAGTCTGGTTCTCACTTAAGATATCTTTAACAAGTTCGAGATGAAGACCAAGGAAAGTAATGTTGGATCAATTGCATGATATTCTGAAAGAAGGAAACGTAGAAAGCCAGGGAAATCGTAGAAGTTGTATGAATGTGCAAGAGGTTAACGATGTATGTTGAGATAGGAAAGTCTGGCGCTCTGTCCTATCTGCCTACTCTGACAGGGATATGACGTGATGGTATGTATACGTATGCTTCTTGAACATATTTATGGCTAGTTGGATGAGATTACCACATGGCAATAAATCCGCCAGGTTGTACTATATAAAACTAAAGTTTAATAAAATAATTCATCCACATCATAAAATTGTTACATACACACATTTACGCTATTTCCCTATTGAGGAAGACAGAGGATAAAGTACTTTATTTTCATAACATACTTACTTCCTTCGCCTTTGATTCGAAATATGGGAAAAACATAAATAAATCCTATACTATATGTATAAAATATTAAGCTATTTTAGTTATATGGGGTTTTTATAATTAAATTCCGTCTTTGAAATAATTGTTCCATACAAACTCATATATAAAGCGGGATGTTTCCACAATTTGACGCACTTATTCGAAAAGAAACTAACCACCACACATAATATTTTTTTTTGTTTTAATTGAAATACCGATTTAAAAAACAGCTCAATCTTTTATGTCCAAAAATATTGAACCAGTTAAACGGGTATTTAGTAGTTAAGTCTTAATATTTTTCGTTGTGAATAGTGTGCTCTCTAAATGGCGCTATATATAAATTATTATTCTATTATTATTATATTTTTCCATGCGGCGTAATAGTTCCTCAATTATTTTAGAACAGATAAAATAAAGGTTAGGTCCTTTTTGCTCAGAAAGGTCAAAATTATCTCAGAACAGGTAAAATGTTGGTTTAAACCCTTTATATAATATATCCATATATACACCCAATTCGATCTTCCTAACTCAATCAGATATGCTTCATCGTTATCGATTTTTAAGAAAAAACTAAAAAACGCATTATTCATCTCAAAATATAACATCCCAAAATATACAATATAATTCCCGTCCTTATTCCTGTTTTCTAGAGTTATATCTTATTTCATTTTTTGTTTATTTTACATATATATTTTATTAATTTACAAAGTTTGAGGCTGTCATGGAAATAACTTTGAAACGAAAGCTGATTTATAGAAAGAAATTATTCCTCTAAACGTATTTATTTCCGTGAAAGTGTTAAAATAAATAAATCAAGGATCCATCCCACATTTTACCTATTGTGAGATATTGAGGAAACATAACGCTAGTTTGTATGGGCTGGTATTAAATATATATTTGAAACAAAATTAACTATGAAATACTCGTTCAACTAGATTGATACTTTTGCACATATGGGATTGGAACGACCTCCGAAGCTTAATTGGTAAGATGCTTATACTTAATCTCAGGGTTGCAGGTTCGATTCACGATCGTATCCTATTAAAAAAAATGGATACCGGTAATATATTTCAATTTTTTTTTTAAATGATCGCCACATGGCAATAAATCCGTCAGACTCTACTACAGTATACATCAAAAATGTAAAAAAAATAATTTTAAATTATTCAAATAAATATGTTGGTTTATTTTTGCGTATTATGCGTACAGTTAAGCTTCAGTACCTGACCAATGTAGATGACCATTGAAAATCACCTGGCCTTCCGCTCCTTGCCCTTATTGTGGACCAATTTCTCCTTTTTTGTACCTGTTTCCCTATTTTAGGTTCATTTCTTCATCCATACTACATCCTTTTTTTATCCTACGCCGTGGGAAATACGCTATCAAGTCTTAAATCTGTCGTGGGAGTTAATTATATTATTCGATCAGTTTTAGATTGGATTCTACTGTGTTTCTCAAACTCGTTTTATTTTATTTTTATAATTATTAAATATTTTATAATTCTTAAATATACTCGTATGTTCACGTTATTTTATAGATCTAATTTACTTAGATCTGAGTATAAATAAATCAATAACTTTCTTTTTTGATTAAGAGTTAGGTGTCGGAGAAATCTTAGAAGTTTAAAGGCTAAGAATGCCTGTTGATAAAAAGTCTGACGCACTGTCCTCTCAGCCTTCCCCGAAAGATGGCGTTATGGTATAAACATATATATGTAAAATTCAATAAAATTTAAAATATATTATATTCTTGACTGGAACCATAAATTGAAACAAAATTTTGATGTCAAAGTGTATAAATATATTATTTATCTTTCAAGTTCGTCAAGTATCCTATAGGATGGCGCAACAATAGCTGCAATTTTAAATTTGCCACCATTTTTCAGCTGTCAAACGTATATGATATAATTTTCCACGCGTAATTCCCATGTGCACTAATTACATTGATACCAATAAACATGAATATTTAAAAAATAAACTTTCATTGATTTAAAGTATGCAGTTCTTGTTGGTTCATTTGCTACACTATCTCTTACAGCATCAATATTTCCCCGTGGACGATTACGAATTGCTAGTTTTTTTAACAGAATCACTTTCTTCGAATTTCTTGATGGAATTCTTTACTGCATTGAATGTTGGCACATGATTTCGCGGGAAAACATCACGAATTTCACGAAGTGCATTGCTGATGTTTTCACCATTTTTATAATAAATTTTAATAATTTCTAAGCGTTCTGCAATCGTGTACTGCTGCATGATTAATTTATAGATTATGTAGATGACGTATGTCCATTATAAATATTATACATTTGACGGCTGAAAAATGACGGCAAATTTAAGATTGCAGTTCTTGTTGCGCCACGTTATACTTTGAGAACTTTAGAACTTATAATTCATTGATCCTCCTTAAATCAATAATCTACAAAACTCGTTAAACCACTCGATGATACAACGTAACAAAAAAATTAAACATAAACACGTACACCCACGCCTCACCTTTCGTGCCAAAACACGTGCACTCTTTTTTATAACAAATAATAGTAAGTCGTATTTATTTTGATGAACTAATGCTTAATGTATTCCGCGATGATTATACGAGTACTTGTATACCTGTATAGAGTACTGTTTTATGTTTGTGTTTTGTTTTTCAATTGTTTTATGGTAAATGTAGTAGTTCCCAAATGTAATCATACATACATACCTTCAAATCATTTCTCTGTCGGGGTAAGCAGAGAGGATAGAACGCCAGCTTTCCTATATCAACACATCCCTAGCCTCTTCTATATCCAAACACCTTATCATACAACTTCTACGATTTCTCTGACTTTCTACTTATTAACATAAATATAATGATCGGATATGGACCACCAAAATTGTAAGTCTACTAATATTCCTATATGTCAAAATAATACACAATAAGAGTATATAAAAAGAACAGAAATGATATAAATAAGTGATATCTTTTAAACACTGGAGGAGATATTCCATACATACCTTCGCGCCATTTCCTATCGGGGTAAGCAGAGAGAACATATCGCCAGAATTTCCTATCTCGACACACCTTATTCTACATTCATACACTTTCTGATATAATTCCTACGATTTATCTGATTTTCTATTTTTTCCTTCAAAATATGATATCGATCCAACCATACTTCCTCTTATACGCCTTTCACCCACATTTGCATTTATGGTGTAAGATTTATCCCGCTACTTGACATGGTCCAGTAAAATGATTTGATTACAGCTTTAATTGGAAATAAAACTTGGACTTCGCAGAAGAAGGATAGAAGTAATATTGGAGAGGATGTCGTGTAGATGCGTGCACCGAGGAAAGTTTGTGGAATGTCCAATGTATGAAAGATGCGGAATGAAGACATCAGAAATGAATGCATGGATAAAACATGGGTGTTTTAAGTAAGGTGAAGAAAGCTTTAAGAAATATGGTTTGGGCATGTGGACAAAATGAATTATGGAAGAATGACTAAACGAATATTCCAGTCAGTGGAATAGAAAAAGGTGTTCGTGGCTGGATCAAATGGAACAGATTTTGAAAGAACATAAAGTGAGTAGTATGAATAATAGAAGATCGTGAATGAGAAGATGTATGAATGTGGAGGATGCGAAAGTTGTGTGCATGGATAGAAAATTGTGGAGATCTGTTCTCTCTTATCTGCCTTCCTCTCAAAGGACACGGCGTGATATGTATGTGTTTTTGCAGTTTCGAAATTTTTCGTAACGTTTTAATTTTATTTGCAATAATTTTTTTTCTGTACGTATATATATTATGGTCTCCAATTTTTATATTCCATACATTTTTTTTGTCAAAATCTGTCATATTATTTATTTTAGTATACCATATATTTGCCCATTTGTTACATACATTCCGCGTACTGGCCGGAATTGTATTTTTGTGTTTTATTTCATATTTTTGACTCAAGGTTAACTTAAATCGAGATAGGCCTGGAAGAGGTCATTTATCTTATTGAATTACTGTTTTTAAATTAAATTTTATGCTTGTCATTTGCATATTTTGATGAATTTTATTTTCTTTTGTTTCAGGTAAGTCTTCTAACATCTTCATCGATTTTTGACACTGATAAAAGAAGGTAATATAGTTAAAGACGCTAACATTTTGACACTGATGAAATAGAAGGTAATATAGTTGAAGACGCTGACATTTTTATATTTTCCTATCCCGTCAGTAATCGAAATATTACTGTCTTTATTTCATATAAATCTATTCTCTTCTTCTATTGTGTCCAGAACAATTGCAGTATACTATGCAATACAATATCTGTAAAATTATATATCAAATCGACTGATTTCTCAGGTTAGAGTCCCACAAAAATATATACATACCATCACGCAGTTTCCCTGTTGGGGTAGGTTTAGAGGACAGAGCGCCAAATTTTTCCATCACAACACGCATATTTCGCCTTTTCTACGTCCATGTACCTCATGTAACTCCTAAAATTTCTCTATTTTTTTTACATTTCCTTCTTTCAAAATATCATTAATTTGATTCAACCATACTTTCCTTGATCGCCCTCTATCACGTCTTCCACTTACATTTGCTCAATATATTTGTTATACTAGTATTTCTTCATTCATTCATTCCACGTGCACAAACCATCTCAGAGCGCTATTTTAAACTTACTCAACACGTGAGCCTTAAGTTCACATTCACCCATAACCATTTAATTCCGTATTCTGTCATACATACATTGTATCCCCGTGTATTTTTTTCAGAGCACGCATTTTTACAGCATTTTTGCGGGGGTCATCTTATCACATTTTGTTACTATCCCGTTCGAGAATATATATTTTAGTGCGCCATTGACTTCGTCTTCTATCGCTACACGTCATTTAATATTTCTTGTAACCCTTCTATCATCGAGAAAGTACTACCCAAATAACAAAATTTCTTAACTTGCTCCAGTAATATACAAATTATACAACAAAATCAATTACAAACTCCCTGATTTTGATATTCTATTAAAATAAACATTTGATTTCCGTTTCTCGAAATTCCCTTTTTGTGTAGGTATATGCAATATATGTGCTTAAACTGTTAATATATTTATGTGCTTTTTTTCTTACATTGCTAGATAAAAAGCGCTGTCAAAATTACCTCTAGTATCTCCCTTTCATCAGAGCCCCAGTTTTCATCATTCAAGAATGTATACACATGCAACAGCTTGCACGGAATTACCTGAACTGGCAACATCCTTGCACAGAATGACCTGACAATCTTCCTCGATCGTCAGGAATTGGATGACTATCATTATGCAGCCAACGATTAGTGTTCACAGCAAATATTTATATAATGGCAAACTTGATTGCAATCACACTGTACATTGGATCAATTTTTTCATCGAAGTTCGTCCTCTTTGTTATTATTGAATTAAACCCGTCAATTACAATAGCACCACTCCTCGTATCTAAATTCAATTTGGATACACAAGTACATTGTGGTACAATGAAAAACTCTGTACGTCACCGCTTCATCAGGAGCGTAACTAGGTGATTTGATGCCAGGGTAGAAAAAAATGCGCCCCTTATTTAGTACGCTTTTTTTGACGTGTATTTAAGTGGACTTTGTACAAATCAATAGTTAATTAGACATTCCATCCTATAAAGAAGATGACTTGTGCCAATAATAATTTAAAGGAATGGAGGCTATGTAAAAAGCTACTGTAGTACTAAATATTTAAAGAGTTTTGGACAGTAAATTTAAATATGTGACTATAAATAATGGAGAATTAAATGCGAGTAGGTGGCACATGTTGAACGGACGGTGGGCATTTACAATTGAGTAAAGATTATATGCAGCGCGCAGATGACACTACTGAAACAAAATATGGTCGAGGGTCTCCTTACCCGTTCCACACATGTATACAGGACTTTATTTTGTATGGAATTTATAAACGTGGCTTCCTATCATAATGTGTCATTTTCTTATCCTGCATATTGGTATGTACAAATATATCTAAAACTAGTTGCAGCCCGTGAAATATTCACAGAAGTAAAACAAATTCTACATTTATGAAAATATATATTCATAAATGTAAAATTTCTTTATATGTTATCATTTATACATCGTCCCCTTTTACACCGGTTAAAAAGTTGTTAGCTAGGTATTTAATTGAAAAAAATTGTTAACTAGGTATTCGTTCAGTATCACGGACCCACCGAGATTCGAATTTCGAATTACTTTCGGAGAGAATCCAAGTATTCCTCTCTCGCTCTCTTGTATTCAAAATTCAATTCTCGTATTCTTTCTTTGGCGACAACCGTCGTACGGGCTTTGGCCTATTTATATTATGATACATATCAATAGTACGTTCGATAGTGCTCGGTTATTATAATATTAACAGATTAAGATTATCAAAACTGCATTACATTCACTTACCTATAATTATACAGTACATAATTAATTCAGTATACTCGTATACTATACTAATACTGCTATCTCGGAAGTGCCTACAAACTACATATTATACATTTGTTTCACAAATTCACATTGGTGGCTTTTAAATTCGCAAAGTTTGCAATATTTAACTTTACTCAATATGTTCAGTGAATGAGTATTATATTCAGTAGTGTTCAATCTTTTAGGGTGTTGTACCGCGTGGTTAACTGACTTATAATGATAACGTTTCGAAAACGTTACACTGTTCATCTTCAGGATTTCCTCGTAATCAATGAATTTTTTAATTCGCAGAGCTTTCAATATTTCACTATAGTCAATATTTTCGGCGTATGAGTATTCTATAAAGTAGTACTCGTATAAGGTCTTTCGGAGTGTAATACCGCGTGGTTTACTGGCTTATAGTGCTGACGTTCGAAAATGTTACGTAGTATGACGAAGTTGACTACGAACAAGCCCTGAAGATGAAAACTGCAAATTTTTCGAAAAGTCAAGCATTATTAGCCAATAAATCACGTTATAAGTCAGTTTAACGTTGGTATTATAAGCCGGTACAACACTGCAAAATACCTTATACAATTACTACTGATAAAAAGATACGCGAAAACCTTAAAACATACTCGTATTTGAGTATTCCCGTCCGAAAAACGCTCTCATCTCATTGATAATCTAAAATGGATCATAATTAATTTTAATTTGCTAAAACTGTATTCAGCTGAAATTGCAAAATTAAAAAAATATTCGTAACCTTTAAGGCTCGATTTATAAATTTTGTTTCGAAGATTTAGATAAGTAGCGTTTGATATCGATTCTGAACACTGCATTGTCTCTCGACATGAGAAAGTTCACTTTTTTTCTATTTTTTGCACGATCAACGAAAGTGCAGTTCTGCGCACCAATCTGGGCTGCGCCCGAGGCAGTTGCCCGTTTATTACATCCATTGTTCAGCTCCTGGCGTTAATAGTGTGGTCTATGTACCAAATAATGATAATAGTTTCAATTATGCTATGTGTGAAAGTTAGGCATAGAGATGTCAAGAATGAAAGAGTCTTTTCATATTATATTAGCGGGTTATTTATTGGTGTCGTGTCGGCACCTTTGGTGTAATGGTCAGTGTGCTTATCAAGCATTGGCCGTGGTCTGACGGCTAGCTTTCATGCTAAATAAACGGACTATCCAAGTTCAATGCCTGGCGGATCCACCACTTCTTAACTGATTTTACATCTGAATTTATATTTTTTCTCAAGCTTATATACTTATAAAGTCTTCAAGCGTTAGTAAAAAATACAAAAAAACGCTATATAAATCTCCGTCTGACGAAAGACTGTTGCAAATAAATCAGCCAATCGTCTTGGAACTTTGATATCTTTGCTATCGGAATTTTTAATTTAATCTGTTAAGATTGTGTGCTTGCTGAAGACAACAGTTTGCCATCTATAAACCACGCAGGAGTCTTCTATTCACAAAATGGCAAAAAAATATACTCTATTGCGAGGGATAAATAGCCTGTCGTTGCCGTTGTGAGCAATCTGATATCGGGAGTTCGGTTTCTAGAGATTTCTACGCCCTGGCTACATTCACTGTTAGATCTTCTTCCAATCGAATGAACGTTTTCCTTGGTTTAACTGACTTACGATAATGACCTAATTTATGCAAAATGGTCCTGTCTAAATATAATCGATTTTGAGATATTTAGAGAAATGTAACATCGCATCGCATTTGTGATTGAGGTATGCTTAATATAATATATAATATACTCGTATGTTTCAACTAACCAAAAAAATAAGTTATAGTCTTTAATAATAATAAAATCTCATTAGACAGTAAAAACAAAGCGATGCATAAAAAAAACTAATACATGTTTCACAAGAAATAATGTAAATCATAAGTTTTTTTTTTGCACATAAATGTTCAATGTTACCATTAATCTGCCCGATGAAAGGCTGGAGAGCATTAAAACTATTCAATCATCTAGGTATTCTACTTGGTAGTCATTGTCATTATAATCTCATATTTTTATTTTTTCGATTTAACATATCCGAATTGGCCATTCGGACATATTGAAGAGCGTGGCCGGGAGGCAATAGTGTTTCCGGCCTCAGTAATCGAGCCTTCGGGCTTAGAACCACTGGAGTAGGCATGAAATTCGCGGTTCATGATTGAACATGTTGGTAATACTATTGCACTTGAAAATACAACATTCGCACACGTACACGGCGCGTATGAGTATTATTACCAGACGGTCTTCGTGGGCTAGTTGGTAAAACACGTGATTGGCAATTCAAAGGCTGTGGGGTCAATTCTCATGGATTACCCATATTTTATCAAAAAGTATGCCAGTCGGGTTTGCATTTAAGGCTTATTTAAACATATTTCCAGTTGGTTGGAAGAGGTATCCACATGGCAACAACTCGTCTGTCTGGTTATAGTACTTACTATATACGTCGAAAGTGTAATACAATACTACTCTTTTACTAGATCGGGACTCTTTTAGAACCATCCTTATATTTGATCTATCACTTACTGAAGTGCAACATTTTGCACAAAAATAAAAACATTACACGCATAGGTGTTACCCATAACAGGATGCTATAATTGTTTACAGATGATGCGATTTACAGTAGAAAGACTTCACAGTAGAGCAAACTTATTTAATCCTGTCCTAACGTACAACTTCCGTTCTCGTCACATCCATACATATTCTCAAGCACGCCATCCTGTTTTTTTTAAACCATTTTAATATACCTGCTTTTAGAATTAGATTCACATGTTCGTGCTCGGGGAAAAAAAGATTAGCAAAAAAACGCGAGACCTGCACAAAAAAAAGCACCCGTTTCAATCATCTCACACAGTTTTTTTTTTGCATATTGCCACACTTGGTGTATTTTTTTTTCGGTAAATAATTTTGCTCGCTTAAGCCGGCTAGACATGAAACAATTTTACATCATATTAATAATTGATTTTAGGATGTAACATTGTCAGCGGTCGTGGTCTAACGGTTAGGATTCACGTTCCATATTCGATTCTTTATTTGGTAGATTTTTTCAAATAATTTTGCTCTTAAATTAGTAACTTATCATTTGTTCACTGATTAAAAACACCCAAATTTGGGTGAATAGCCATTAAAAATAAAATAATGTTACATAGTACATATGTTTTTAGTTTTTGAAACATTCATGACCTTGAATTATAAAAGCCAAAATAAATTTCTAGAGGTGGCCTCTTGGCAATATAGTCACCAGGTTGTACTGTATACAATAAAAGTATGATACAATACAATACTTACTTTTTTTAGGATTCGAAGGCATTTAGTTTATGTTAAAATATTTAAACAAAGTGATTTTTAACTGGTTTAATTGTTTCTATGCCGAGGTCCGTCCTCGCATAATTAATCCGTACCGCACAGGCCAAACTGATACTCTTATATCCACGTTCATTATGTTGAGCTTATTTTATCCATTTGGCATCTGGTTATGCTATATTTTACAATTAATACTGAGACTGCTATCTCTGTAGATTATGAATATTTTTGTCACTTGTTAAAATGATTTCTGTTCGATATATTGTCATTTTTCTGAAATGATCCGTTTGACAGCCGTTATATATCTATGATTGGCGCATCTGTATTTTTTAAAGTGAATTCCCCATAATTGATTGGTTATTTGTGTCGCAATATTTTTTGACATAATTTATGTCGTCGAAATTGCGATTTTTAACGTTCATTTTTGGCTTTTTATATTAAAAATCTTTGTTTTTACAGCATAAACATGTATTTCTTTTACGTGAGTGGTTATTTTTCGGTTATATATGCATTAAATAATTAAATATGTGCATTTTGTTATATTGTTTACGTTTCTTAGTGTAATGACAACCCTAAATTAAATAACGAGACAGTCAACAATTCATTGAAATTTTTTTTTGTCAAAAAGTGCCATCAAACATAACGTAACGTCAACAAGTAGTGAATAATCGTATTTTTACTTATTATAACGCTAAATATTTTTTAAATAAAAATTCAAAAAAACAGTACACACCACTTATTTCATGCTTGGCATGGAAAAGGTTAACTGTTGAGAACAGTATTGTTTGACAGTTTCAATCTTATTGGTTGATCGCATACACGTAATATGAAATTAGAGCATGGTTGAAAAATATGACAATTTCGCATAATTTTAATTATCGTGTCTTAGCAGCTTTAGTTACACACACGTGTCTTTTTTGTTTAGTTTTCCTTTTATTCTTCTCGTGTCTTGGGTTACGTTTTTGACACATTTCTCGTGTTTTACATGTATATTGTACAGGAAATTTGACCTTAGTTGCGACCATGCATTCCGAAGGTTGTAGATAGATTGCGTGACGTAGGTAGAGCCATTTCGTTAACTACACTATTAGCTTTTTTAATATAATTATTTTTAACCGAATATTTAATTTGTAAGAAAGGAAGAAGTATAATTTTCGAGAAACTCAGAACGAATTTGTAATACGAATATAAATGGAACGTCAAAAATACAGTTGGACTAATGTTTTTGTGCTCATTGATTTTGCTTTCTATTGTAACTCACCTTTCAATATCTATTTTCAAATTTCTATCGTTTGCGGATATACAATATTTCCCAAATAACACCATTTTCTACTTGGTATAATCTTTCACATATACATACCATCACGCCGTCTCCCTATCGGGGTAGGCAGAAAGGTTTCCAGACATTCCTATCGCGACACACATCTTTCACCTGTTCTACACCTACACACCTCATACAGCTTCTATGATTTCTCTGACTTTACATTTTGTTATTTCAAAATATCATATACTTGATCCAACCATACTTTCACTCACATCTGAACTGTAAATTTGTTTTCTTAGTCTTCCTTTCATCTCAAGAGTGCCATTCTGTATCTTACTTAATACTCATTCATCCCTAATCACTTCATTCCGTATTCTGTCATACATTGTTTCCTCGCGTATTCTTCTCAGTAACCATATTTTTTTTGGGTTTTTTAGCACGTCATGGACTCACATTTGCACTGTATATTTGTTTTCTGAGTCTTTCTTCATTCATTCGTCCCACATGCCCAAATCAAACAGTGCTCTTCTTCATCTTGCTCAATACGTCAGCGTTAAGTTCACATATGACAGAATACGGAACGGTTATCTTTCATAGTTACGAATATTGCTTTTTTTTATTAAACATAGTAATATATGATACAAATATTTGTCAAGGCTATACCTATATACAAATTTATTACTTAACTAATTTTATTTGTATATTATAATTTATGAACTTACTTTATCTTATTTTCCTACATGTCATTTTATTTTTATTTTTTATAATCTTAATACAATATATGAATTCTTAGAAATAATTAACACCTACATACTACTTATGACTAGATAACAATTCTTACAACTAATTATTTAGTAAGAACAAGTCCACTCGTTCAGGCTACTTGTATTCCATCACATTCACAGCCCCAAATATTGCATTTACTTCTCCTTTCAGCGATTTCAGTTAATTGATTGATTTAAGATTTTTTATATTTCATATAAACCAAAAAAAGTATCCTTTTTGCATTTATTCGTCCATATAACTAAAAATTGTTAGCGGCGAAATGAATCAAATTCTTAAAAGGGAAACGTGTAAAGTCCTTACAACAGGAGAGAATGCATGACTAAGTGTATGGACGTGATCGAACCGATAGATGTATACTAGGATAGTATTAAGTAGATATTTTTTTATCTGCCTACCCTTATAGCAACGTGATTATATTACGTCCATATATTTGGAAGGAAAAAACAGAAATATAATTAGTCTAAAATAAATAGCCAGTCAAATATCAAAATTGATATTGTCCAGACGGATAAATACTATACCATATATAATATTATCACACACAGGACTTTGGTTTATATCAGGCATGGCCAAACCATGGCTCGCGGACAGCGTGCCTCTCTTTCGTTCCTTGAATACGGCTTGCTTACATAAAGCGAAATAATGAAATTATTCATATTTTCACAAAGTACACGCCAAACTTAAAGAATCTACCTGAATAACAGATGATTTTAAACAAAGTTTGAATGCATGTAATTCAGGGACTAGTGAGAATATTAGGCGTCAGGAATACACGAGTTGAAAAAAAGTAATTGGCTTCTGGTGGCGCCTCTGATTGACCCTCTACACTAGCGTCTAGGTGCCATTGAGCGTATTTCAACCAAAATACACAATTGCCTCCTACCAGCGAACTAGATTGACATCTAAAGGCGCCCGGTAACGTATGCCCCTCATCTATCCTCCACCCTAGCTACACCTCTGATGTAATTTCAAACGCGATCCTATTTTAAACAAAAAAAAAACGATTTTTTTATTTTTTGAGTCGTTATGATTATCCCGAAAAAATATTGCGACTTTTGAAGCTTTCTATATTCTTATATATGGGTCTTGATGACATAAAGCTTGACCACTCCTGGTATATTACACCACACAAGGTTTTGGTTCATATCTATTATCTGCCACTAACTCGAACAGATGTGCAAATGTTTTCTTATCTTCGCTTCCCCTTTCTGGGCGGATCCTTGCAACACCCTGCTTTGTCTAACATCTCGACTTTGTGTATCATATCCTTGTGTGAAGGGATGAAGGGCTTTCGATAAAAAAATACCATCCCTTAAAGATATATTTTCTTCAGTGTTTCTAAATCTTGATTTACTGACTTAACCTTATAAATGGAGATTCGAAATTAATTCGGTTAAAATATTAGTTGGGCCAAATACTCGTACATCTAGGGAATTCATTGCTTTAAGAAATTTTCTTTCAACCAACCAGCTTATGCTTCATAATTATTATTGATATCTAAACCGTGTCTTAAAATAATGGAAGGAGTCGATGCTTGAAGAAATTTTAACTGAGGGGAAAAATATGAAGTGTGACTTAATATGAGAGTCAGAAAAGTATCTATGACAAAACGTATGGAAGCGGAAGAGGTGATAGTTGAGTGCGTGGATAGAAAGGCGCGGAGATTCGTCATGATTGGCCGCCTTGTTAATGTTACTTGGAAGTTTGTTGTTAACATGCTTCAGAAGTACTGAATTATATTTATTAACACAAACAACAACTTAAAATAACTATACATATCCTTCGATTTATGCGGTAGATACGTTTCAAGAAAATGCGTTAATCGAAATCCGCTTAAATTGAGGTACAGAACTCATAAATGTCGAATAACATTTATTCGACATTTATGAGTTATGTACCTCAATTTAAGGTACATAACACCTTTAAGGTACATTTAACAGGTTTTTAAAGGTTATTCGACATAAATGTCGAATAACCTTAAAAAAGGTGTTACTATAAAACGAATCGACCAACTTAACAAAAATAAGAGAAAGGTTTTATAAAATATTTTTATTAATTAATGAAAATATAATTTTTCGATACACTGGTACTAATTGTTTGATGTGACAATAAAATAAAATGGAAAAAAAATAATGAACATTATTGCGTATGTAGATGTTTATTGTGTCTTACCACAAAAAAACGCGTTCAACGAATCGAATAACTTAATTAAAATCAATGAAAGGTCAAATAAAATATTTTTATTTATTAATGAAAATATAATTATTCGATACACTGGTACTAATTGTTTGATGTGACAATAAAATAAAAATGTATTGTAGTTAAGGAAAATTATTTCCTATGTAAATATTTATTTTGTTGTTAGTTTACCTACGCCTATCCGACTTGCAGTGTCAAGTACGCAGATTGAAGAGGCAAGTACAGTTCGTAAAGATATTTAATTTACTAGACGAACAATCTAAAAATCGATTGTCTTTTAAAAAGTACTTGTTGCAACCCGTGAAATATTCACGGAAGTAAAACAAATTATACATTTTTGAAATACCGAATGGAGCAAGATCAGCTTAAAGTTTTTTGGGTTCATTAATGTTTAAAGTTTAAAATAAAAAAGGTACATCTTGATTGATGAATTATTTAATTCTCAAAAATCTCTTTATACACGATGTTTTGTGTAGAAACATTACTGTTGTTCAATTTAAATCGTTGGTAAAGTTTTCCTTGAAGACTTGTTTCAGATATATTGACTGTAATGTTTTCGCGTTTCCGGCATCTTGTAAAAGCCACATATAATATAGTCTGCATTCAAAAAAAGAGCATAAGATAAATAAACACAAGTAATTATAAGGTTCAATATAATAGGAAATAAATAAATTATTTAATGAAATACAATTCAAAATAAATTGGCATCGTCCCCTTTTACACCGATTCGTTCAGTATAATTTCAATATGTTTCGAAGTAGTAAACACAAGTAATTATAAGGTTCAATATAATAGGAAATAAATGAGTTATTTAATGAATTACAATTCAAAATACATTGGCATCGTCCCCCTTTACACCGGTTCGTTCAGTATAATTTCAATTTGTTTCGAAGTAGTAAACACAAGTAATTATAAGGTTCAATATAATAGGAAATAAATGAGTTATTTAATGAATTACAATTCAAAATAAATTGGCATCGTCCCCTTTTACACCGGTTCGTTCAGTATAATTTCAATCTGTTTCGAAGTATTCCTCTCTCGCTCTCTTGTATTCAAAATTCAATTCTCGTATTCTTTTTTTGGCGACAACCGTACGGGTTTTGGGGTATTTATATTATGATTCGTCTTAACAGGGTTGAGATGAAACTGCGTAAAAAGAATACGTATAAATCGAGGGGTATGTGTATTATGATTCAATACATGTTGTTAACAATATGTTTCTTATCCAGTCGACTTTATCTTAAATGTGTTATTGTCGATTGTTCATTGTTTAAGCTGCATTCTTTGTGGCCATAACACATCTGCATTTTATGTTTATATTCATTTTATAACATAACTTTTCATCAATAAGAAATAACCTATATTCTAATTTTATTTTAACTAAGATAACTAACGGCACGAAATCCATCAAAATATATTGTATTTCAAACTTTTTGAACGACACTGATACACTTTCAGGAAAGTATCTTAGACCAGTACCTCATTAAAAACCTCTCGTTTAATTTTTTAGTCATATCTTGACACTCTAGTATACGGAACTTTTTGAAAATGATTGTTATACATTTATGTTTTTTTAAACCGTTATCTTTACACGTCCTCTTTATCAGACCTCCAGATTAGGAAACATGATATTTAAAAGTTATCATAATCAAAACCGGTTTTCTAGCGTAGGTGTGAAAATTATAACCACAATATTTTATAATAAATGAGACAGATTAACAAGGGTATGAAAAGGATTTATGTCCATATTCCCGAAAGACTAAGTGGACAGACCAGATAAATGAACGTAAATTGATGTAAGCGTAATTAAGAAGATATGTCAGGAAATTGGATCGCAATAAGACGATAAGAAGTTACAATCATGTATTCACTAAGGTCTCTCTACATACCACTGGATGGACAGTTGACTTCCACTCAATTGCGTGAGATTATTTTTACTAAGGTATCTATACATATCTTCTTCTTCTTCCTGGCACTGTCCCAACTCATTGCCTAGGCTCTTCTCGTTCTCAGGCTGTATATTCTTCGGTTTTGGGTGTCGCTTTCATCTAGGCCGTTTCTCTGCAGGATTTTGGAGCATTGAATCATCCAGGAGTTCTTGCGTGAGATTATATTTACTAAGGTATCTTTACATATCTTCTTGGCACTGTCCCAACTCATTGCCTAGGCTCTTCTCGTTCTCAGGCTGTATATTCTTCGGTTCTGGGTGTCGCTTTCATCTAGGTCGTTTCTCTGCAGGATTTTGGAGCATTGAATCATCCAGCAGTTCTTTGTTCTTCCTCTGGACGGCTGTCGAGGAAGATCCACAGACATTGCCTGATTTACAGTATGGTCTGGTGGTCTCCGTCTTATGTGCCCGTACCATCTCAGCTGTCGCTCTTCCCGCTTACTATTTATGTCAGTGACTCCCAGGCTACCACGAATGCGTGAGCTTTTAATTTTATATTTCAGTGATACTCCTGCCGACCACCTAAGCATTCGCATTTCTGCTGTTTCAAGTTACCTAGAGTAGGAGCTGTACATAGTCCAGCATTCTGAGCCATACATAATCGCGTTTCTAACGATAGTCTGGTATACCTTTCCTTTTAGTTTTATATGCATTTTTGGGTCACACAAGACTCCTGTTACCGATCTGAATTTCATCCATCCCACACTTATTCTATGGTCAACATTCGCGGCGCACCCCCCGTCTTTGTGAATGAGTTTATCTTTACATATCACTGAATGGTAATGTAGTTGACTACAAATCAATTGCATGAAATGTGTAAGGTATCTCTTTACATATCACTGGATATAAAAATAGTTGACAACAACTTAATTGCATGAGATATATAAGGTATATCTACATATCACTAGATAGAACAATAGTTGACTACAACACAATTGAGTGACCGCTCTACTACGGTGCCCACGTAGATGGGTTGGAAGCAAAATCAATTCAAAGATTGAATCAAAATGCTTATAAGGCGTTTTAATCAGATATTGACAGTCAATGACGGTGTTCCTTTTTTATATAGATCTTGGATCTATTTTGTTGCTAAAAATCATTTCTGGAAGGAAGATCATCAACTGTCTCCACCTTTTAGGCGACCTTCTTGGCGTTCGATATTTTGTCGAAACCTCGTGTCCTTCCCTGTATGATCATCGTCCATCTTATCCACATGGTTATGCTAGGAACGCCTTCCCTTCCTGCTCCACCCGACTATGAATTGATGTACAATAAAACCTCAATATAACTGACTAATCCAGGCGAGGAGGTATGCGTTAAAGCCGAAGGTCCGTTATATAATCAGTAGGTTTTCTAAATGCGTATGTTAAAAAAATTTACTAATTAGTTTACCTGTTTTTACTTATGTAGATACGTTTGTGTGATTAAAATTAAATATTTATAAAAAGTTAAATTTCACAGAAAAGTTTTCTTCGTATACATATTATTTATTGCTTATGTACTCATCGTAGTGTTGAGACTATAATAAACAAGTATGCGATTTAAATCCAAATAAATAAACAAATATTTCTCCGAAAATACGGTTTAATTATATTTAACTAAACAATGTTATTTAAAATAAAACAAAATTTAACCAAACATTGTTTACGAGCGGTTAAATTAACAGGGTGTTAATTTTCAAATGTGACATACGGACCGGAAATTTTGTCCGTTAAATCCGAAGTCCGTTAAATCGACGTCTGCAAAATCAAGGGTTTACTGTTATAGAAAATAGTATACCACAACAGGAAATAGTTGACCAGAACCTTAGAATGACTGATTATTAGCAACCAGAGAATTGATAGTAATTAATAAATATAAAATAAAAGTGTTAACCTGAAGAACAGGTATATAATCCGTTCATGACACAAGAGTTCTTCGAAGTAGCTTCCAAAAGTATTTTAAGTGTATTTGTATCATAGTCACCACAAGTCGATGAATATGCTCAGAAGCATGCTCAATGTTTCCTGTATAATGTAGACCACTACTGACTAAGGTAATTGTATAGATCGGTGGTTCTTAACCAGTGGTATGCGTACTACTGATTATACGCGAGATGTGACTGGGTGACACATGGATAATTTGTGTAATATACAATATTAAAAAGTGCTTATCTTCTATCACATTTACTATCAATATTAGAATGCCCGGTTGCCTCAAAGATGGTTGATTATATTTATCTTCACTCCTAATTATATGTCCCCTTAGTACCATAAACAACAAATAATATTGACACTTTTACTTTATTCCTAAAATAAAACCATAAACATTATGATGTAATTAATAAATACTTCAGTTCTTGTCAACTCATCTGATGATCATACGGTAAGTGTTGAAATGCATTGTGATATGCAAAAAACAAAGTGACAGTGTATTATTTATAGTTAAGACATTAACACTGTGGAATTTTAAAGACATTGTAATTTGCTTCGACAAACACTGTTTATTCCACAACGGTTAAAACCCTTCTATTTAACGGGAAAGACATAAATGAAATACTGTGGTGTGTATAAACTTTTATATGCTGACTGTCATAATTTCTATAAACTCGTAGGAAAGACAGGAAGATCTTTTAAAGATATTTCGTGAACACAAATCTGCCTTAATGCATCATCTAATTTATTCTGAAATGGCGCATCATTATCACCGAGAAAATCACACATTATCTATCGATGATGCCAAATGTTTGCATATCGCTAGTAACAGAACTAAATTGGACAGATTAGTAACCCTGTAAATATGCAAAGTCATTGCATTGGAAGGACATATGATAAATACATATATTCCCAAGTTCTCGACGCTGCTTGCTGAAGTTGTTTCCTATCTCCCTCTACCCATAATCCCCATCACGATTTTTTACCGTTACATGTGTGTGTATGTCGGTATCAGTTCGAACATAATTCAGTCCTGTTTGTGCTCCTGATGATGAGGTGGAAACCTTGAAACCGGTAGGGTTATACCGTTATATTAATTGTAATAAATAGTTACTAAACAAATTACAAAGTTAGGGTTTTAATTAATATTATTTTTTACGGGTATTCTTGTTCATTTTTTAAGCTACTAAATAAATTTCACGGCAATAACTTAATGAAAAGCACAGTTTTAACTTCATATTTATATATAGTATAAAACATTTTTTTCTTAGTTGTATTGAAATTTTAGAATTTCGGTTTTGGTGGAACGCATTTATGAAAAGGTTAAGAACTACTGGTATAAACACACCCTTGGGCATCTGATTTTATGACCATTTTTTCTTCACTTTTAGACCACCGTTTGGCTTTAAGTTAACCATTCAAGATCAACCGAACACGTGCTAGCGTTTAATGATAATGGCTCTTTGTCCATAAAAGTACATTTTATCTAGTATGACCACATTCAACGATCTTGCATCAGAAGAAATCTTTTTTAGTAATCCCCTTGCTATAAAATTAGTTTCCAGAGCTGTTTACTTCATCCTAAAAGGGCATTTCATCCGCCTTCACCCCACTATCACATTGTTGATCTATCAATCAGATTTTTTAGATTTTCAACCAAATTGGTTATATAAATTCTTGAGAACTCGATAAGACCATCTTTATTTTTTTCAGTAATTGCAGAATATTTCATTGAGTTAATATTTTATTTCAAAAAAAATTCATTCCAGTTTCTCCATCTCATCAGTACCATTAAAAGCATATTTTTTAGATTTTACTTATGAAATTGTTCTGAAATCTTAAATTAGTCCAAAAAGGTTATTTCTTTTAGTGGCTTTAAACCATACGCCCTATGATCAAACAACCGTTTTTTATATATTTCCATCTTACTCGGTTCTTAAAATTTGAAGTCTTTGTCCAGTCATCTCAGTTGTTCCTATTCACATGAACCATTACTAATCTTGGCACTTGGTGAGAAATGATTTTATGTCTGGTCTCTTGACAGATGTGTTCCTCAGTCACGATCTGTTCTTTTTTGTCTCCGTTTACTATTTCATCTTCCACTCGGTCAGTTTTTGCCTTTTAGACGATGATGGTGATTTCTGTTTCTTTTTATTTGTACTTCTGGTCCGATGCCCATAAACTTCAAGGCCGTGTGGATTGACTGCCATTATTATGGTCGGCCAAAGCACAATGAATCATTATGGACTTGGGCAGATGGAATAAAACGGTCTTATATTTTTTTGTATTATTTCTTGGTTGTAATTTGTAACTTAAGAGAGAGGTCAATACAGATAACTTTTAGAATTTTTTTACTTCTTTTTTCTGTTATTTTTGCCGCTTTTTTTTAATGGGTGTGATAAAATTAATATCAGTTGTGTAATGTTTTTAAAGTCGTTTGTTTCATTATTCAAATGTTTAAAACTTCCAAAAGTTTTTTTTAATCCTCTTTTTCAATATTTAACGATCTAAATAAAATTATTAATAGGATATTGTAAAAAGGTAGATAGATATGTAGCACAGATTAACTTTTTTCAAATAAAACACGTTTCTAATCGAAATTATCTTCAACGAGTATATACATAAATACGAGTATATAACATGTTATCATCACATTATCCCTCTGTCGAAGTAGGCGGAGAAGACAAAGCGCCAGGCTTTCCTATCTCGGCTCAGCCTTATATCCATGCACCTTCTCATACAACTTTTTCAATTTCTCTGAATTTCTACGAGTCCTACTTTCAGAATATCGTTAACTTATTCCAACCATACTTTCTTTGGTCTTCCTCTCACACGCCCTCCACTCACATTTGCACTATCTATCTGTTTTATTAGTCTGTCTTCATTCAATCGTTCCACATATCCAAACCATATCAGCGTACTCTTCATCATACTCAACACATCAGCTTTCACATTCGTCCATGATAACTTCATGCCGTATTATATCATGCATTGTAACTCCGTGTGTCATTTCTACATCATTTATTCGGCTCCTTACATGCTTTTTCCACGTCCGCGTTTCATTTACATTTTACAGCAAATAATATAATAAGTTGTGTAATTTATCTTCGTATAAATAATCGACTCCATGGATAAATAACTAAACCTTTTTTGAGTAAGTAAGAATAGAATATCTGGAAATTTGAGTAAGTAAGAATAGAATATCTGTAAATTTGAGTAAGTAAGAATAGAATATCTGGAAATTTGAGTAAGTAAGAATAGAATATCTGTAAATTTGAGTAAGTAAGAATAGAATATCTGGAAATTTGAGTAAGTAAGAATAGAATATCTGTAAATTTGAGTAAGTAAGAATAGAATATCTGGAAATTTGTATAAGATCATATAACATATATGAATCAATTTTAAATTTACGCTCTGTTTTCCTGATACCTATAACCCGCGTAAATGGAGGAATAACTAATTTAAAAATATAGACTAATATGTTAGAATCAAAATTATAGATTATTTTATCGTGTACATACACATATTTATATTTGTATATTATGATATATCTTATATATCCTTGCTACCAAATCAGGGGCCACTGCCTCGACGCTGTTAAAAACGGCATATACCAGCCACATAAATTGTGATAGGACTTCTTTATTCTGCTTTATTGCTAAATCTTAGTTTATGGTCACTTGGTAGGTTTCTGCGATTTTCTTATCAATATGTTTTTTTAAACATATGCAGACGACATCCGTGGCCTGGTTGGTAAGACGTATGTCTCCTACCCCGGAGGTTGCGGGTTCAAATCCCGCTGAAACACTTATTTTAAAAAAAGATTCCAGTCTGGTTTTATTAGGTGTACAAATAAGTTTCCGCCGTTTTTTTATCAAAAATTGGGCATTTATTGTGAAAGAACGGAACCTCATGTTTTATTCGAAGTATTGCCCATCGCTTGCCACTACCTTTTCCCATCTTTCTGGCAGCATACGGATACAGCGTCGGAAGAATGCTTCATCTTTTGAGGCTATCCACGAATCGACCCAATTTTTGGTATCTTCATATGATGTGAAGTGCTGCTCAGACAGGTCATGCGTCATCGATCGAAACAAGTGAAAATCAGAAGGAGCAATGTCTGGTGAATACAGCGGGTGGGGTAAAACTTCCCAATTGATTGTTTCCAAAAAGGTTTTGACCGGCGCCGCAACATGTGGACGAGCATTATCATGCAGGAGAATAATTTTGTCGTGTCTGGAGTAGCAGTGGGCGCGCTTTTCCTCGAGTGCTCGACTCAATCTCATCAATTGTGCTCGGTAGATAGCCCCAGCAATGGTTTCGTTCGGTTTGAGCAACTCATAATACACGACACCAAGCTGATCCCACCAAATACACAACAAGAGTTTTTTTCCATGAATATTTGGCTTAGCTGTAGATGTTGAAGCATGGCCAGGGGTTCCCCATGATTTCTTCCTTTTTGGATTATCATAGTGGATCCATTTTTCATCACCAGTGACTATACGGTGCAGAAAACCCTTTCGTTTATGCCTGGCAAGCAGCATTTCACATGTGGAAAATCGGCGTTCAACGTTTCTCGGTGTCAGTTCATATGGAACCCAATTTCCTTGTTTTTGAATCATTCCCAATGATTTCAACCTATGTGAAATTGCTTGTTGAGTCACTCCTAATGTAAGTGCAAGTTCTTCTTGCGTTTGGCACGAATCTTGATCCAATAATACTTCCAATTCCGCGTCTTCGTACACTTTCGGCCTTCCGCTACGTTCTTTGTCTTCGATGTCAAATTCACCGTTCTTAAACTTTTGAAACCACTCACGACAACTTCTCTCACTTAAGGCAGCCTCACCATATGCTTCTACAAGCAATCGATGCGCCTCAGCTGCAGATTTCTTCAAATTGAAGAAGTAAATCAAAAGTTCCCGCAAATGACGCTTATTCGGCTCAAAACTTGACATTTTCGAACACAAAAAAATATGTTATACTGATAAAAATTCACTAATATTTCAAGGTCATGTTGTTGACAGATGTCCAACCTTACGATAATGACATTTTACATCTGACAATTTTAACCATAACTTACTGGTGGCGCCAACTTTTGTCAAACGGCGGTGACTTATTTGTACACCCAATAGTTTACGGCGTCTTTAACATTTTTCTGGTTGGAAGAGATATTCACATGGCAATAAGGCCGCCGCTATATACAAAGAAAGTGTAACGGGATACAATACAGATGCGAGGAAGTACCAAATGTATGTTCCCGTTAATGTAATAATTTAAAACTATCAATCCTGAGGGTATATTAAGCAACCGTTGCTTATATTCAACGTGAAAGACGCTGCTTAAAATTCACGTTATAACAACTTTTTATCACCACCTATTTACAACATATAACAATCAAGAACGTCAATAAAGAATAAGGAACTATTGTATACACATAAAACAAGTTGATGGCTGAGAGAAGTCAATCACCGAGCCATTAGATGATTTATGAAGAACAAGCAATTGGCATTCTAACATCATGTCCCAGCCTAGGGGCGACTAATCTGGCTAACATCATGAAATTTTTAGTAATCAACGTCATAAATTATTTAAATCCCGTCGGACTAAGACAAGTTGTTTTATTTTTTATTTATGTATTATATATAATATAACGTCACCAGCTAATTTAAATTCCTCTTTTTTATTATATACTTCAGATGTAGTATATCAAAGATACTGTTAAAAATATTTTGATTTATATTGCGCATTAGTTCATTTCGCTATGTAAATTGCTCAATTGGTCGATAAGATAATGGATCGAACCCAATACTATCTTATAAGAGTCAAACATTAAATCAACTAGGCCACGGGTATCGTCGATAATTTTATAAACCATACCAAAGGTTTTCAAAGTGTGCGCCTCGGCACCGCGGTATATTCGATATTTTTTTATAATTCCTAGTAATCTTAATTCAGCGAACGATCATAGTAATCTTGAATATATCAGGTCTGTAAATATAAAAACCGGATTTTTTTATAGAAAGTACACATTTATTGTATGAAAATATTAAAAAATATTTTATTCAAAGTATTGCACTGTGATTTACCAAGAGCATGCTCACCGTAAGCTTCGATTCTGCTTCGTTCTGCAGCAGTTTTCTTCAAATGGTAACAGAAAATCAATGCTGTCCGCGAATCGTAGTTTTCAGGCACAAAAACAGACATGTTCAACGCTATGAAAACATATGTAGTTGTATTAAACTTGTGTTGTTGTGAGTTAAAAGTCTTTGACACGTAAACACAAGAAAAAGGCGTCAATGACGCGGTTTGACCGTCACTACATTGACAACTAGAGCCATCTATGAGCAAATTCCGGTTTCATATTTACAGACCTGGTATATGATGAGATTCAATTTTTTTAAGGATGCGTATCATTTGCTGAGTGCTAAAGATCAGTGAATCCTGGTTCTGTTTGCAATCTTGGCATTAACTCAAATAAACTCCAAATATCGCCCAAAACTCGATAGTGAGAGTACCTGTGTATAGTTTCCTTCCAAATTTATGATAAACTATGTGATGGACAACAGGCTCGTTCATCCCACTAATTTGGTAAGTTATTTTCGAGGGCGCGGGGAATCGTGAAAAAAATCTTTATACACTAAGGGTGCCGCGAAATGAAAAAGGTTGAGAGCCATTGAACGACGCCGTTTGAATTTTAACCTGAAAGTAGTAAGGGATATTAGAGAATAAAATAAACGTTAAATTGAACATACAATAATAGCAGTTCAATTAGACTTCGCCAACAGAGCACCCTAGTACCATGTGGGTTAATAATGGAAACCACCCTTATCTCTATTGGATCTGTGAGGCAACGCATTACATTAGCTGCCAATGCTGTTCAATTCATCCCCTAGCAGTATTAGGATTGGGAACAAAGGTGTGAATCGATTCCCACCATTAAAAATCTCCCAAAGTAAGGGAAGGATATCGAAAATATTGGGAAATGCTTATTGTAATGCGACCCCATAGGTATATTTCAAATGGTATATTAATATTCACAGGGTAAAAGTTAACAATAATATCTAAAATACACAATTTTTGTGACGACAATATTATTTTATTTATTTATTGGAAAAATATACGACACATGGGTACTTTGCAAACCATAGTAACATTTACTAAATTAATGATAAAATATCAACAACCCGAAAAATCAGCACAATTCAAATCACATACGGCATATGAAATCAGCACAATTCAAATCACATACGGCGTATGAAATCGGCATAATTCAAATCACATACGACATATGAAATCAGCACAATTCAAATCACATACGGCATATGAAATAAATTATGTATAGTACAATAGTGAAATAAGAAGAAAAAACTAAATACAAAGTTATTTTTTAATAAGCAATCCACCCAAACTTGGATGATTTGTGCCATCAAATTCAAATCATTATGCAATTATATTAGTCAATATAATAAAACTTTTTTTTTTAATGACAATTCTAGACATTTTAAAGTCAGCTTAAAAAAATTAACAATCGATCTATTGTATTATGTTAGTGGAAAAGTTTCACGAAGAAAGAAGAAACGCAACATTTAATGGACGCGGTAAATATATGGATTTTAGTCAATCAAATCTGTCTCGCAAAGGACACACAAAAAATACATGGTATATAGTTTCATCATCCAGACCACACTCACAGCAAGAATTCTCCAAAATACCGATTCTGTAAAGGTGGCTAGCCAGCCACCAAGTAGCGGCCCGTCCGCAAAAGACATATGATAGAGACTTTCATCTTGTTCATTTTTATTTTATAATATTAAACCATGGTTTCAAAGGAATAGATTGTTGGATTGATTTATATCTAGAACAAAGTTATTTAAATTACCAAAAATACGAATATTATTATTTTTATTTATTTATTTATACACGACAAGTAATTTGAGAAATACGTAATTTATGAACTCAACAACATCAACATTAAAAATATCCACCAAACCAGATATGGAGCTACTCAATTGATAATATACACAACACAACTATACTACATTTAAAGCCAAGCCATTTAATTCGTCTTCCGTTGGTAAGTTTTCTGTGGTTTTCTTACCAAATATGTTTTTCCAAACATATGCAGATGCGGAGAAGTGTCTAATCTAATGGCCCCTGCCACCATCTTTCTATCGTTACTCTCAATTTAATATGTCAATATTAGTGGGTTCGAATATCGAATAAGGGCGTTGTTGAGAATAGTCTGCTTTCTAAACGGCGCTATATAAATTGTCTTTTTATTATTATTTTTAGAAAATATCATACATTTTCGGATATTTAACCTTTTGTAATATCATATTTTGAATTTAATCGTTTTTGTATGTCAAGATGTCATAATATCGATTAAGCATACCTAAATGATAATTGTATGTTAGGGGTGCGCCCTCTGGAGCGCGTACGTAGTACGGTGAGATCATCTGGATTGCGGCAAACCGAGCAAATAGTCCCCGCTATCTTAATTGCACTTTTGAAGTACATTCCTCAAAACCTCCAAGACATTTTTCACAAAATGCTTCTACGAATCACACTCTTGAAGTAACTTAGGTCATTAAATGACGCGATAGAAATTAGTCGACGATTGTTAATTCTTTATAACAAACCAGTAAATGTGGGTTGGATCCTTTTTGCATATGTATGTCCAAATAGCGGCATTCGCCGTATTATTATATTATAATTTCTTTGTACAAAGTAAACCCAAATTTATTAATACGTGATAATATTTTCCAACCTAGTTAAATATAAATCAGACTGGAACTGTATTTGAAAAAAAAAATTGTGCCAATGGGAATCGAACCTGCAACCTCCAGGTCGGAATACAGGCAAGAGTCTTTCGATAACTAAACTAATTATATATATATATCTAATAACAACTAAGAAAATACATATCAAATCTATTTTAAAAGTTATCTGTGTATTATTCGTATTAAGTGCGCGTTCCGAAGTGTTACATCAAAACATCATTACAGTTTAATGTACTCGTATTTAGATTTCGTTGTATATAACCCGATTGTTTATTTCCATGTGATAATCTCTTTCAACCAACTATAAATGTGATAAAGAGGGCAGGAGTGAAAACCAGACTGTACCTATATCCTATATATCATTTAAAATAATTAGTTACCAACGGAAATCGTATCGGTCTTAACAACTAGGCAGGCCATGGAGGTGGTTAATTTATTGCATATCGTAGGAATTAACTTATTTTTTACGAAAATTACATACATATTTTTACTACATAATGGAAAGGATTAAGCTTTTAAGTCCTTTGCTACTTCTGTGTGAAAGGCTTTTTTGAGGAGCTTTGAATGGAAATCGGTTGCAGGATATGACATTGCACTTCTTGCTCAGTTTGTGTACCTCTTGTCACGAACGATGACGGTGCTAGGGGATGGGATGATTTATTGAAGAAAGGAAGTATAACTTAACAGCGTCCAATCCCTTGTCATGGGAAGAGGTGCCATGCTTTGTATAGTAAGAATCTAGGGGCCGAAGATCTTATGATTAACTTGATAAGTCAAAGGGGAGAATGAAGCCTTAAGGGCAACGAGCGCATACAGACCTTCAACAATCAAACAGTCATGACAGTTTTGTTTAGAAATGTATATACTTTTAATACACTTGTCAACTCTTATGTAACTAGGTTTTAATATTATTGTGTACACTTGTCAACTCAGAATGTAACTAGATTTTAATATTAATTTTTACACTTGTCAACTCTAATGTAACTAGGTTTTAATATTATTTTGTAGACTTGTTAATTCTAATGTAACTAGGTTTTAATATTATTTTGTACACTTGTCAATTCTAATGAAACTAGGTTTTAATATTATTTTATTTACAATTAAAAATGTGTTTTTTTTATGTGGATTTAAAAGTTTCCGACCTGAACAAATCCGAGCGTGCGTAGGCAGATTGCGCACCATTGTTTGGTCAGGCGATATTATAGTTATAATTTGATACCCTCAGTAGTACATTAACTAGAGCTGATAGAAGACGTATTGTTTCGTTATATTATGAAATGCTAAAAATTGAATATCGCGCGGTTATCAAGTTTCTTTAAAAAGAAGAGAAAAGCCTGGTAGAAATTAAACAACGTTTAGATACTGCTCCGCGAGGTATCAAATTTGTTGTTTATAAGTCTTGTTTACGCTCCCCTGAAGATGAGGTGAAAGCCTTGAAACCGGTAGGGTT
Organism: Odontocerum albicorne; assembly: GCA_949825065.1. NCBI lineage: Eukaryota > Metazoa > Arthropoda > Insecta > Trichoptera > Odontoceridae > Odontocerum > Odontocerum albicorne. The sequence goes on from OX463861.1 coordinate 14,201,017, forward strand.
ATACCGTCATAAAAAAAAAAAAAAAAAAAAAAAAAAAAGTGGAATAAACAGTGTTTGTTAAAAATAAATTACAATATCAAATTTGAACTGTTGCATAGCCTTACCATGCCGTGGGTGTGCCCAGGTGGTATCTGTCCATATACGATCTGCTCTAAATTGTTAAGGCTGGCAAGTTTTGCACCCTAGTGGTATGTACTTTTTTTTCATTGTACGAATTAGGGAAACCTGATATGTACAAACGATTATTACAATAAATTAAATGGACATATTTGAGGTTATGGCGAGCTCCGTGATCTAATAAGACTTCCATCTAGGGGGTTGCGTTCGATTTTCGATCGTCGACCAAAAAATTGGTCCCAATATGATAAAATAGTTTGTCTGGTAGATCTGTGTGTTTTGTTTCATCATTTTCACGTGTGGTATTATTGCCAACACGTGCGATAACGTGTGGTATTATTGCCAACACGTGTGATAACAACTACTAGTAAATAAACTCTCCAGTTGTATACAACGAAATATACAACGAAACAATATTTCTCTACGAAACAGCGCAATATAAATCGTCTGTTTATTGCACAATTTCGTTGCATACAGTACAACCTGGCGGGTTTATTACCATGTGGCAAAGTCTTCCAACCAAGCAAAAATATGTTTAAAGACGCTTTAAATGGAAACGAGAATGGAACCCTTTAAAACACCTATACACTAACTGGAATCGAACTCGGGGATTTGGATGACACGACTAAGCCGTGGAGATTTATTATATTTTCATTATTAAAGCATCAAAAGTGTCATGTTGGATCTCTACGAATCTTACATGGATTTTTCAGCCAACGAAACTATATAATTTGCATCGTCTGAGTTAATCACTTAATACGTTACTCAAAATACAGATTTATTATTATAAATTCCAGTGAATATAAGCATAATTTATTTTTGATAGCTTATTTATTTAAATATATAACTTCTAAATGACGTGTTTAATTTTAATTACAAATATTTGTCAGAAGATTCAAGATAAATTGACTAGTCCCGTATATATAATATAATGTATTGAATTTACTTATAATTTATATGCAATTTTCTAAATGATTCTGTTTATTTAAATTTTTGCGTTGGACGTTATTTTCTTAACCTATACAAAACTTGACATACATTTAACTATGAATCAGCTGAGTATGCAGAGAGGATAATGCCTGTTGACTGGAAGTCATTTTACTATTATATCTTTAAGTTCAAATACACACTGAAGGAATGGCTCTTTTTTTCTGATGCCATCGATAATTGAACCCGAAATCCTCAGGTGGATATAAAACAAGCACCTTACCAACCAGGTTGTCATCACAGAGGTCGTCTTTTTGCATAATTGCGTTAAATTATTGCATCTGGTATTTAACTGTACGTTTACCTTCCTATTACCTGCCACTTAATTCATTTCATGTCCAACATCACACGTAAACCCAGATGATTAATATACATACATACAATACAACAGAGCACCTGACTTTCCTATCTCGACACACATTTGTCACTTTTACATCCATCGACCGTCTCTTTCAACTTTAACAATTTTTCTAACGTCTTACGTTTTCTTATTTCAAAATATAATTAATTTTATCTAACCATACTTTTCTTGGTCTGTCTCTACCATGCTTTAAGCTTACATTTGCACTGTATATTTGCTTTGTTAATCTTTCTTCATTTATTCTTTCCACGTCTACATACTTGTACCATCTCAGTGTGCTCTTCTATATCTTACTTACTACACAAGTCTTAAGTTCACATTCATCACTAATCACTTCTTTCCGTATTCTGTCATACAATCTCACCTCATGTATTCTTACTAATTTAGTAATCCAAACTCATTAATTTTAATAACGATTTGAAACAGTATCCTGTTATCGGCAAATTCAATTATTTATATTCTTTAAAGTTTTTTAATCTATTTTTTTTATTAAACACATCTAAAATATAAAAAAATATCATATATCCGTCGAGAATTATCCATATTAATTAACATTATTTATGACTATTTAATTTAAATTATACTGACAGTAAAAATTTATAATAATAAAAACGGTCTAATCGATGTCAGACGTTTTGCGTATTTTAGAGGGCCAGAGGTCATCGTGAGAACACTCTTTTTTATGGGTTTGTCGGACTGTTTGAACTCTACATTGACTTATTAACTTGTTTGCCGAAAAATTATAAATTCTTTCAAGCATACATTTATATACTAACCAGAGTTGAAACAAGGTACTTTAGCATGTGGGGCACCCATTCGAAAACGCGCCCTCACAATAAGATAACTATTTTTTTCTGTACATGTTTGGGAACGAGTAAAATTGATGACCTCCGTGGTCCAGTTGACAAGGTCTATAATCCCGTTTGCACTCATTTTTTTTTCAAAAGCGTTTCAGTCTGGTTTTAATTTCAAGCCTTTTAAACAACTTTCAGGTTGGTTGGAGCACATTACCACACGGTAATAAATTAATAATTTCACAAACTTGTACTGTATACCGCATGCGTAATAAAATAATAAAAAAAAATTGCAACATTTTCAGCTAATGGATGTTTTTTTTTGCTTTCTAAAAAAATCGCTTCGCCTAGTCTTCAAAATACGTTAAAATTGGTGGGTGACTTTACCCTAGAATATAAATCAACGGATAAAAAATCTAAATTCAAACATTTATATTATTATTTTCGATTTTTAAGCTTGTTTTTTTTCTCAATTATTTCATGTTATTTTTCCCCCTATTTTTCGTATCGATTTTGGCACGCTTCAGCTATCGCGCCTGGGGCTAGTGCCCTGGTTGGCGCACCCTTGTAACGGCTCTGAAACTAACATTATCATTGTTATTAGGTCAAATAGTGGTTTTCTCTTCCAAAACATAAAAAATATATATATAAAAACTATTTTTATTAATTTGATTAGTTTACACTGGATGTTTTGATAAGATTTGATATAAAAAAATAATAAATTTTGCTATCTGAGACATATTAAGTTAATGGCGTGTTGAAATAGAGAACAATTTAAACAATAGACTTATTAGTGTTCAAATGCACCAATAAATCATTTGCACAATATTTGATAATCACAATGTAACATACAGTGATGTACTAATTATTACCCTCATTGATGTATGGAAGTAAAGCTTGTACATTGAAAAAAACTAAATTAATGCACGCCTTGTGAATAATACTAGTAGTATTACCAACACGTACGACGACACGAGTTACGTGCCTAATCCAGTGGTTGTAAACTCGAAAACTCGATTTATTGAGCCAGACAATGTTTTCTCTTTATATTGTAAACCGGTCGTTTATTTTAAACTTGTCTACTTTAATAATGCGGATATGTTGAGGGGTTTCATATTTAAACACTTCATTGGACAATGTACAAATTGTTGAATTTGTTGTCAAAGGTCCAATATCTATCTTCCGACCAACTAGAATATTAATCAATTTTATTTCCAGGGTTTGGTGAAAGTTTTGCATAAGTTTTTACAAATAAACACGGAATGTTTTGTATATTTCAATATAAACATTAAAAAGTATAAATAAATATAAAAAAATATATTTTTCGTTTTTATAGTCTTACTTTTTCTCAAAAAAGCAACCAGGTGTCGTCACCTTGAAAAACATCTGTAAACAAGTTAAAACACACCTTGTATGCAGTGACATGGTCTGTTGACATACAAATGTATATATTTTTCAATCTCCACGCAGCGCAAACCTATTTTTATGCAATCCGCATTCCTGAATCGGTAATGTTCCACCTGATTGAATAACCAGAAATATATGTTTAAAATCACACACGTTTCGGAGAACCATAACGCAATTATCACTTAATGACTTCGCATTATAGGAACGATCTCTTTAATTGCATTTATCAGCCTTTTTTTTATAATTGGGTACATATATACGAGTATATATGTTTATCTTAATTTATTTGTAATATGTAGTTGATTTTTCACAGTTCAGATTTGCAGTCTCGACCTAACATGAGAAGACTGAAGGTACTAGGCTGTGGAACAACCTAGATGAAAGTGTTTTATTACATATATGTGTGTTCGTAATAGAACGCATAGAAAGATGATGATGCTATATAGGCACCTTGAAAGGTTTGACAAAGCCATTCATCCCCTATCCCTTGAGGACTTGTACCTCTTTACCAAAACGCCATTGAAATTTCGATGACATCAATAAATCTCAACTCCATCATTCAATATCGACTACATCAAGAATTATAGGCTACGTAGATGAATATCGACTACATCAATACATTTCGATGACATCAATACATTTCGATGACATCAATAAATGTCAACTCCATCATTCAATATCGACTACATATATAAATTTCGATGACATCAATAAATGTCAACTGCATCATTCAATATCGACTACATCAATAAATATTGATTACCATCAATAAATTGAATTGAATTAAACTAAAAACTAGAGAAAGTAAAATTCAAACCAGTGTCAGTGATGAATAACAAAACCATCTTCCGTCAGATTTACTTAATAATAATAATAATAAATGGGCAATTTATACAGCGCGTTTTTTTAGAAAGCAGACTCTCATCAAGGGCGTTCTTACTCGAGATTTAAACCCACTATTGTTGACAGATTGATAATATTATAAAATATATACATATATGTGTATCATATATAAATTTAGTGAATAGGAAGGTGATGGCTGCAGCTATTAGATTTGGTACTTCCTCGCATCTGTATTGTATTGTATTGTATTGTATTGCATTACACCAGGGGTAGCCAACCTTTTGCATACCATGCGCCAATTTTATCACAGACGAGTTCAGATGCGCCATACAACTCAAGTACTTTTTTTACCTTCTTACTTTCACGTTTGGGGTTGTAAAATAGGGATAGGGGTAGGATCTGCTTCGCTTAGGGGAGGAAAAGAAATAACTCAATCACGCAATTCAATTAATTAATTTACGCCATTTCAAAAGACACACGTTTATTGGAGCACCAATCTACAATAGTCAGAAATGATCTCTTGGACGAGAGGGTGATCGCTGTCGTGGACCCCACTGATGGTGCTACAGCTGCCGGAGAGTCTCGTTTGGTGAAGATAACTCCTCGCCTTAAGTGACAGCTCACAAGTTCTAAGTGTCGGACATCGTAAAGTTGAGCATTACCGAAAGCTGTATGAATTGAACTGAGAGCACTTTGGTGTTGAAAATATGAAGATGTATTCAGTTATGACGCCTTTTTTAAAAGAATAAGTAGGCACAAGGATGCAATGCGCCACTTGTAATCCCACCACGGTTTGGCCACCCCTGCATTACACTTTCGTTGTATACCATATAGTACAACCTGGTTGGCTTATGCTATGCGGAAATCTCTTCCAACCAATTAGAAAGATTTTTTAAAGACGCCGTAAGTGAAAACCAGACTGTAAGCCTTTTTTTAAAAAATCTGGATTTCAGCGGCATTTGAACCCGCAACCTCTGGGCTGGGAGACAGCCGTCTTACCAACTAGGCCACGAAGGTCGTCTATATATGTTTAGAAAAACATGTTGGTAAGAAAACTACAGAAAATTACCAAGGGAAGATTAATTAAGATTTAGTAATGGAACATAATAAGAAATCCTATCATAATAAACATGGTTGATATATGCCGTTTTTAACAGCGTAAAGGCAGTGGCCTCTGATTTGGTTGCAAGGATATATAAGATAGATCATAACGAAACATGACAAGTATAAATATACCATTCCATTAACTAGAATCTATATATGGAGTCGCAGATTGAAGCAATCTTAATAACTGTGTTATTTCAATTATTATCGGCCTCTCCATATACGCTGCGTTCAATAAGTGTAATAAGTATCATTTGCTAGCGGAGATACACGGCTATAGAGTAACGGGGATGCCACCTCATTTTGATATTCGTCACTGAGTGGTTCCTCAAATTAAGAAGAGTAACAGAGCTTAATAGAAAAGAGAAAAATATCTATTTACATAGGCCACGCTCTTTCTGCCTCACATGTGTCAAACATGCCCCTTCTGTGACGTATGCATGGAGAGGACTAAGTTAAGCTGGATTAAATTTCCTTAACACACGAACGCTTTCGTTTTTGTCTATGATTTTATATATACGAGTATATTAAGTATAAAGTTTCTTAAGAGATTTTATTCGCCCAGAAACACACTACAGATAACCTCCGTTATCTGTAGTGTGTTTCTGGGTTTTTATAGTTGGTTTGAAGAGACTTCCTCGCGCCAATAAGTCTGCCAGATTGTATTGTACTACACTTTCGTTGTGTGCATTACAACCTGGAAGACTTATTGCAATGTGGCAATTTCTTCCAACCAACCAGAAATATGTTAAAAAGAGGCCTGTGAAAACCGGACAAATCCTTTTTAAAAAAAAATGGATTTCACTAGGATTTGAAACCGCAACCTTTGAATTTTACCAACTAGTTCCCAGGATTGTATTGTATACAACGAAAGTGTAATATACAACACAATTATGGAAATAATATAAAATAATTGGTAAGACGCTTGTCTTCCATCTCGATGTTTCGTGATCAATTTATGATAATACCTTAAAAATTGGTACCAGTTTGGTTAAGATTGACGACATTATTATTGACATGTCTAATTTTATGGTTCTTAATCCGATAAAAGTTCACCACATCGACTAAAGCGATTAATTCCAGTCCACAATCCACAAAATGCCAAACCAAATTCTTTCCCACCTACTCGAGAAGATGTTGCATCAACCTCAGCACAAGAAGGTGGTCAAATTATCGTATATTATATTATTTCAAGTTAACAAAAACACCTTCCACATAATCAGTCAGTCACCTTTCTGATAAGGAGTAAGCAGCTGGTGAGGTTGGGAACTTCTGCGTGTTCCATACAGTACACCAGAAATAATACGAATACTCGGTATGTGGGGTTCCCCACTTAACAAATCCGCACTCCTTATTAAGATATTAAATAACACCATAAAAATAAATTAACAAAACGCACACGCGCTCTCGTTTATATTAATATAAGCTTCTGAACATATGATGTGTACATCATACACGTATCATGCGGCTCCTTCACGAGCGGCCGTTCTGCTCGGGAGCAATGCCCTACAGACGTTGAATTGAAGATACGGAAGTAGGTGCAGATTAATCAGACATCCGTAGATCTTATCATTTTGCTTATGGTAGCCTATTAACCGTTTGGCCTAGTGGGAGAACGCTTACTTCGCTTTTCGGGGTTTTGGATTCACGGACTGATGATATTGACAAAGAGCAAGATTTTCCACTTTTATAATGATAAAAGAGCAATATAAAACTGAAAGGAAAGGTATACCAGACTATCGTTACACCCGCAATTATGTATGGCTTAGAATGCTGGACTATGTACAGCTCATACTTTAGGCAACTTGAAACAGCAGAATTGCGAATGCTTAGGTGGTCGGCAGGAGTATCACTGAAATTAAAAGCTCACACATTCGTGGTAGCCTGGGGGTCACTGACATAAATAGTAAGCTGGAAGAGCGACAGCTGATGCTACGGGCACATAAGACGGAGACCACCAGATCATACTGTAAATCAGGCAATGTCTGTGGATCTTCCCCGACAGCCGTCCAGAGGAAGACCAAAGAACTCCTGGATGACTCAATGCTCCAAAATCCTGCAGAGAAACGGTCTAGATGAAAGCGACACCCAGAACCGAAGAATATACAGCCTGAGAACGAGAACAGCAGACCCCAACAGCCTGCCTAGGCAATGAGTTGGGACAGTGCCAGGAAGAAGAAGATAATAATAAAAGAGCAAGTCTGCTATTTGGGTAGTATTTTCACAGACGAGGGAAGAGTTGAGGTGGATATCGAACGACGTGTAGCGATTGGAAACAAAGTCAATTTGGCACTAAAACATATATTCTCTAACTGTACAGTATCAAACACTGCTAAGATGATAGTCCCTAATAGCATCTTGGTACCATCTTTGATGTATGGGAGTGAAATGTGGACGTGGAAAAATACAGAGGAGCCGAATAAATGCTATAGAAATGTGTGCATTGAGAAGAATAAATGTAGTGACAATGTATGACAATAAGGTATGAATGTGAACTAAAGGCTGATGTGTTAAGTAAGATGAAGAATAGTATGTTAAGATGGTTTGGGCATGTAAAACAAACGAATGAAGAAAGACTACCAAAACAGATATATAGTACAAATGTGAGTGGAAGGCATGTGAGAGGAAACCCCAGGAAAGTGTGGTTGGATCAAATCAATAATATTCGGAAAGAAGGAAATTTAGAAGTGTGTCATAGAAATTTGTCGAGATATGAAAGTATGGCGCTCTATCCTCTCTGCCTATCCCGACAGAGAAGTGACGTAATGGTATGTAATTTTAATAATAATAAAAGGTAAATTTATATATTGCTGTTTAGAGAGCAGACTCCTCAAAAAGGCTCTAACTCGGAATTCCATCGCACTAGTATTGAAAGATTACAAATATTACAAAATAAATATATATAAATTGAGTATAATGATAGGAAGGTGGTGACTGCGGCCATTAGATTACGTACTTTCCCGCATCTACGTACACACGTATGTTTAGAAAAAAACATATTTGGTAAGAAAACCGAATATTTCAATGTGCATGAGGCGAACATTGTGTGCGTGGATTGAAACGTTTGGAGATATATTATCTCTACCTACCCCACATGGGGCACGGCAAGATGATATAAATGTATATTTTTTTTTAACTTAGAATTATTTTTTTGCCAAATTATTTTCTCAAAGAGAGTAAGAAGTGTAAGAAAGAAAAGAACACGTATTATGAAATTTATGGATGGATTTGTACGGAACGAGAGCTGTGTGTGTGTGTGTTGTTAAAAACGCGTGTGGATCTGTCCTCTCTACTTACCCCAAAACGGACATGACATGATGGTATGTATGAATTTTTACGGCCACTAGTTTTTAAGTTAATATTAGTTCTTATATCACCAGTCAAAAATTTTATTTTAACGTATTTTTTTTTTATTAATTCATTTATTTATTTGCAGTAAAACCGAACGTTATGCGATAATCTGCATATAAATTATACATAATACCACTCGGTCGCACGTCAAAGTCGGACCTAATGTGACAATATCATTTTATTTTTATTTTTATTGCATATAATAATTTAGTTGGACCCGGGAAAAACGGTTTTCAAAGGTCACCCAAACTTCTTTGAAAAAAATTTTTTTTTATCGTCTTACTAAGACTCTCAATCTGTTAACTGTATGTACCATATATGACCTTTTAATATCTAGTCATCCATCCGAGTACTTCGATATTACTACTGGAGGCTAACAGGGTTCTGTCTTGGGACCTTTCATATTTGACATCCTAAGAGACGTTTTATTCAGAATGTCCATGGAAGGCATGATAAGCTTTTCAATGCTGATGATGATAGTGACATTTTCAAACAAACAAAAATATTTAATTATTTTCCATATTCAAATATAATTTTTTTTCTTCATATTGTACATAGCGTTTAGTCAATTTAGCATTTTACTTTTTTTTATACATCACGATTAATGTACTATTACAAAATAATTTTTTTTATCTACTTTTATCCAATCTCAGTACCTACGGCCAATGTATTTATCCTAATTAACGGTTAAATATATCCACTTAGCAAGTAATATTCCAGAATTCAGAACACTTAAATAAACTCATTATTGACAAGCTTAGTATTTTGGTGCCAAATTTTATGTATTGGAGCGAAACGTGGACGTGGAAAAAGACTGAGAGGAGCTGAATAAATGCTTTGGAATGCATACATCGAGAAGAAAACATGAAGTGACAATACGGAATGAAGTGATAAGCTGTTAATGTGAACTTAAGACTGATGTGTTAAGTAAGGTGAAGAAGATCACACTGTGATGGATGAATGAATAAAGACTTACAAAACAGATATATAGTGTAAATGTGAGTGGAGAGCGTGTGAGTTCTAAAAGAAGTCAATTGAATGATATTCTAAAAGAAGAAAACGTAGAAAGTCTGAGAAACCGTAAAAGTTTATGAGAATATGTATGAATGTAGAAGAAACTAAGGATGTGTGTGGAGGTTGAAAAGTCTGCCGATCTGTCCTCTCTACCTCCCCCGACAGGGAAATGGCGTGACGGTATATATGTTGACTAGCTTTTTTGATATTTGTCGTGAAGCGATGTTTCGATAGGCCAAACAACTGAAGTTTTAAAACCAATCAGCTTCAATAGTTCCTGCCTAGAGCATGTGGTCCAGACGTTCAGACAAACCAGCATGTGTTGTGTCACAATCATATTCAATATTACTTTCGTTAGAGAAACCCCAAGCCTACTTATTCACCGTGCATCTAGTCGCCCCTACCCGGAGTTTATTCAGTGCTATACAATAATACAAGTAGTCCAAAACAGTATCTAGGTAGCATATTTTCCGATTAACTATGGTTACCACAAATTTAGCAGTTTCGCTTCTTTTTTTATATTGGTGTCTTAACAACTTGAGCGTTGTTACCATCCTACAAAAAATCAGTAATTTATCAAAAAACTTGGAGAACAACTGGTTCTAATGGAGTCAGTATAATTCATTTAACATCCGGAAGCCAAATGGCATTTACACGACCCAACAATGTCTGCCGCTTCCATTCAAGTTTATACGTACAAAAAGTTATAATTTATCTATATTCTCTCCTCGAACATACATCACCATCACGAAAGGCGTGTTTCTTATTGTATTGCTGCACATTAAAATAGGTTTTTTTGGAAAAGATCTCATCTTCAAAGCTGGAGCAATCATTGAGATACAATACTAAGAAACTTGTAACCTTAAAGAAATAAAAATAAACCATCGTGTTTTACTTGACCATTATTTTCAGTCCTTTTTTTATTAACTGATTCGTCCAATAAACTAACTTGCGTCAGGAATAATCACGTCACAAGTTAAAAGCTCGCGCTAATTGGCGTTTCGACGAGCATTTGGAAATTGACTTGTAGAAAAAATGTTTGTAAAAAAATCGTATTATTGCTTCTCATGAATAATGCTTCTCTGAATCTCGAACCACTAAGTATTTGGTTATGTTCTTTTTTCATCACACTCTGAATTAAGTAAGATCAAAATGAGCACTATAAGATGGTTTGGGCACGTGGAACAAATGAATGAAGAAAGACTAACAAAACAAATATGCACTGCAAATGTAAATGTGAGTGGAAGGCGTGGTAGATGAGGACCAAGGAAAGTATGGTTGCATCAAGTGAATAATATTTTTTAATAAAGGAAAATTGAGAAAAATCGTAGGATCTATATGAGAAGGTGGAATAAAATAGAGATATGTGTCGCGGAAGAAATCGATGTGCAATAAAATAGAGATATGTGTCGCGGAATAAAATATGCAATCGCAAATAAAATATTCCAATAATAAAATATTCCATTCCGCGGAATAAAATATTCCACACGCAATCGATGTGGAATAAAATAGAGATATTCCACCGATGTGGAATAAAATAGAGATATGTTGTTTATAGTTAAGGCATTAACGTTGTGGAGGTTTAAAGACATTGTAATTTTTTTTTTTTTGATAAAAATAACTTAAAATAGAGATATGTGTCGCGGAAGAAAATTCGACCACTATCTCCTCTATATCTACCTTGACGGGGAAACGGCGTGATGATATGTATATAACATATGTACTCACACTAGCTAAATTAATTTGATTTCACATTTTTCCCCTCCTTATCTACTCGTATCCATTAAAATTATACTGCAAAATAACACATCTTTTAGTGTATTACCAATACTTATTTTATTCGTTTTTCTACCATAAATAAACGTTTACGATAGGCTACATCGATTGTGTGTTTAAATAATTTGCAAGATCACGACTATTTTGCTGCTAAATTCTTGACATAGTGCTACGTAACCTTGACTCTACAGTGATAAATGTATGTAAATGTCAATACAATACCTCGCGAAACTCGTCAGCATTGCGGATTCGCAGAATCAATAAAATGCACAATGAATTTCTTCCAATTGACCTCACATATTGTTTATAATTACAATAGATATCAGAAATAATGTTTTAGTTATTTATTAGTGTTAATATGTTTTTTTTTTTTATTTTCATACAGTTGTCGAATCATCAGCTCAAATATCACCACAAGATCGCTTTATTTGGAATTTATAAAAATTATATGTATAACCAAAATTTAGGAACTAATATCTTAGGGAAAATGAATTGTAATTTTTTCACCTATTATATTGTAATAATTTTGTGGCGGAATCATCTCGAAGGGCTGTCAACACAAATCGAGACCAGAAGAGCTCATGCGCCAATCCCGGCGAATTATAATCTCAATACATTATAAACCATCGTATTGTTCTATTGGACTAGTAAGTGTAACCCGGCTTAAGCCATGTGGCAATCTCTTCCAAACATTCAGAATAATGTTACATTTACCGTAAGTTAAAACCAGACTGGAAACATTTAAAATATCATGTACCAATGTGCCACGAAACCTCAACCACTGGGTTGGAAGACACGCGTCTTACAAATAAGACAAGAAGGTCAAAGTTTTTTTAATTTCATTGTATAGAATAATTTAAAAGTGCTCGTAGAATTTTAAAGAAATTTTTCCAACTAACTGTGAAACACTACAATATATTTTTTATTAGAAATGCAATCAGTTTCTGACAAACTGGCGAGTGGAAAATAAAGAGAAATAAGATTGTTTGTTAATTATCATCAAATATTATGTATTGCTGGTATATTGGATTTTTTTTAACTGAAAATATTGTTTGTACACAATCGAAAAATATATATAGTGCCCAGATGCATGTACCTTGAATAGTACGGTTTTGAATAGTCCGGATTTTGCTATGTTACAGTTTATAAATTTCAAAAAAACTTACTGCATTATGCACTGATATTGTCTTGTTAATGTATGGCAGCACGTATCGTGTTTTAACCTGTGTTCTTACGTTAATACGATACATGCATCGGTATCGCTAAAGATTCCGTTACAAAATTACTCGTATATGAGAATTTATAAAATATACGTGTGCCGAGAAAAAGAATCACTTTGGAAACTATGCTGTTTAAATATTTATCGACGTAAAAAATGTTCTTTGACATGTTGTCTTTACTGAATAAACATTATTTACTATTATTATCTTTATTACTACTTATTTTAAGTATTTATTGCAATTTATTCACTCAAGAGTTCTTTCTATGTGCATTTTTGATAAGCTGAATATTTTAGAAATATTTTCTATAAATTGGGAGAATAAACACAAAATGACAAAAAACGGACATATCAACTTCTGCCATAACGCCACAGAAATAATCCTTACAATCATTTATAACTTGGCATATTGCGTGCGATATTAGTATAGTTTTAAACATACTTAAGTATGCTAACCAATACAATTAATTTCTCGCTTCATTTCTGTTGGTGGGTCGGAGGACGAGAGATGCTGACGAGAGGTTGACTGTCAGTTGATCAGACAGTGTTATCGAACTGTTATTACCAATTAAGAAATGGTCCCAATCACAGATCACAGTCCATAGCAACACTACGAGCTATTTTGATCGATGAATCACAACCGTAGTAGCGTTTATAGTTTATGGCAAACACTATCTAGGGCAGGAGACAATAATGTAATCATTACGAGAACACACTATCAAACAAACGATATGACATTAGAATAGCTGACTCCAGCAACAATCGTATGCATTATTCATAGACCATAGGCGCCTATACTTATAAATACTTGCATTTTTAAGTCTTAGAAAAATACATGAGATGACAATGTATGACAATATTTATCTCTAGTCATAGCAGCTTTAATGGTAATCTTTATAGCTTCAATATTGTCCTGTTTTTTACGGCCATCTGTATCAATCCGCAGATCACATTTTGTAGTACTGTGATGATAATCGAACTAATCATTTCCGAAGGGATCTTTACTCCGCAGTACATCGGTTCATCTTATTTATTTATTTAACAGTTCATTATAAACTCAATCTGGCGGGATTATTGCCAGGTGGCAATCTCTTCCAACCGACCAGACATAAGTAAATAAAAAAAGACAATGGTCACAAAATAAATTCAAATGATTATTTACGTTAACAAAATTCGTCAACAATATACATAGAAAAAATTTAAGTGAGATATCATCAATCAAATGAAAAGGAAGGGATGGTGGAGAGGAAATGAACATCAGGAATGAAACACGTTATATTACTGACTTGAAATTTTGAGTTTTTTCAGTCGTTTTTTAAAACATGCCAGGAGGCAGTCTGGCAATGGTTTGTAAGTTGTTCCAGAGTCTCACTGCATGGACAGTAAAGGACGATTTAATAAAATAAGAGTGGTGAACTGGGAAAGCCAATAAACAATCTCTGTTTGAGCGTAGCGCAAGTCCATGATCGGAAAAACACTGAATATTTTAGGTGAGATAGGGCGCGGCGGAACAGTTAAGGATATTTTATAATAGTAACAGTATGTAAACTTTGCGTCTTTTTCACGTTGAACCAGCTCTTCCTGATATGAAATGATGTGTTCGTACGTTCTCAGGTTAAAAATAAATCTTAGACAAACGTTTTGAAGACGCTGTAATTTGTCCAGCTGTTCCTCCGTAATATCCAAATAACAGACGTCCGCATAGTCCAAAATAGGAAAGAACAGAGCTACATTTTGGCTTTAGTAGGCAGGAATCTTTGCAACACTTGTAAGGAAATTAAGGCTGAAGAAGATCCTCTGCTTACCTCATTTATTTGATCTCGCCATGTGATAGTTGTATCTATTAACACTCCTAGGTTTTTGACTTTTATTTAATGGTATGATGGAGCCATCGAGGAGCCATTGGAGGAAATAAGTTAACGTTGAATTTGCTGAGAAACTGAAGATTTTCGGACGGATTCGGTTCGATATACTCGTAGTGGCGTCAAATGATAGTTTTGCTACATTCCAAGTCTTCTATGAATATATTTTCTATTTCAGGCCTTAAGCCGCTTAATAAATATATTTAATACGCTGTGTGTAATTTTCTTTTATACTCGGGTGTGTCACTACCGGAGTTCCTTAGGGCAGTTTCTTTTTCGTCAAACCTTTTAATAGCATCTGAGTATCCATGTTTCAACTATGAGTCCTGGGAAACTTATATTAATGTTTTTTTTTGTATTGCTTTCAATAAACGAGGTTATTATTATTAAATGAAGGAATGAGGTTGAAACAGTTGGGAATAATAGAATCCGAATTTTCTAAGGTGGAAGACAAGCGTTATATCATACCAATTAGGGTACCGCTGTCGTCTAGTATATAATATATGAAAACATATTAAATTTCAGGCTTTGTCTAGAGTAGTTGTTTTGTGTGTCCACAAAGTGAAGGCGTTTAGCATTGTTATTTACTTGTGCTCTATGGTCCGCCTTTCCTTTATACATATGTTTATTTCAAATCACGTATTGTAGATAATATTAATAAAAAAGGCAGTGATGTCACTAAAATGGAAGGATCAAGGTCACTCGCTCCTTTAATACGCCACTGTGAAAATCATATATATTTTTTCCATAAATTTAAACACAGCACACATGCTCGGCACATTGGGTCAACCGATGGCCTTAAATCTCGCATACTCATCTCGCCGTGCCCGATCGGCATTCTTATGATATCTCTCAGCGCTGCGCAGCCAGAGCGGATAGGAAGGAGTTGATAATTATGGGTCGCGTGTACGGGTCTTTCTTGTGTTTACAATGTTAAAAAGTTGTAGATTGATAACCGATGACGCAATGCTTTGTTTACTTGGTCTTGTATGTAATTACGTTGCTGACTGCTTCTGTGTCGAATTAATTCTACAATCATACAACTTAATAACATCATACTGTGTCCCTAGCTATGTTCGTTTTTTTATTGATGCTTTTTTTGGGAAGTTGACAATTCAATTTATTTATTTATTAGACATTATAGTAAAATATGCAAATGGTAAAATTATCGCCAAACGGCAATCTCTTTTAGTCAATCAGACAACAGTTATATTTAGATTATGGGTTCCAAGTCGGGAAAGTAGTTTCGTATTTCTCGGGTAGCTGTCGTTAAGATAACATTTTCGCTGCCAGCTTCATTTCAAACGTGCTGAATGTGTATGTTATTATGAACGATACGACCTACGTAGCCTAGTTGGCAAGACGCCTGCTTCCTACGCCGGTGGTTGCGGGTTCAAATCTCAGTTTTTTTTAAAAGGTTTCCAGTTTGATTTTCACTTAAGGGCACTTAACATCTTTCTGGTTGGTTGGAAGAGATTGCCACATGGTAATAAACCCGCCAGGTTGTACTCTATACAACGAAAGTGTAATACAATACAATAATAGTTTACCACCTTTTTTCAACCAATTTTACTTATTGTTTGAGCGGATTTTTTGGCGTCATTTTGAAGATGAAACGAAATAAGTTGTTTTTCGGTGCTTGATGCTTTTTACTATCGCAAAGCAAAAAATGCAACACAAGTAAAAACAGATATACACAGTGTATGCCAACGATGCAGTAACCTATCGTGTGTGTCAAATTTGGTTTAAAAACTCCGTTATGATGATATTGTCCGCTTTGGAAGGCCGATTACCACTGATGACGATCAAATCAATGCTTTGATAATTTGACAAGATATTGCTGAGGTACTGAAAATATCGAAAACCACTGTCTTCGAGCATTTGGTGATATTTTGGGTTTGAATTGAACCTAAAAATACAAATTTACTTTCCGGATAATACAATACTCAAGGTTTAAGAGGAAGATTATTGAACTGACGAAAGAATGAGTCTTTTTATTTCTCACCTTCCATCAAATCATATCCTTAACCATCTCAGTGTTCATCTTCATCTTACTTAATAATTCATTTTTTTCGATATACCTCTGTCATTTAAAAAACGACATTTTCGTCTAGACAACCTAATTTATGCGCTTGAGTGTTATTTAAGGCAACACTCAAAGGTATAAGAAAGCAACAAGTTCTGTTACTCTAAGATAACTTATCGCAGCTCCATTTTATAGCTTGTAGAAGTGTTGAGCAATGGAATATTTAAATCAATCGATTTCCAGTACAGTATATCCATCCCTCATGATAGAAAACGATTGTCAGCTATCCTGTGAATGAACAATGCCTGCGTGGTCTGGTTAGTACGACATTGTCGACCTCCATAGTCTAGTTGGTAAGACGCCTGTCTCCCAACCCGGAGGTTGCGGGTTCAAATCACGCTGGAATCCAGATTTTTTTCAAAAGGTTCCCGTCAGGTTTTACCTTTGGGGCCTCTGAAAATTTTCTGGTTGGTTGGAAGAGATTGCCACATGGCAATACGCCCACCAGGTTTTACTGTATACAACGAAAGTGTAATACAATACATTCTTAAACAATTTTATACCAAATTTAACTCATTTCTTCAGTAAATAATTAAGATTTAGTATTTAGTGTTACGATTGGTAAATAATTCGGGGCATAGACAACGAATAGTCCGGATGCTCACAGCTTGTTTAATACTTTTCAGCAATTCAATAAAAAAAATAAACCTTTGTATATTATTAACAGTTAAGGCATTAACATTGTGATGGTTTAACTACATTGTAATTTGTTTTTATCAAACACTGTTTATTCCACTTTCTGTAACGGTATAACTCTACCGGTTTCAGGGCTTTCACCTAATTGTGTGTGATGATGGTGAGGTGAGAGCCTTGAAACCGGCAGGGTTATACCGTTACATAAAGTGGAATAAACAGTGTTTGATAAAACAGATTATAAAATCTTTTTAAATATAAACGCTGGGGCTTGTAACATATTGTAGCCGTCGAAAGGGATTTATTATTTTCTGTTTAATTTTTCAATAGTAATATGTGATTTATTATATTTTTGATATTTGGGTATTCCTGCAGCTGTGCACAATGTTCCGTTATATTTATAGTCTTTTTCTAGATCGGTTGTAGTCGATAACAATGTATTTTTCATCTTGTTAACGTGTTTATTTTGTTATTGCAATGGTCATATTAGTATTGTGTCATATTTAATTTTATCGTTTGGTTAACTTTAGTTTTTTTAGTAATATTTCAATTTGATCGATCTTTGTCAGTCTTAAATTATTACAGATATGAAGTTACGTGTGCAACTTTTGAAAGCACTTGAAAACAACCCTTTGGGAGGTTTTTATCAAAATGTATAATTATACAAGAATATGAACACCACACACATACACTAAATTCCACCTAAAGCCGAATGTGTTCATTCACAAAACTATAGATCTTCTAAGGTTTCTTTTTAGTTTATCTTCCCTTGATAAGTTTTTAGCGGATTTCTTACTAAATCTATTTTTTAACGTACGTCGATGTGGGGAAATCTAATCTAATGGCCGCGCCCATCGCCTTTCTATCCTTACATTCAACATAATTTTTGTTGTAATATTTTTAATCTGTCAAAAATAGTGGGTTCGAATCCTGAGTTACAGTGCCTTTAATAAAAGTCCATTCTTTAAACGGCGCTATATAAATTGTCCTTTTATCATTATTATTATAAATTATTTTCACTTTATGTCATTTTGGTTTTTCGAAGCCGGTAATCATAGCGACCTCTGGTGAGGTAATTATTTATTTTATTTATTTACTCGTATACTATATGACTAGAACTTTTATAAATACATAATATGTGAAGAAAAAAACAACAGGTAATTTAATGTGCACATACTTTTTTATGGATCTGGCTTTGTTGCCTTTCATTTGTAATATCTCCAGTAAAATAGGTTTTTGCCTGTATCTTTGGAGGGTTGTGGACCTCCTTATTGCACATCACACCTTTAAGGTTATATTATTTTGCCCGGGATACGTGACCATTCCTTTACTCTGTTTCCGATTGCATCTTATTAAGAAATACTTAGTAGATCATGGATGTCGATGGTTTATAAACTAAAAGCGGGGAGTCCATTTGCATTTAGCTCACATGAAAACCAAACGTCGATTTACAGTTGAGCACATTTGCCTGTCAAAACTGTCTTCCTCATGTCCAATGCTATCGCAGTCGAGGATCGCGATTGACACTGGCAGTCACGGAGAGGCCAGGGGGGGCGCCGAGGTCAGCCTTCCGCATCCAGGGTGGGCCGTGACCTTGTCACAGATGGTTGGACTTCGTCCTGACTTTCCGCTTGGGTTGATGATTTAAACGAGGTGCAAATCCATCGGTAACGAACTGGACTTAATTGCAGAAGTCGACGATTCAAACTTTGCTTTAAATCTTCATAAATAACTCACGCATTTGTCCGACTAGTATCCAGGAGTTTAAAGATACATCATTTGATACTATATATTCTTTAAATTCAAACCCACCATAATTATCATATCAAAAATATTACAAAATATTGTAAATATATACATAAGTTAAATGTAAGGTAAGGAAGATGGTGGTTGCGGCCATTAGGAATCTAGATATTTTAGACCTTTAGATAGAAAAACATATTTGGTAAGAAAAGTGCAGAAAACTTACGAAGGGAAGACGAACTACCAATGGACCTCTGTAGATATTCTGATATGTGATAGTAACACATGCCTCCCTCCACCCATAACCCCCACTCCGATTTTTATTATTAGATGCGTGTAGTCTGTCAGGCCAACCGGGCATAATTCAGTCGTGTTTCTGCTCCCCTGATTACGAGAGTGAAAAAAATAGTGTTTTTATGAAACAAATTACAATAACTACATAGAATTGATGCCAAAGAATTACATAAAGTTTCTTTTGATTTTAACAAAAATGTCAGATCTTATCGCAGTATTCTATAATATTAAACTTACGTTGTATACAATACAACCTAGTTGGTTCTTGAAATTTCTTCCAATCGACCTGCAAGATTTTTGGAGAGACGTGGCTTAAAGTCAAAACCGGACTGGAACCCTTTTTGAAAAAAAAGTCAACCACCAGCTGGAATCAAACTCGCAACCACTGGACTGGAAGACAGGCGTGTTACCACTAGGCCACGGAGGGCAGTCTTCAATGTCGACATGTTCAATGCAATTATTATTGAAATGGACATCTGTTGCACAGGATTTAAGTGGTGCAGACTGTGCAGAGTATCAATTACGTGATTCAGCGCAATTAAAAGAACTTGTCACCGCTACTGTTAAATTGCTCGTTTGTTGTGAATTAGCGTCTCGGCACAGGCACCTTGCCTATCCATTAATCGTCTCGAATCAGTTCAATTGTTGCTCCCGTGGGCGAAATTAATTCAATCAATGAAGATTTTGGACCAATTTAAAATCTTGCATTCCTCGTCACCATTGTCTCATCTCTTTGTTGGTGGTTTAAAGTTTTTCTTTCGATGATGATGTCATCCTTGATTATGAATTTGATCATTCCATCACAAGGTGTGATTAAATGCACACTTTTTGAAGGAATGATAGGATAAAAAATAAATAACGACACCTGTCTTCCGATTCGTGGGTTACGGGTTTGATTATCTTTGGTACCAAATTTTATTAAAAGGTTTCCAGTCTGGTTGTTACTTAATGTGTTTTTAATATATTTTTGGTCGGTTGGAATAAATTGACACATTGCAATAAATCGGCCAGGTTGTATTGTATACAATGAAAAAATAATACAAATGTACACAATGATAGTGTAAATTATTAATTATATGTGTGAAAATTAGAGCATTCATGCATTCGTATGGTTAAAATTAGAGCATTCATGCATTCGTATGGTTAAAATTAGAGCATTCATGCACTCTTATGGTTAAAATTAGAGCATTCATGCATTCACATACTTCAATATGTCCGAATTGGTGACGCATAAAAGAGTGTGGCTGGAAGACAACTAATACTTAAACCATATTTTATTATTTTTTTATTTCTAGAACAACAATGCATTTATCGATCGAAGCATTTCAATAGAAGCAGAGCTAGGTGTACGTAATGGAATCATTTTCCCTACATTAGGATATGCAAGTAAAACTTGGAAGTGGCAAAGACGTGATGAAAGTTAGATAAATGCGGTAGAAAAGGGTAGAAGTGGGGTTAATGTGGTAGAATTGAAGAAAACAACGTATGAAGAATAAGGAATGAGAATATTAAGAAAGATTACGAATCGAAAGAAGGTGATGTGCTTAAGAGGAAGAAAGTATTATCGTAGGTGTGAGAAGCTTGGAAAAATATAGAAAAATATGAAACGACCGAATTAATCAAATTGCGAAACCGGGAATAATTAAAAAAATTTATAATAGAAGAGTATGCATGAAGAGTATGTAACAGACAAAAGCGAAAGATGTGTGTGAGGATATAATGTAATGGAGATCTGTTCTCTCGGTTTACGCTGGTTATTATGGTTGTATTAATAATGATGATTATATATGTATACTTTTATCATGATTAGTGTACAACTTTGATCATTTCACCATACTGATGCATTCGTATGTATGTTGTATATATGCCTTGGAATAAATAAGTGGAAAACCAGGAAGAGATAGACCGAGAAGAGAGTTGAAGAATATATCAATGTTAACTGATGTGAATATAAGAATATGAGAAACAGGAGATTACGAGTAACAAGATGAAGTGCGTGACATATGCGAAAGATGTGTAAACAGAATAGAACCAAGTGGAGATCAGTTATTTCTGCCCACCCCAACAAGAATATGACGTTATGATAATGATAATGATGACTGTCATTCGCGCGAAGTAAGTCACAGGCAAAGCTAGTCACGGGCAAAGCTAGTCACTTTACTAGTTGTGTCAGCACTGAGAAATCGTCTCGTGTATAAAGAATAAGAACATTAACATTACTATCAGTTCTTTTAATAATACATTTCATCCAATTAAAGTAATTACAGTATTGTGCGAATTAATGGAATAAAATCATTGAATCTAACTTCTCCATTGAATCTGATCCTCGAACAGTCTGCAGACCGATTATCTCAAGACCAACAGGTGGTAGTGCTTGTAACTAATTAGCGCTTTCTTTTTTAGTCCTTGTCCTGCGGACTGTGGGTATACTGGTCTCTGGTTGCACCTGCCTTCTTTCTGTACGGTGTTTGGTGTCTGCTGTCAATGATGGATTGAAAATTGGCTTACCGTGAAAGAGTGCACATTTCTCCATCTGTGGACGTACTTAAATTAAAGATTGCTAACCACGGAAGCGAAACCTGGACGACTACTTATAGTCACCACAAAATACTATGTAATAACTTTCGTTAGTGTGGCAGGATAAAATTACAAATGAAGAATTCTTAAATTTATTTGTATCTTATATAAGTATTGTACATACAAACCATCACGGTATACGAGGGTTGCTACTTAAGTTTTGAGACAGACAAGTAAAAACAAATATTTATCATCGAAAATGGCTTTATTGTTTTTCAAAATACTCTCCATGAAGATCAATACACTTTTGCATGCGTTTGAACCAATTTTCAAGCACTTTTTCCACTCCGAATGAGGTAACTTCCAAACATGCGTTTTGAACGCATCAACCGCTTCTTCAAGCGTCGAAAAACGTTGACCTCGCAATTTATTTTTGATGTTCGGGAGTAAAAAGAAGTCATTAGGTGCCAAATCAGGGCTGTACGGCGGATGACCTATCAATTCGATGTTTTGAGTGCTCAAAAAGTCACTTGTTTGAGCCGATGTGTGAGAGCTCGCATTGTCGTGGTGGAGAATGATCCGTCTTCGGCGGTTGGTTTTCCTCATTTCTCCGAACATTTCTGGCAAACAAATGGTGGTGTACCATCAGAGTTGACCGTACGACGTTCCACTAAAAGCACTGTTGCGACATGACTCTACATTCATACAACTATTTCATTACATTAATGAATACTGCATTTACTTTTATGACAATTGGTTTAATTTCAGTAGTTAAAATGTTTCACTATTTTAATCAAGAGTACCTATAAATTGATTATTTAAGTAATTAAACAATATTAGTAGATATATACATATCATCACGCCATGTCGTCTGCCAGATAGCTAGAGAAAACAGATCTCCATACGTTTCTATTCAAAATACAACTTTGTCTCCAACATTTTCATATATACTCGTATTTCATACACAATTTTCTATTATTCAATTTCTCACTTTACATTGTTTTAAAAACTGGTCATTTGATAGAGTCATGTTTCCTTTTGTCTTCCGCTTCCACACACACTTTGCACTTGTATACTTACTTAGTCATTCATTCTCTTCATATGCAAACTAGCTTAAATCTACTTTTTTCATGTTACTTAAAACATCCATTTTTGAAGTTATTTGTGACTGACTAATTTAGATCCTTCAAGCTCGACTTAACATCTTGTTAGGCACCTCCTATTTTTTAAGACTTTTGGACTCTTTGGACCCTCTGTCAGAATCCTAATTATCTGGTCCTATCATGGTTTCCAGAGTCGTCTTAAACATCTTATACCTTATCTCCTACTTGAATAGAAGTTCTTCTCAAACTCAGTATTTCCACGCCAAAACAATTTCAAATCTCCTTATTGTATTTTTAATTAGTACTAACTACGTCTTCATTCCATCCACATTCATTCCTTATCTCATTGTTTCTCAACCTTTTAAACCTTGCGATTCCCCAAAATATATAAATTAACCTTTGCGATCCGCTTGAACAATGACTTAGGCTGGATTTTTTAAAAATAAATGTGATCGTTTTTCTCAAAAAATGTGTTATTTTAATTTTTGCACCAAATTTTTTATTTTCGCTACCCCTCGAATAGTTTACCGCGACCCACAAGTTGAGAAACGATGCCCTTATTCTAACAACCCTTATTTGCTCACACATTCTACGCAACGCTTGAGTTTTATCTAGCTATTTATGTTGAAAAAACTAGACTTTAACACTTATCATTTACCATTATCATCGAATATGAAACTCCGAGATGGACGTTATTTCACTACGTCGCAGATGCCGTAAAAAAAATCACTTTTGGTTCCGCCCATGGGGATGCATTCTTCGCGCTTTTATGCACAAGCTGCGCTCATTGCACCGTTGCATTGACGTAACTAACTTGCAGCACCTGTCTCGGTGATGGTTTAAATAATTCATCACCACTGACACTGATGAAGATGGCGCGTGTTTATTTTTATTGATTTAATAAGGAATGCTCGATCATGTTGATTACGATTAATATTATATCAGCAAATAATTACTTGGTTTTTGCTGCCAGCCTTCATTGAATTCAGATTGAGCCAACAAACCTGTTGATTAAATCAAACAATCCTGTATAATCATATTAAGTTATTCGAGTCACTCCAAGAGCATTAATTTATGGCGGAAAATTCCTAAAATTATACCTTCTTAAGTATGCATATATCTGCAAAACAAGATAACACAGATTAGACAGACTATCAGTATGAGCATTGTATAGCTTTTCATGTGGCTTTGACTACTTAGAAAAGTAAGTATTTCTTATTATTTTTAAAAGCATAGATATGATCGAAGTCATAGGTATCCTTATACCCTCGAACACTAGGTGGAAAATGTGTATGTGTCGTTCGAGGGGATTAGCACAGCACGGGGTTCGAACCGACGACCTTCCGCACAGAAGTCCAATGTGTTACCGCGCGGCCATGCACCTCACATTTGAAGAAGTTGTTTTTGTCGATATGAACTGAATAAATTATGTGTTCGATTCATCTTAAACTAGATTTTTTTTGTGTTATATAACGCTGTTTCCAAGTCGATGATGATTTTTAACTGTTTTTTTTTAATATTTTCTATCAATAACATTAAAATAAATTTCTACCATTTAAATAAATACCGTTTGAATGAAAGTTTCCCAAACTTTTCTGTCTCACCGCCCCCTTTTCAAAGATATTTTTGATACCCCCCCCCTCCGAGTTTCCTAGTTAAATAAATTTCAAAGTAAATTAACTATTCGTCTACGTTCTTCTATGGTATCCATTATGTCATCATATTCATCTGGAAAAGACGTCTGTAGTATATCTCCATAATATCTTCTAGACTTCTTTCGTAATTGCTTGTACCGGTAACTCTTTGGCCATCATCCAACCACTCTCTTTGTGAACCCTTCATCATTGTGCTCTTTATGGGTTCATCGTCACAGATACGGTGTACATTGGGTATACCCACATCAATATTTCTAAATTCCAAAAAAATATGAAGTCAAAAGAATTTAGTAAACAAACCTGTAGTACTCCGTTTGTTATATCGAATACAGAGGAACGATGTAAACAATGGAATATTTTAGCAAAATGTAATTACATTTAATGTTATTATTACATTTTGACAGACCAAAAATGTTATCATCCATCATCGTTCGTTTCAGTTCATCACTTTTTGTTTAATTACCACGCCCTCATTCTCTGATGTTTTCTTTATACCTATATACATCTATATATGAAATGTTTTATTTTTCAACAAGGGGATGCGCTAGTAACTCCATACAGTGTCAACAGTCATCGGAAATTTGGATCAATACTTATTCACTATGCTCCCCTCGTAACTTCCATCTATTTTGATTAATCTACCATAATTTATCTTGGGTACAGTTTTTTATTTTATTGAGTTTCTTTTCACATTTAGTATCATCATCATCTTACGAATCATAACCCAGTATATCATATAGATGTTTCCCACACATAATCCAAACTGTATAATATTTTATATCCCTAAAAATTATTCCCTTTTGAATCCAAATCGTATAATGTGTTGCTTACGACTGAGCATCGTAACTCCCATGATAGACTCCTCTCCATCCATCCTTGCACTCCGCGGCTCGAAGGACAGTTGTTAAGGGTAGTCCAGTTGCGTCTCTCACTTGGTCAGTTCAACGTATTGGGATTCTTCCTCTTGTGCGTCGTCCTTCCTCGCCTCCAGTAATCACAAACCTCTCCAAACTGTCTCTTTGACCACGAGCAATGTGCCCCAATAATCGGAGTACTCGTCGAAGGTATATTATATTATTAAAGCTGACATTATTTCTTAAATTGAGTATTATTATTATTCTTGAATTTATTAAATATTGTATGGATGTCTTTTCTTTAAAATATGTCTCAGAACCCATACAAATTCGACAGATTTTTTTTGTGTTCTGTAATGTGTGCTCTTTTTGTGTTCTGTAAAGATATAAACGAAAGGAGGAGGCTAAAGAGCGAGGAGTTTGGGAGGATTCCACAAAGGTACGAGTATGTGAGGGAGGGAAAATGTATAATGAGTTATGGGAATATGAAGCGGTTGGAATTGTTTATGTGAGGATTTTAGTATGTATTATATAAAGATGTGAAACAGAATGTGAATGTATTCGCTGTTTTTTTTTAGTATTTAGGATGAATATATATTTAATGTGCATGGCCGCGCGGTAACGCATTGGACTTTTATGCGGAGGTCGCCGGTTCTAACTCCGCGCCTTGCTACTCCCATCGAATAACATATGCAATTTTTTCGCGTATTATTCGGGGGTAAAAGGATACCTATGATTTCGATCATATATATTCTTTCAACAAAAAAAAAGGTTGAAACATGCGGTGTGTTCCGCTCCGATTGTCTCACTTTGGTGTGCCATCACCGGTGAGTTTGTTGGTGGGCAACAACGGCTCACTCACTTCAAGAAAACCAACAAAAAGTCCACGACACCGCTTCACTTTATTACTGAATTGACGTTGGAATGGCGAAGGGATTCTCGACTACGAGGCCCTCCAACGATATGAAATTTAAGAATGAGACCACTTCGTCACAGGCCTTGCCTGGTGAAGCTGTTCTCTCTAGTATCAAATAGAAGGTGTTTTGCATTGTTATGTACTTATACTCTACGGTTCGCATTTTCATTAAAACAATGTAAATTACAAATATTGATAATAAAAATATATCATTCGTAGGTTCTAGTTTTCTTATTTTTTTCTGAATGTTGTTGTTGCAAATATTTTTTTAAATTTTGCTCCAATGTTATGCCCCACATATGTGTTAACATGCGTGGAGCATACACGTAGTTGCCGAAGTAATATCAAAGATCAGAACTGCGTTTAACAACCTACAATTTAGCAATTTTCAAACAATTTGCAGCACTTATGTATGTTTCACAGAAATTGCGATTGTCTATAAATAGAGATGTCAATAATGACAAATAAAATGGCATACCTTTTAAGGTAATCATTTCAGAATGTGACATATGCATCACGATCATGTGTTATACGGACATATCTTTATGGGAAACCATTAAATCTAAATGTATATGCAAGAAAAACATGTCAAAATTGAGATGAAAGTTTTTTGATACAGTAACACTACGAGTAACGCAAAATATGTAAAGGAAAACAAATGAAATATGGAACGAATGATTGAAATAAAATTATATGAGTGAAATATAGAACGAATGATTGAAAAAAAATTATATAAATGAAAATAAATTAAGAATATAACGAATGATTGAAAAAAAAAAGAAAACAAATGAAGGATTGAACGAATGAGTAAAAAATGCAGTAGTATGCTACATTATATTCAAAGAATATACTCGTAGATATTGAAATATATAAAGTCAAAAGGAAATACGAGACTTGAGGTTATGCAATAATTTATTTATTTAGTGCTATGTACGGTATTTTTCGACCATTAAAAATAGTTACATACATACCATCATGCCGTCTCTATGTCGAAGTAAGCAGAGAGGAGAGAGCATCTGACATTTCTATCACAACACACACCATTCGCCTCTTCTGCATCCATTCACATATCAAGCAACTTTTACGATTTCTCTTACTTTTTACAATTCCTCCTTTCAAAATATTATTCGCTTGATTCAACCATTATTTCCTTGGTACTCCATACCACGCCGTTTACTTACATTTGTGTTGTATATTTGTATTTATAGCCTTCCTTCGTTTATTCGTTCTACATGCCCAACCATCCAAGCTTGATCTTATTTAATACATCGAGTTCACATTCACCCCTAATCACTTCATTCCGTATTCTGACAGATCATACATTGTCACCTCGTGTATGTTATTCTGCTCAGTGCACAAGTTTTACAGCATTTATTCGGCTCCTTTTCAGTATTTTTCCACGTCCACGTTTCCCTTCCGTACATCAAAGTTGATACTCTTGTGGACTATAGTAAATATACTATAAATACTCGTAGTTAACACAATTAAGTTCAAATTAGAATTTCGAGTGCGCATGAACACGAAATCAGCGTGTTACCAAAAATATAAACATTTATAAGACTCATATTTAAGAAATATCATAAATGATTACGTACATGCATACTACCTACCATACATATAATACAAGCACTCAACAGGCCAAGGCTCAGAAGGCACAGTGTCGTAGCATTAAGAAAACCTGTTAAGAAAAAGTAAAAATAGGAATATTGACGCAAAAAGTCGATTCCTCGATATTTTGCATTTCTATTATCTAATATACGAGTATAGCATATGTCTAAAACAACTAGTAACCCTACTTAACTCGTTGTAAAATAATTCAATCCAGTTAGCTGAAAATCATTTCAAGACCTTTTCGCACATTAAAATAATTTATTAATTTAATTTACGACACAGCAGTGTCTTTCATATACAAATGCACGCATGACAAGTACTTAAAATAAACGGAATTGTGAAACACATATTTTATAGTGGTAAAGAACTTAGATTTCTTATTAGAAGAACCACGCAATAACTTATCACACTGTTTAAAGACCGAATTCATTCCAACAGCATTAACGGAAGTACATTTAAAAATAATGCTAACTTATCAGTATTTTTTTAATATCTTCACAATTTAATAATACAATAATTTCATTCGCTAAACTTTCCTGCCGACCCGGCGCGGTTCCCTAGAGACACGCAGATCGCGTGCTCTCCCCTTGTAGGACGCGTCTGGCAGGCGAGTAGCGTGACTGAACTCGCTCAATATAATAACTCAAACGATGAAAGTTGGTGGAAATCGCCATTATTGTAATGGTTTCGCCGGGTGCGGCATTTTGTACCTTGTTTCGATGTTAATAACATGTTCAAATTATGAATGGTTAAGGAAAAGGGAGAAATCTTTGGCAACATTGTTAAGTGCCTTAATTTTGTCTAAATTATTGTATCGAGCTGTACAATGTCAGACATTGTATCAGTAAGAATGTTTGAAAATATAATAAGTGTCGTTCTCGGAATACATTCGTTATGAAAGTGACACCATTATATATCATTGTATAACATACTATACCTGGTACATAGTACACCTGGCGGGTTTATTGCCATGTGGCAATACTTTCCGACAAACCAGATTGTTTAAGTGATGTTAAGTTAAAACCAAACTATGGCGCCATGTCCTATAGTTCGGAAATTCTAGGATGAGTCCTGTGACAGCTCACAAATTTGCCCCAATACAAACTAATGTAATGTATTTACCTAAATAACTTGCTTTTTATTAGAATTGAGGCTTATATTAAAGTTGATAAAATAACTAAAATTACTGAACATCGTTACAAGGTTGTATTGGGGCAAATTTGTGAGCTGTCACAGGACTCATCCTAGAATTTCCTAACTATAGTAGTGAATATTCTGTTTAACACGCAGGTGTCCCGGAATTGATTTCCGATGAATTGACTTTTAGATTTTACTCGTTTGAAATTATTCAATTTGTTCTATTGGCGCTTATTATATAGATACTTTTGAATATATACTTTTGAAGAGCCTTTAGCTTAAAAAAAGCCGTGAAACAGTGCTATAAGTACTTGTTTTTTTCTGATTACACTTTCAAACCTTGTTTATTTTGATTACATTATCCAGTCACTTAATAGATGCATTGCACAGATGTACCGCTCACTGACAAATGCCTCTACATTGCTCGCATAGGTTAATTTGCTACGTGAATGAATGAATGCCCATTATCATTGACTAGTATAATAGAAGGCACTGTACAAAATGGGTTAATAGGTTGATCGGTTTATTGATAGAAACATAATATTTACATATATACATTTATCCTAAAATTGCATATATATTTCGAGATAGTAGAGAACAGAATACATTTAAGAGATAAGCTATCAAAAGGTCTTGGCTCATCTCATAACATCCCTCCAGTCAAGATACACCCCCACCAATAGAGGTCGAGCCTGATAAGGGTACTTCTCGCTGATACCACCGGAGATGACTATGTAAGTCAATTTGTGGTAAGCATATCCTGTTGCATATATGGCATAGAGCTTCAGTATTTGTAGCTTATTTGCGTCTTCTTTCTCCGTCAAGTCGCTGATAACTAGCAACAGTTCTACGCTATTTGACTTGATATGATGCTGTTTGCTCCCAGTTGAGCCGAGCATTTGTTTTGGAGCATGCCGTGGAGTACGCCCTTATATCTCTTACGTTGTCCACCGTGCTTTCTTCTGTTCTCCGTCAGCACACCAGCGAGTATACCTAGTCTTGTCATGTATTGTCACTCATTATTAAAAGTATAATTGATAAATCTACAATGTGGAAATTTAAAAAGAAAATTTATTTATACTAATACTAGTAGAAACATTAAAAAATACATTATTCGAAATGTCCATCTTTCGCTTTTACACAGCCTTTAATCGAATGGGCCACTCATTTGTAGCGGCATGAATAGTTTCTAACGGAAAAGTGTCCACAACTCTTTTCAATACACGTTTTAATGATTCAATATTGAGATGTTTTTTAACATACATATTCTCCTCTAATACTGACCACAATTTATAGTCCAAAGGATTGAGATATGGACTGGCAGAGACCACTCTAAAGCACTTGGAATGTTTTGTGGGTAAATTGTTTAAGTCATAAAAAATAGTGACATAATTTATGGCACGACTATTTATTTCTTGGTAATCAATCTGGGCATGCGAGTTACATGCCCAGACCAACGCAGACGAGCACATAACACCAGAAGCTCGATACTACAGCAGTTTGCATTGTTCGAAACTTCTTTGTTTGATATTCGCGGTAGAATAGATTTTTTTTTATTAGCTTGAGGAACCACAGCTGACATTTTTATAATGCTTTAATTTTCGTATGTAGGAAGCGCATAATTTACATTTATGCATTGCATATGGTATGATGTATATATATTATAGGCAGTTTTATAAAGTGTTGTTTGAAGTTGCTAAGTACTGCACAATTTAAACATTTTTTATTTATTTCAGCAGGTGTTTCAGAAAAGAATACACGAGACATGATCAAATGTCTAATTTGGTAAAATTTAGCTTCTAACTAACTGGTTTAAAATTACCCGAGTCAGGTGCGCATTACGATTTTATCATTTTTCCATCATTATACCAGAAATTTTACAATATTTTCTGAAATAATTGCCGCATAATAATTACACACCTACCACCCCCTCTCTGTTATTAGAGCGCATGAGAATGCACTTCCTCAATTAGACGAAACGCGTCACACCGAATATATATTTTTTTTGTAGGGGATGTAGTGCCACTATTGATTCGATGCGGAAATAACAATTAAACGCCTCGCCCCTCGCTGGGAAAGAAAAATTTAATGTATAATATCGTTGTGTAAAGCGCAAACTATATTAACTCAGTTGTTTGTACAAATTATTACTTTTATTGAAATTATCGCAATATACTTAAATATCACCACAGAAGCAAATATCTCAAATCTTACAACTTTTCCACTTATGAACAATTTAAGATCAATTGTATGGTGTCTTTCAACATATGCAAACTGACGATTCGGACATATTAAAGAGTATGACCGGGATGTAACATCGTATTTGGCCCTATTGATTGAGCCTTCCGGTTTAAAATCACTGTAGTAGGCACGAAACTCTCGGTTCGTCATTGCATATGTTGATAATGTTACCCCGCATGTGAAGAGGCAACAACACTCACTCAAGTCTAGCGCATGATCAACAAATATTGTTTCCAGACGATCTTTTTTACTAGACTGGGACCAATTTTTTTCCGGGTACTATCGGAAATCGAACCCGAAAGGTTACAGACATCTTCGGTTAAAATGTCTTATCATAAAATGAGATCAGGATGTTAATAAGGGAGTTTTGGTTTCGATTTCCGACGGTATCAAAGCAATGTAGAACGGTTTCAGTCTAACTAAGAGCTCCTTGATGAGGTAAGGATGTTAACTGTCAGTATGCGGAAGTATTTTCATCACGTACGGCGACGAATAACCACGAGCTACACATCTACTCCAGTAGTTTTTAAACTGACAACGGCTAAAATACAATATTGACTCCCTGCCACACTCTTCGACATGTTTCTATAATGCGAATGTTTATTTATATAATGAATAATAAAATACTACATATATTTCTACTACTTTTATTAAGGCTACAGACATGTTGCTCAATGCTCTTCTGTAGAATGCATTGTATTATATAACACTTTCGTTGTATACTGTATAACATTGTGAGTTTATTGCCATTTGACAATCTCCTTCAACCAACCATAAATATATCACAGAGACCATAAGTGAATACGAGATAGACTGAAATACTGTTGAAAAAAATCGGGTACCAACTGAAATCAAACCCGCAATTCTCGGGTTGACAAGCAATCGTCTTAACTAAGCCACAAGGCTCGTTTTAGCTGACGCCGAGAATGAGTAATAATCTAACGATGATGGTTATGATAACGCCGTTAACATCCACGCAATATGACCATTAAAACGTTTCACGCTGACCGTTGATAAAAATACATATAGAGGTCTTTGAACTATGTTTTATTTATATGGTGTCTCGCATATTCCCATATAAAGTATTTTATTATTTATCTTATGGGGTAGATTCCACCCCTACTGCAGGGCGCGGCGGCAGCCTATGCCATCATAAAGGGCACACCCTCGTTTCAATTGTTCTTCATAAGTGAATATAATCAATGGTACATATATACCTTTGTGTTTTTATGGTTAGAAGTTAACTAGCTGCTCTTTTATTGTAGGTAGATTATTCTAACCAAAGCTCAATTTAAGGTTGATATAAAGTAAAATGAAGATCATTCTGAGACGGTTTATGGAAATCAAAATCTGTTAAAATGATAGTCCACAGCAATATTCAAAATCTTTAAAAATAATAGTCCACAGTAATATTCAAAATCTGTAAAAATAATAGTCCACAGCAATATTCAAAATCTGTTCAAATGATAGTCCAGACCAATATTCAAACCTGTTAAAATGATAGTCCAAGTTTCATTCCCATATATTACGAGTACCAGCATTGATAAATATATAGGAATGAAACGCGGACGTGGAAAAATACTGAAAGGAATAAATGTAGAAACGCGTGGACTGACAATAATACATGAGGTAACAATGTGTGACAGAATATGGATTGTATTAAATTACACTTGTGTTGTATACAGTACAAACTGGCGGGCTTATTTCCATGCGGCAATATCTTCCAACCAACCAGAAAGATGTTAAAGAGGCCTTAAGTGAAAACCAGACTTTTGTATTTTATTTTTTAAATCTGGGTTCCAACGGGAAACGAAGCCGTAAACTTCGGGCTGGGAGACAAGCGTATTACCAACTAGGCCACGGAGGTCGTCGAGTGATTAGGGATGAATATGAACTTAAGGTTGATGTATTAAGTAAGATTAAGAACGAAACTCTGAGATGGTTTGGGCATGTAGAACGAGTGAATGAAGAAAGGCTAAGAAAACAAATTTACAATGCAGATGTGAGCGAAAGGCATGCTAGAGGAAGGCTAAGGAAGATATGGTTGGATGATATTTTAAAAGAAGATATTGTAAAAAAAAGAGAAATCTTAGGAAGTATATGGTAAGGTGAATGTAATTTTTTTGTTTTTAAAAATATAAAGATTTTTCAAATGTGAGCTATTTATGTTCATTTTAAATTTCGTTTTGAGTTGTTTGGGTGTATTTAAATGCGTACTGTTAACATCTGTATGTTCATCAATTTGTTCGTTGTATTGGTTTTCTATTTTCATGTTAGTTACATGTAGAAAAGTCGAAATATGTGTGTTGCGATAGGAAAGTATGGCGCTCTGTCCTCTCTGCCTGCCCCGTCAGAGAAACGGCGTGATGGTATGTACGTTCAAATAAGTCAACCATCAGGGATAAAACCCTGGATGGGTTTTGACTGCCTTCAGGATCGGTAGTCATTTCTGCCTATCCGAGATTAGTCGTAGGAGATAGTCGAGGAAATCTTCACTGAAGAAATTATGGGAATCATGATAAATTGAAGAGCATGTATAATTCATGACCTCCGTGGCCTAATTGGTACCTCCTCCGTGATTTAGACAACCTCCGAGGCCTAATAGGTAAGACCCCTGTCTTCCAACTCGGGCATTACGTGTTCAATTCTCGTGGGAACTCAATATATTTTAAAGAGTTTCGGTGACGTTCTCATACAAGGTATTTGTAACATTTTTCTGATAAGTTAGAAGGGATTGCCTCTTGGTAATCTGCCAGGTTACACTGTATACATTTAAAATAGTTTAAGTGTAATACAATTAATTCATTCGTAGAACTTCAACGTACCTGAATTTGTGATCCGGACATATTGAAGAGAGTTGCCGGGCGACAACATTGTCTTATGCCCTATTAATCGCACTTTCGAGTTAAGAACCACTGGAATAGGCACGGACCATCATGGCATGTGCGGGCAATGCTACCGCACATGAAAATGCAATAAAACACGTATGGGAGTATTGTTACTAGACTGACATCACTTTTTTTCGGGTACTATCGGGAATCAAACCCAAAACTCCCAGATAGAAGTCAAGCGTTTTAGCAACTACACCACGGAGGTCTTCAGTATTCTCATATGAAATCAATGACCGTTGAAGCAATTGAATAAAAATAAATAAATAAAACATAGTAAATATAACTCTGGAACAGCGAATAGCCACTGTAATGATGAGGATGTTTAAATATACGAGTAGATAGTTCAGTTCAGTTTGATCCCACCACTACCCACGTTGTTATGGGGGACAAATTAAGTCCCCATCCAGCGCGATGTACACTAGAAGATCGAAATATTGTTTATTTTTTACGAGCGTTACGTAGTGACGAAGGAGGAACTGCTCAAAAGGGCTTCTCCGGCGATGACACAACTTAGTGTGAAAATAATAGTAGTGGCGACGAATTTAAGGTGCGACGTCACGGGAGAAGAAAAAGGACTCGCAGTGCAGTAAATATACTTACTTATGCGTCTTAAGGTTTGGTGTTCAAGCGGCTAGAAAGTTGACAGTACTTGAACATAGATGATGCAAAAACTACGTGCGTTGATAGAAATGTGTGTGTATCTGATGTACACTAGAAGATCGAAATCATGTTTATTTTTACGAGCGTTACGTAGTGACGAAGGAGGAACTGCTCAAAAGGGCTTCTCCGGCGATGACACAACTTAGTGTGAAAATAATAGTAGCGGCGACGAATTTAAGGTGCGACGTCACGGGAGAAGAAAAAGGACTCGCCGTGCAGTAAATATACTTACTTATGCGTCTTAAGGTTTGGTGTTCAAGCGGCTAGAAAGTTGACAGTACTTGAACATAGATGATGCAAAAACTACGTGCGTGGATAGAAGTGTGTATGTATCTGATGGAAAGGAAAAAAAAATTCCTATCCTATCATATTAATCTCGCCCAATAATTTCTTATACCTACTGCTTTTTCTCATTTTTTAAAGATGTTGTGCAACTTAGATACTTTTCTCGGTTTTTAGTTTTTTCATTAAGAGTAAATTATCAGAAATAACACACAAATGCAAATTATCTTAACCAATCTTCATCTGTTGACTCCATTATTCGCTAAAGAATGCTGACTTGATTCATGCATTTCTCATCAGTTAACTTAACTAACTCAGCGTTGATGCAGTTTAAATTAACTGTCAAGCAGGTGCTTTCGGAAAGATCAATCATGGGCGAGTAATCCCTTGCTTCCTTCCTGCCAAAATAAATTTTGCATTCTTGCTAAATAAGGTATGTGCATATATATGGTTGGTTAGGTGAATTGATTTTTGATACTTCTGTTCTTATACAAAACAATATCTTTTTGATATATTAACTCTCAGTTATTCTTATACGATTATATATTTTTTGGAAATCTCACAGTAGACAGCTGCAGCTTCTCTGGTCCCACATGTTGATGCAGGGTTACTCAACTCCAGAGGCAAAGTATTGTCCTTAATGTTTCGTTTATACTAGGTCTACCTCACATCTTTTTTGGAACAAGAAGTTCCCTATTAGTTTCCGAGTACTAGTCACAAAATAGCTCTGAGGGTATTTGAAGATGCGTGTACTAAGAACAAATTGTGAAGTGTCAATACATGATATATGAAAGACGGTGGAAGACATCAGAGACGAATGCATGAATAAAATGGATGTTTTAAGTCATTTGTTGGGCATTGGTAATAATTTTTATTTAAGCCTAAACAGAGTTCTTAATTTTGTATTAATAGAACTTATGAACTGCCTAACGTGAGCCCGAAAAGCGTTTTTCATATATAATTACTTGATTCCGTATTCTGTGATATATCATCATCATCAGCCTATTCATCCATTATATGATATATGGTAGGCCTCTCCAAGTTTCTAAGAATCCCTGTCCTTTGCGCATTGCTGCCACGTACTGCTTGCTTACGCATTTCGTCCACCCAGCGTGTCTTTGGTCTTCTTACAGGCCTAGTTCTGCCTATCGTGTACCACTGGATTACTTCATACGTCCAACGATGGTTCGTTGTCCATCTTTTTGCGACCTCTATAACATCGTCAACTATTGTTTGGGCGCGTATCCATTCATTGCGTTTGAGGTATCTTCTGCTATAACTTAGCATGCACCTCTCCATGCTGCGTTGTGCTGTCCGGAGCTTTTGTATCATTCGTACAGAAAGAGTTCATGTTTCGCATCCATATGCTAGTACTGGTAAGATGCACTAGTTTGATACAGATTGGGAGATTGCTCTTGAAAATATAGTTCATTCGTCCAAAGCAACTCCAAGCTATTATAGTTTTGCTCTTCTACATATTTAATTGAGAGTGCAATCCTCAAATGGAATTCTTTGTTTTATATTGTTGGACTTTGACTAGCTGCGTCCCATCCACCTGGATCGATGTGACATCAGCAAAGCGGTTCAACATGTATTTTACCTTTTCAATATTCCCAGTATTTGTCCTTGAAGTTCCTCAGGACGTGTAGCGAAGAAAATATCATTGTCTACCATTTTATATATAATGGTAAATTTTAGAAATCACTGGGGAGAATTTTTTATATGGATTTATTTGACTAAGCATACAAAATTGTTGACTATTTGTGTTATTCATCGTGATTGTCTTAATTGTTTCAGGCTCATGTGGTGTCGGCCTTCGAGCAGAGTCTATCCAACATGACTCAAAGACTGCAGCAGCTGACAGCAACTGCTGAAAGAAAGGTAAGCTGGACTTCTTTTAATTTGTTTTCAACTTTCTGTTTCTAATTATTCTACTTAACTATATTATGGTCTGACTTGCGGGAATGGTTTGGGTGCAGTTCTGCTGAGGTTTTCCGGGCTGCAAGAAACAAGATAAAGATTACTATGATGGTGGTCCACGTCCGATAAGACCTCGAGAAGAAAACAGAATGATGCTACAGTCCAAAACGAGCCTTGGCCTTTGAATTTTTCACCTCAATTCTCACAGATTTTTTTCACGACGAACCCAAAGAATAGGCATTTTTCCACCAGGATATTTTACGCCAACCTCTTATTGTGACAGTTACGAAAGTTTGGGTCCAAAATATGATTTACAATCCTAACCATTGCCTCATTGAGTTTTTTATCGTCTTCGAAACGGAAGAAGGCCGACTAACAACTTTTATGCAATATCTGTTGTACACCCGTATCTTCAGATTTTATACCCATTATACAGTATCTTTGGGAACACCAGTCGACTATATTTCTCTAAGTAATTGGGCTAAGCCTGTTTTGAAAAGAAAAAAAAATAATGCCAGTTGTCTATATGGATGTACCAGTTGACTACGGATATACCAGTTGTCTATATGGATGTACCAGTTGACTATATGGGTGTACCAGTTGATTATTTGGATGTACCAGTAGCCTATGGATGTACCAGATGACAATATGGATGTACCAGTTGACTATATGGATGTACCAGTTGACTATATGGATGTACCAGTTGACTATCTGGTTGTACATAAGCAAAAATAACCCAACCCATATTCGTATTTTATCTGTTCTGAAATGTTTGTATGAAGGAATTTTTAAGACGAAATTTGTCAATAAAAACCCATTTTGCTTGCTTGATATTTTTGAACATACATAACATAATTGATCTATGGTTTTTCGACATTTCAAACATATAAACCATGATATAGTTCGGAAATTCTAGGATGAGTCCTGTGATAGCTCACAAATTTGCCCCAAACAACTTTGTAACGATGTTCAGTGATTTTAATTATTTTATCAACTTTTATATAAGCCTCAATTCTAATAAATAGCAAGTTATTTAGGTAAATACATTACATAAGTTAGTATTGGGGCAAATTTGTGAGCTGTCACAGGACTCATCCTAGAATTTCCGAACTATAGTGTGTTTTGTGGGCTGTTCTCTCAGACATACTCGTGCAATATCTGTCCTATTTGGATATTCGACCAACTGTTCCTGAGTAATATCCAAATAGCATGGATATTACGGAGGAACAGTTTAGTCTGCATGGTAGGTAGAGTTATATTTATATTATACATTTATAGATCCAGAATCACTTTGAAAGGTGTATTGCAACATAAAGAAAGCTTGACTGGATTGTAAATCATTGACACACGATCAGTTTTATCTCTGGATAATTGTTATTGACAGACGAAAGAGCACCGCTTGCTCTTGCGGTTAAGTGTCGCTAACTCTGTGGTTAACCGGATAAACTTCGGTCATTCGGCGCACGGTTGTCGCTTCCGCGCCGAGCATTGATCACAGAGACGCTTGAATGATTCAGGGGTTCTGTCAAAGTTGTAGACTGACTATTCACGTCAGGATCGGATTCGTACATACGAGTAGATCAAAAACATCGCGGTTTTTTACTTGACCTGGGGGTGAAAATTTTGAGTTAAATTTCTGGTGGTGATCAAGAAAAAAGTATTATAATTTGTTTAGTCCAACATTGAAATTCCGCTTTATATAACGGTATGTATAACCCTACTGGTTTCAAGGTTTTCACCTCATCATCAGGGAGCACAAACAAGACAGTGTTGGACTAAAAAAAATTAATTTGTCTTTAAACCTCCACGGTGTTAATGGTTTAACTATAAATAACACAAAAAAGTATTAGTTAAAAATCATATTTATTCAGTGTCCGGTTAGCATGAACGATGGCCGAGGTTTCGAAAGCGTAGCAGTAGCTTTAATTTTCAAGACAATTTCAAAAGAACATTTCCTAATTTAATTAATAAAAGAATTACCTAATGTATCAGATAATTACTACAAGACTAGAAGTTTGATTTCAGTTGGAACCGAATTTATTTTTAAAAAGCTTGCACGTCATGCATACTCGCCTATTATAAAAGTTTTTCAACTTTGCTGTCTTTCAGAATTTAATTAATTTGGTCGTGCCCCGGTTTTCGACCACTTAAGTCTAAAAGTTTCCGGACTGAACAAGTTAGACTGTATATGGACAGATACCACGACGGTCGTCGTCGTTGCTGGGTCCCGTAATCGAGGATTCCCTCGCTATTTCAACGTCAATTCAGCTGAAAAGCGAAACTGTGCCGTGGAACTTTTGTTTCTTTCTTATTTTTTTCTCCTTTTTAAGTGAGTGAACCGTTACACACCAGCAAACATCGACCACACCGCTGTACTATATTCGATGGTACACCGGAAGTAAGACGATTGGAGCACACCGGCATGTTTTTTTTTCTCCTTTTTTTTTTAAGAATAGATATGACCGAAGTTATTGGTAACCAGCGACCTTTCGTACGGAAGTGCGTTACCGTGCGATTATGCAACTCACCACGCCGGTAACGCCCATGGCATGGTCAAGCGATGTTATAGTTAAAATTTGATACATCTGTCTTCAGTAATACGCGAACTAGATCCAATAGAAGACGCGGGGATTTATTATTTTCTGAAATGTTAAAAATTGAATATCGTGTGGTTATCAAGTTTCTTTCAAAATAAGAGAAAATTCTATTAGAAATTAAACAACGTTTAGATGAATCTTCTCCGTCGATAGCCTTCTATTTTAAAAGAAACTTGATAACCGCGTAATATTGTTTTTTTAAACATTTCAGAATATAACGAAACAACATGCTTTCTATCGGCTCTAGTTGAGATACTACTGAGGGTAGACGTATCAAATTTGAACTGGAACATTGTCTGACCATACGGCGTGGTATCTATTCATACACGCTCGAAATTGTTTAGACCGGAAACTTTTGTATCTTTCAAAATTATCGTAATTTATATACTACGCATATAGATTATTTTATTGAGAAATAAAAGTTTAAAAGATAAATAAACTAGAGTGACGCGTGTGGTCCAGCCAATCCGTAACCCGATCCGACAGCTCCATGCGGTGGAGGGTTCCTTTCTATCGTTTTCCCTTTTTTATTTATTTTATTGAATGTTGTTTTGGTTTACGCTGTTGGTCACTGTTGAAGTTTCACTTGTTGATATTCTCTGTTTTTCGTTTTATTTTTGTAAAGTTTGAATGATCAAGAAAAATAGTAAAAATTATCATTCAAACACCACAAATCGCGGTGGGTATAGTTTAATCTAACGAGAATATTTAAAAAATACTAAAAAAATATATTTTATGAAAGTAATCCTGGAAATTACAGTTCGTCATCACATATGATGGAAATAATACCGTATGTGATAAGCAGAACCCTCTAACATGTCTAGCGCTCTCAAGTATTGTTATAACGAACAAATTGACCAGACTGCCTTTTTTTTCCTGTACCATCGGAAATTGAACCCAAAACCCCCAGGTAGAAGACGAGCATCTGACCAACTAGGCCACGGATGTTATCAAATTTGTTTTATTTATACATTACAAAAAATCTATAAATACATAATTTGCGAAAAAACAACAGGTAATTTAATTTGACACAATTTTATTGGATCTGGATTTGTTGCCTTTTATTTGTCGTGTCCCCAGTAAACCAGGCTTTTGCCTGTATCTCACTGAGGACAAAAAAATTAACTTACTATTATGAACTGGCAACGAACCTTCGAGATATATCATGTCGATGTAAAATAGCAACTGAAAAATAAAAAATAGTAAAAATGTGTAATTTCTTAACTACTCCAAAATGAGTTTAAATTTTAGTTGCATAATCAATAAGTAATTCTATATTTTTATACTTTTGAAGTTTATTGTTTAATTATCTCGAAAGTATGTATGTAAATTTTGACGTTGAAAGTGTTACATTAAAATGCACGATGTATTGAAACCTTTTATATTTCGTTACAGGATTCAGAGCTGACACAGCTACGGCAGACGATCGAGCTACTCCGCAAGCAGTCCATCCAGGCAGGGCTTACCACGGCACACATGGCCTCCATGGGAATTAAGCAGGACACAGTCAGTGGGCCCAATCAGGTAACTTCTACAAAAAAAATTGTAGCATCCCTCTGGAGATGATTATACTCTTTGTAGTGGAAGATTGTAGGTTTTAGACCAGAGAAATAGATTTAAGGCTTGTCTTGTAGAATATGTATCTATGGATGGTAGGAGACAGAGAAGTGTGTGTTCTCAAGCTGATTTCTGCACTGAACATGTTCAAGTTTGTAAAGATTTAAACTATTCGGTTGCTCTGAATATAAAGGCCGATTTTAATATTATATCATTTTGAATGTTTTTTCCTAGAAAATACAATATTTCATGCTCAGACAGAGACAGATATTGTTTATTGGCCTTCCCAGTTCGGGCATAAATAAGCTCGTAATTCGCTGGCAAAAATGTGTGGAATCAAATAGTTCTTACTTTGATAATCAAGTTTGGAGGTTGCGGGTTCGATCCCCGCTGGAACCCAGATTTTTTTAAATAGGATTCCAGTCTGGTTAACAGTTAGGGCCTATAAAAACATCTTTCTGGTTGGTTGGAAGAGATTGCCACATGGCAATAAACTCGCCAGGTTAAAAAAAAGTTTATTTACTTAAAGTATTTTTTGATTGAATCTGAAGGTTAAAATTTACCATTATTTTCGGCAAAACCTAATACATAACATATACTTATGTCAAAAGACAGAATGTTTTTAGTTTGCTTTTTACATTTGTATGATTGTTTTTATTTTTCTTTATATATTTCTAAACATAGTGTTTTTATGCTATGTAATTATTTTGTATAGAGACAAAAAGAAGCTTGCGTTTTACTTTTTTCCAATTAAATTAAAGTGTGTTCCAATCGGCGACTATCGTCTGATGGTTAGCATTCATGTTTAGCATGTGGGCGCCACAGGTTCGATTCTTGGAGAATTGGTTTTACATGTAGACCGTTTTATATCTGAATTTTGGTTTTTCTGGAACTTATATGCTATGTATCACAAATTCTTATAAGCAACACTAAAATAGCGCTATATAAAACTCTGTGTAACAAAAGGCTGCAGCAGAATTAACCTAATGATTGTCTTGGAATGTTGATCTCCTTGCTATTGGCATTATGGGTTTTATCAGTCAAGACTGTAAAGCGTACACGCTTGCTGAAATGCAACAGTCTGCACACGATAAGCCAATGCGTGCGCAGGTATCTTCCATCCTCAGGATGGCTTGATAATCATTCTCATTCGTGAGGGAGGATAGACTATCGCCTCACCTTATAACACTTTTAAGAAAAGGTGAGTACTTCTCTCAAGTAATCTTCCTATATCACGAGGGGTTGCCTATTGTTTACTTATTAATGATGCTATTTTATTCCTTAGGAGATTGTGAAGCAAACGGAGAAGACAGGCAGCATCGGCTCAGCGAGTGGCAGCACCATGACTCGGCACCTGTCCACGGACAGCGTCAGCAGTCTCAACAGCCTGAGCAGCGGCTGCTCCTCTGCACAGGACAAGAAGCACAAGAAGAAGGGATGGGTGAGGAACCTTTCATTTTCATCTTAATGGACATTCATTTTCTTTGCAGGTGATGTGTCTAAAGACAAAGGCCAGTCTCTTTGGAGGAACAAATAGAAACAGAACCATCCAACTAAGACAGCAATCTCTCAGAAAAGTCAATTCTTTCAAAAACGTTGCTTACTGCATTGATAAAATCAAACGGGGATCTATTCTCTTTGCTATTTGAAAAGGGACATGGTGTGATCGTGATAAAGAACATGATGTCAAAAATTATAAAACATTATTTCTAACTTTTTTAATAATTTTTTTTTTAAAAGTAATTTTTAATCCTTTGCGGTTTATAATTTTTTTTTTATTCTACCAGGTCCATAAAAATTTACACCGTTCTATGAAAAATTATGATGTCAAATGGATTACTTTAGAAAAATAACAATATCTCAATCAGAAATTATCGTAACAAGTGACAACAATATTCTTAATCTTCTACAGAGATGACAGTATCTGTACTAATTGTAAAATATAGCATAACCATATGTCAAATAGTTTAATAATATGAATGCCGATATAACCACGATTGGCTTATGGTACTACGGATTAATAATGCGGATAGTTCTGTCCTTGGCATTGAAACAGTTAAATTAGAATTCTACGATATTCATATCAAGAAATAAGAAAATTTCTCCTTGTATCCATGTCTCATTTCAATTTAATAAACCTGCATTCTCAATTTTCCAGCTGAGATCGTCCTTCACAAAAGCGTTCTCAAGAAATGCCAAAATCTCCAAGACATCCAAGCACACCTCCCTCAGCCACCTATCTCCAGGACATGACCAAGGAGGTGGCCTTGATGCACAGCACATGGTTATCAGAGAGGGCTCCAACGAGAACAGCCTGGAGAACTCTCACGAGATTCTGACGGACATTGCTGATAAAGAAAAGAAGCAAGAAGGAGACGGTGTTCTTAATACAAGCAGTGCCTCCAACGATACAGGTAAACTCTTCGAACTATTGTATTTCTTAAATCTTTGAAGATTTTCTTAGCTGATTTCCACTAGTTGAAAAGGTTTATCGGAATTCTTGCTGTGTTGAGATAACTTTAAAATGTCAAACTTTCCTAATACACTTTCCTTTTCACTTCCACATATCTATTGAGATCGCCAGCCAAGTTTTTTTCCTCATTTACTCTTTTCCTTTCCAGCACTTCTTTCATTCTCTCCCTGA
The DNA here is from genome assembly GCA_949825065.1 of Odontocerum albicorne. Classification (NCBI taxonomy): domain Eukaryota; kingdom Metazoa; phylum Arthropoda; class Insecta; order Trichoptera; family Odontoceridae; genus Odontocerum; species Odontocerum albicorne. The sequence goes on from OX463861.1 coordinate 14,245,193, forward strand.
AGTAAGATTTTGTTTGATCATCTTCTGAGTTATGACAGTGAATATTTAGGTTTAGACTTGGTTTATTGAATTTATTGGTTTCAAAAATTTATTCAGTCCAGCAGTCAAATCCTTGAGATTCTATAGTAACAATTATGTTGGAAGATTTTCACTACTGTTTTCCATTAGTTTAAATAGTTTTTAGAATTATTGCCATGATGGTTTTTGATTTGATCAATCAGCGATTTCCAAAGTGGGTGCTGCAAGGTTAAAAGGCAGAAAGAGGGTGCTAAACTGGTAAAAAGAGGTAAAGAATACAAATCGATAGTTCCTACAAATAAAGTTGTATGTCAGAAAAGTTAAGTTTATAGTAGAGCTACTTGAGATTAAAATATTTTCCATTTTCTGATTCTGTGGGGAAGGGGGGCTGATGAAATATATGTTCTATAAAGGGGCTAGTCCGAAAAACTTTGGGAAACAGTTTAAATGATGGCAGACATTTCGAAGGTGCTGCAGCCTTAATTCTCAGGATGATGTCAAAAAAATTTGCTAATGTTTTTTCAACATCACACTAAGGATGAAGACTACAACACCTTCGAAACCTTGGCCATCTCCAACTCAACAGCGCAACAACTCTGAAAAACATTTAAAAGTACAGTAGTAAAAACTTTTTAATACCAAAAACATCTGCTTGTAATTTTGAATTCTTATGTTCATTGGCTTGATTTAAATTAATAATACACTATTTATTTTGACGTTACCGGTGCTATAAGAAGGGGATTTGCAGTTTTAACCTAACGTGGAATGATGTCGAGTAGCAGACTACAGACTTACCGGAATGAATGCATTTTATGGCATCCCTGTATTTCTGATAGAACAGATAGGACGTTTAATTTGAATATCTCTTAATGTTGACTTATAATTTGTTTTATTGTCCTTTCAGAAGGCAGCCGGTGTGACCCACAGTTGGTGGACGAGCTGAAAAAGCAGCTGAGAGAAAAAGACCTGGTGCTCACGGACATAAGGCTGGAAGCCCTCAGCTCTGCGCATCAGCTGGAGAGCCTCAAAGACACTGTCATTAAGATGAGGGTGAGTCTTGTCAACTAGAATAGTGTCAGCTGGTAATTCTTAAGAAACAAAAACACCTGTCTTCACACCACATACCTTGAAGGGAAATTAAGTTGGATTCCATCTATACTTCAAATATGCACAATTCTTCTGATTTCTAGTTTGTTTGTATTTTATCACACTTCGTTTCTAGTTTATGTTTGTATTGTATCACACGTGGGTTTATTGCCATGTGGCAATCTTTCCTACCAACCAGAAATATATGAAAGTGGCCATAAGTGAAAATCAGACTGAAACCTTTATTATAAAAAAAAACAATTGGGTATCAACAGAATTAAACTTGCAACCTCCGAGCTGAAAGACACATCTTGCCAACGTGGCCACGGAGGTTGTGTTTATTCTTAAAGGGAGACTTTATTTTAATTTATTAACAGAAAACATATTGTAGAAATCTACATAACTTTCTTAGAAAAATTCATATATTCTACAAAAGAAACTTATAAAATGTGACAGACCTGTTTCGTTTTATAAAAGCATTACTAAATTTGACTTTTAAAAAAAAAAACAAATTCCTTAAATGAATGAAATTACTAACAAAACAAATATATAGTGCAAATGTAAGTGGGAGGCGAGTAGAGGACGATCAAGGAAATTATGGTTGGATCAAGTGAATGATATTTTAAAAGAAGGACAAGTATGAAATAAGAAAAATCATAGTGTGAGAAAGATAAAACTTTAAGATTGTTTGGACATGTAGACAGAATGTGCGACTAAGCGAGTATACAAGTTAGAAATGTAAATTGTGCGTGGAAGAGATAGACCAAGGAAAATTTGATCAAATAGAATAAGTGAAGTGAGAAGTATGAATAATAGAATATTGTACATGACGAGATGTATGAATGTGGAGGAGGCGAGTTGTGTGCTTGGGTTGAAAGGTTTGAACTTGTGTTTTCTCTGCCTATCCTGCAAGGGACACAGCGTGATGATATATATGTATGTAGTTGTTGCTTTCTATTTGACTGACATTATAACCTTCCCTCAGAACGAGATGCTGAACTTGAAGCAGAACAACGAACGTCTACAGCGCCTAGTCCGACCCAAGTCACTGGCCGGCAGCCACGCCTCTCTCGGCACCAGCGCTGGTGGGAACCCTCCATCACCACAGGCTTCCAGCGCCAACCATGAAGATGAAAGGAGGTTCAGTGCTGCGGATGCCCATAGAAATGCTAACCATTGTGTGAGTATTCGTCTTTTTAGCTATCAAAATGAATTCTCATGGAAATTACTCATGGACTGGGCACAAAAATAATAAAATACATTGTTGTTAAAATATGTGCTACATTTAGCACACTTTGTCCTTATAGCAGTAGCTGTAAAGTAGTGCTTAGCTACTTTTTTACATAATTCCTGGAGTAGCATGCTATTTTAAATTGGATATACCTGAAGATACAGGTGGCCAATCTTTTTGGGTCGTGTGCCAAAACCGATATTGAGTTAATGCTCACTGGCCGCACTTGTATGTTTTTTGAGAGCCGAAAAATTCGTACATTGAACCTAAATAAATAATATTTTAGTATTATTTTGGATACCTTTTACACATAAAAAATAAATATGTACTTGTTTTATTTTCCTTTAAATTTTTGTCTTATATAATATTATATTACAACCATTTTGGATCACATTTAAATAAGATTTTTATATTTTGATAATCTTCTTCATGCCAGAAATCTAGAATGTCATTACTAAACAACTATGTTTTATGTTACTTCTTTCATGATTTATAAAAAAAAGCTTCCGGCTGCACTAAGATAGCTAAATTTATAACTATCTTTTGTCTTTCCATCCAGGGGGTTCCATATTGTGGTATTGTTGCTCCATCGTCATTTATTTCATCTCATCACATGACCTGTACACTGCTACTTTAGTGTATTTAACACCAAAAAGTATAATTTTGGAATATGACTGATATTCAGGGCCAGCCTAAGGCAGGTGCTAAGGGTGCAGCCACACCTAGTCAGTCATGGGGTTCGCACTCATGATATAAATAAAAAAAATGGATTTTAGCTAATTTATTCAGTCCCAGCCTACACAAATAGGCGGGATTGAATAAATTAAGTAACCCCCATTTTATATGGATCTTTTATTGGCGATTTTTTTTGGCAATACTCATCTTGTTTTTCACTCTTACATAAATGTAGATATAAATGAACAAATACGAAGACCCCACACCAAAATTTTATACCCAGTGCTGCAAATTTCCAGGCCAGCTCTGCTACTTTTTCATTGTTTACAGATATTGAATGGTGTATAGCGATGGAAAGCAAAGTCAACGGGGCACTAAAACATATACTCGAACAGAACAGGATCAAAATTTGTTAAGAAGACTACAAATCCCGAAGTTAATATCCCTTTACCATTAATATTTACATGCAAATAGCTATTTAAGAAATAAAAGATTTCTTTCTTTATGTATGAGTGTACTGTGCAATCATTCTAAATAGTTTTTTGATAAGGTCATTGTATAACGAAACATCTGTCAGTAATTGGATAAAGGATTAACTTACAAAGCATTAAAATTAGATTTTTCTAAAAATTTTAATATTTGTTTTTCTAATCTATAATATTAATATTAAAAAATATTCCAGGACTTGGATCTTCAGCCCCAACCACTGGATCTAGACTTCAACTGTATAACATCAACTCCAACTCTTGACTACAAAGTCCCATCTCCGTCAGACCACTCCAGCCTCTACCGGGCCTCTAGAGACCTGGGACTTGAGACTCCAGAGTTGATCACCAACGGAGTGACTCCGGTCCACGACCAGAATGGACTTGACAGTTTGGACGTGGAGCACGGCCAGCTTCTGATGACTACCGGAAGACTCAGTGGAGTGGATTGTGATGCTAATTCTGTACTCCCAGCACCTAAATGCAGAGAGTTGGCTATGGGAGAGACTTATGCGGATTTGGGTATGATGTTTTATTTAATTATATTTGACTAACTTGACTTTTATATAACATCCTAAACTGGACCGTCACCTCTCAATATTTTGCTGAAAATGATCAGTGCTTCTTCAATCGTAGACTTGCACTATGCTCAGTAAAGATTGCTTTTTGGAATTTCCAATTCATAACTCCTCCTTCAAATCATTCTATACTGTTCATGCCGTCAAACTTTGGAACCAGATACCAGCTACCATAAGATTCTAACCCTCGTTGGCTTGCTTCAAATAGTGACAATGTTGCATCTATCTTCAATGATGAAATTTGTTTCTCTGTAACTCCTATTTTCTTTACTTTTCCCAATCTGATGACATTTTAAATTATTTTCTTTTATGAGCGTTTGTGCCCGGCAATTTTTGCCTCTCTCCAAAAATGAAAATGGAGCTCAAAGGGAAAAGATTTAACATGATGGAAGATATCATAGGAAATGTTAAAGATGCTGGCAGAGAATGACTTCCAGAAATGTTTCCGATCATCAAAATCCCTCTGGGATCATTGCATATATGCTGCAAGGAACTTTTTAGAGGATAATGAGTATTCATTTTTTACAGTAGAGCATCGATTATCCGAAACAATTCGGAACTGGGGTTGTTCGGATAACTGATTTTTCGGATAACCGATTAAACACAAAACTGTATATATTTTGTATCACACGTCTTACAAATACATACCTTACATAAAGTACGCCTGCAGTTTAGGAAAAGAAGTCTAAAATTGTCTTTTGCTTCAGAGCTGAGACTCATTTTGTTGCCGCTAAATCTCGCACACGTTTTAAAGACAGCAATTGGACAGAATTTGCCGACTGGAACGCTTTTGGTTAACCGTTATTTCGGTTGATCAGTATTCGGAAAATCGATGCTCTACTGTATGCATAAATCAAAATGTGTTTTAAGATTTAAATTTTTTTTTTCTTTAACAGGACTCAACGAAAACAGCGCTGACGTGAACGATGGGAAAAAAATAGCGATAGCTGTATATCTTGGTCAACCTGACACATTCTCAAGATATTACGAAGAAGTCTTTGAATCTCTGAACAACTGTGACTCCAGATTCTATTCAAACAGATCTTCAGCTGCGTTCAACAATTGCCATCAAGAAATGTCAATCCAAGAGTCTGCTTTATCAAGACTATCTCTCCAGAATCCACCGGGAAGTCCTGATAGAGAAAACACAACAAACGGTCATGAATTTCAAAGCCAGTCAAACACAAACAGCTTAAAAAGCAACAAATCTTCTCATAGTATTAATTACAAAAATAGTTATAACGGAAGTGAAAACGGGACGAATGGAGCCTCGATAAATTGCAATGAATTTGTGATAGCTTATACGTATATCTCTGGCAAAACTACATGGCAGAATTTGGACTATACTGTGAGAAAGACGTTCAAAGATTACTTGTCGAGGATAGACCCTGGGACCAATCTAGGTCTCAATACAGACTCGATAACATCGTATCATTTGGGCGAGGCGACCAGAGGTCCGGAAGTAGGATTCCCCGAGCTGTTACCTTGCGGCTACATAATTGGAATGGTGAAGACGCTGTATATATGCTTGCAAGGAGTAGGAAGTTTGGCTTTCGATAGCTTGATACCAAAGAATATTGTTTATAGGTAAGATTTATTAATTTTTTGGCTCACAACAGTTTAGTATTGCCAACTTTGATGTGAAATACAGATGTGGAAAACTGATAAGTGCACTGAAATTATATGGATTGGCAGAATGTGGAATGAAGTTATTAAGAATGAATGTGAACTAAGGATTGATGTATTAAGCAGGATGAAGAAGAGCGCTCTGCAGAGGATTGAGCATGTTGAATTCATGTTTTCTTGATTTTAAATACGTTAACTATTATTTTCCTATACTGGTTTATACTTATTGCTTGACTGGTTTCAAAATTGCTCTCATTATCAAGGACATTTATAAACTTAAGCTTGAGTTATTGTAAATAAATGTATTCCTCTTTGAATATGGCAAGTGATGAAAGTAAGATAATTGTAGTAGAAATGAGAGCATTGTGTAGAATTTTTGGAAAAAAATGTATGAGAGAATAAGGAATGAAACCATTTTGGTAAGAATGTGAATTGAAAGAAGATGCTGCGCTTAAAAGATAAAGAAAGAGACATTGAGATAGTTTGGCCGTATAGAAAGAATAAATTATGTAAAATTTACAAAACTAATTTAGGTATAAGAAAACCTAGAAAAATATGATACGACCAAATAATTTAAATGCTGACAAGGAAAAGTGAAAATCCTTTATAATATAGTATGAATGATGAGGTGTATGAATGTGGCATAGTTATCATATTCAATATGTATTTGTACAGTGTTTCTGCCAAAAAAATTATCATTTTGATTTTAATGCTAAAAGTACATTGTGACAAAGAAAACTAAGAATGCCTTATGATAGACTACAGTAAGTTGAACCTTTCAGATGTCTTGCAAGTGGATTGCTTTACTATCTGAACTTTGGGTTCTATCAAGGCAATACAACCATAAACATCAGTTCATCCAAAGGATTGACTGATGATCTTGCTCAATCTAAAGAAATTACCTATCATCATCATCTATTTAATTTAATGCTTAAATTACAGTGATATTGTAATAATTATTCTATTTTTGTTTCCAGATATGTCTCCCTGCTATCGGAGCACCGCCGCGTGATCCTGTGCGGACCCAGTGGTACGGGCAAGTCCTACCTGGCCGCACGCTTGGCTGAGTTCCATGTCGCCAGGACGGCCGCCCACCTTAACCCTGCCGAAGCCATCGCCACCTTCAAGTAACTACTGTTTCTTTAAATACTCTATATTACTTTGACATTTGAAAACCTATCTTGATTTACTATTGTAGTGGTCCACATCAGACCATGCGTCAACCATTCATTGTCAACAAGTGTTTTTTGAAACCCTTTAATGACTTTTTCATGTAGTTTCTTCTTTCATGTTTCTTTTAATTACATGGCTTTTAAAGATTTCCTCCTTGTCTTACAGTAAAAAGTCCAAGGACCTTTCGTCACTTTCTTCTTTTTTTAAATCAACTATCTATTTTATTCTGCTGTTCGCGGGATACAGTCTGCCAGTTATACTTGCATCTTTTGGATGGTCTGCCTGGTGGTTGTTACCAGAGGTGATATTGTTTTATGAGGAATCCTTGTACTGTCTACAGTTTTAACTATTCCCTAGTGTCACACTACGATTTATCTAAGAATCATTGAACAATATTCAACTTCAATTTTCTGAGACATGGCTTTGATCTGAAGCTGTCAGCTGTACTTTCAATATTGCAGGTTACCATCGGTGGTCAACATCAATTAATATTTAATAAATATCATAACCTGATTGAAAATAATCTACCTGTTAACATATAGCTTGTGTTTCTTGAGGACTGTAATGATAATATTTTTTTTTGCATTTATACAACCAATCTTTAAAGTATCTATATTTTTCATTACAGTGTGGAGCACAAGTCATCGAAGGAGCTACGTCAATACTTAAGCAATATGGCCGAGCAGTGCGGGGGTGAGGCAACCCTTCCGTCAGTGTTGATCTTGGACAACCTGCACCATGCCAGTGCTCTTGCTGATGTGTTCAGTGGACTCCTGGGAGGCCGGCGCACCAATCTGCCTTGCATCATAGGTAAATACATGCAGTGTAATGTAGATAAATGTCTAACTCTGACAGATTAAAAATATTACAAAATAAATATGTATATATAAGTTGAGTGTAAAGATAGGAAGGTGGTGGCTGCGGCCATTAGACTAGGTTTATAAAAACCTATTTAATAATAATAATAAAAGGATAATTTATGAAATATTGTTTAGAGATCAGACTCTCCTCAAGGGTGCTCCAAAAAGTACTCATTTGGTAAAAAAACCGCAAAAAACTTTCCAAGGGAACATAAACTACAAATAAATATTTGTAAATCTACCAATATGTGTTAGTAACACATTCGGCTTTAAGTGTAGTGAAGTGTGTAGTGTTCATTTATAATCATGGATTTTGAAAAGACCATATAAAATATAAATATTTCCTCATTCCAGGAACCATGTCCCAAGCCACATGCAACACGACCAACCTGCAGTTGCACCACAACTTCAGGTGGCTGCTCACAGCCAACCACATGGAGCCTGTCAAAGGGTTCCTTGCAAGGTAAGACTTTAGGGATATAAACTATTTGTATATAGAGGAAATTGCAAAAAAAGCTATTAATTTCTATAAATTGATTCAGTACACTAAGGGTGGGTCACGCGGTAGCGAGAAAGACACAAGTGAATTGGAATTTTTGGCTTTATGATGATTCTGTTCCTTCCTTGATAATCTTGCACCTTCTGCCTCGAGTATCAAGGCATTGTCCATTAGTCTTCGTCTGGGCTGTCTGATTATGCCTCGTTCCAATGCTCCTATTCAAGCTGTTGTTATGGATTTCGTGGCTTAAATTCTTGCACCAACTGAATTATATTTTATATATATGAATTGTTTGTTAAGATTCCTTGCAGTGTCATTTGAGACATACCAATCCGAGCTGAACATTGTCTAGTTGAAGTTACTTGATCATCAGCAACACTCTCTTGTCTACCCTTTAAAGATTCACATTAGTACGGATAGTATGCGGTCTTACGGCTTGAGGCAAGCAAACTACTGATCCCTGCTGTCGAAAACGTGCAATCAATCTCCTAATCGTGGATCTTGCTGGACTCTGGATGGATCTCCATCAGTAAAGTGATGTACATATTGATTTGTGAAATAAAATTCAACCTCTTTCGTTCATTTCTCTGTTAAATTCTCCATAATAAAACTTAAGAATGCCTTTTAAATTATTTAAAAAAAATAAACTATAAAATTATGAATGTTTGAAACTGGAACAACTGATAAACCCTATACAAGATGACTGTAAGTAGGGAGAGAAGGCAGAATTGGACAGATATATCATGATATACGAGGCGTATCCAGAAACTAAGTGTACTGAGGCTCTCACGACCGGATGGATTTTATTTTCGACATGTTGGCTACACTTCCGTGTAGCCTGACCCTTCCACTCCGCAACGAGACCAGTTCGAGGTCAGTACGTTGAGAAGTGTCGACGCGACAACACGTTTTGTGAAAAATGTCAATCCCATCTCCCGCCAAGTTGAATCGAGTGGAGGCCGGGCAAGAGTTTTTGAGGCGTTGCAAACTCCATGGAGATGAATTTCTCCACTCCATCGTTACTGGAGATGAAACTTGGGTTGCGTACTATACGCCTGAAATCAAAAGGCAGTCTCAACAGTGGCGTCACACCTCTTCACCCTCCGCCAAAAAGTTCAAAACCACAATTTCAGCCAAGAAAATCATGGCATCCGTGTTTTGGGACTGTCAAGGCATAATTTTAATTGAATATATGCCTCAAGGGGAGACCATCAACTCTGCAAGATACTGTGAGACCCTAAAAAAATTGCGGAGGGCGATTCAGAACAAGAGGAGAGGCATGCTGACAAAGAGTGTCTGCCTGTTGCACGACAATGCCAGACGGAACTGCTCGCCTCGTTTAAATGGGTTGTCCTGAACCATCCCGCGCATTCCCCTGACCTAGCACCTTCAGATTACTATCTCTTTACCTCCTTGAAGCTGCACATGGGTGGAAAAAGGTTTTCAACCGACGACGAGGTAAAAGCAGAGGTGGAGAAGTGGACGGAGGGGTTGGCGGGAAACTACTTCGAGGATGGCATCAAAAAGTTGATACTCCGCTTCACCACCTGCATTGAGAGGAATGGCGACTATGTCGAAAAATAGCTTACATATGTACTACGGTAACCACGTAATTTTTTTGTTTAAATAAAAAAAATGTAACCTACAAAACTTCAGTACACTTACTTTCTGGATATGCCTCGTACATACAGTACCTGCGAGACATGGACGCTCACAGTAAAAAACACACAAAAGCTCCAGACCGCACAAAGGGGCATGGAGAGATGCATGTTGGGATATACTAAAAGAGACCGTAAACTAAACACTTGAATTCGCAATATAACAAAGGTAGAAGATGTTATAAAGCTGTGCAAAAGAATGAAGTGGCAATGGGCAGGACATGTAGCCAGAATGTCAGACTCCTGATGGATATCCAAAATAAACCAATGGTACCCAAGAGGCATAAAGAGGCCCAGAAGAAGTCTGAAGGTACGCTGGATAGATGAAATCAGGAAGCATGGCAGCATCACATGGCATCAACGAGCAAAAAACTGAACTATTTGGAGTCAACTTAGGGAGACCTTCATCATGCAGTGGATCAACCCTGGTTGACAATGATGATGATGATGATGATGACATACAGTAGACTCTCGATTTAATCTGAATAAAAAAAAAATGGATAATCTCTGCCAAAATAAAATATAAATAAAAATTATCTTTCATACTTACCCTTTTATTTGAAATATGACAGTAAATCAGTTTATTTCTCACTGTTTATTCTTCGGCAAATGGTGCTTAGAAGATTTTGCAACTTTCCTGTTTCCCCAAATAACCGAGTAAGTTTTTTAACGTTAGTTCAAGCACCACTGTGCTGACTGCTTTTCTCTTATATGAGGGTACCTTCTTCCTAATCTGTGGCATCAGTAGCTACAGGTTCATTAATAGTAACATGTTTCAAAATCTCTTCATATTTAAAACTTCATATCCAGGCAAATTATCATCCAATCGCGCAGTTTTGGAATTTTTAGTCTACTGCATCTCGAATGAAAAGATTTTTTTTTGTGTTCTAAAAAATCCTTAAAACTTTTCAGGTACCTGAGACGGAAGCAGTTGGTAGCAGAACTAGCCGGCTCTCCTCGATGTCCTAGGATGTGCTCCGTACTGGAGTGGCTGCCCGCAGTATGGCAGCATGTCAACTCCTTCCTGGAAGCACATTCCTCATCAGATGTCACTGTCGGCCCCAGGCTGTTCCTCGGCTGTCCACTGGATTTAGCTGCTAGTCAGGTAAGACTGCAAAGCGGAAAAGTAACCCTTATGGATGAATGATAGAATGTGCTCCATATTGGAAAAGCTACCCTCTGTATTGCAGAATGTTAACTTCTTTCTGGACTGGACAGCTAGTCAGTTATGCACTGGACTTTATAGCTAGTCTGATGAGACTACATATTTTCTCTGTGATCTTTTCCATATGACAACCTCTTCAGCTGCTTTAAGTTTGGAGATAAATATTTTTCTTCATATTCTGACCATCATCATCTTTCTAAAGAAAGGCTAAAGCAGATTGAACCTGCCGATCCTCATAGATTTTTGATCTCCTTGCCATCGTAATTTGGATTTGATTTGTTAAGACTGTGTGGATGTAAAGTGTAACAGCTTGCACACAATTAACCAATACAAGCCCATGTGTGTTCCGTGTTCACAAGATGGCTGAAAATCATACTTGATCATGAGGGATAGTCTATCGTCATCCATGAGCTCTTTAAAATCCTCTTAAATAATCATTAAGAACAAGCTTCTATTGGTTGTGAAACAGAAAAAGGGTGGTCAATCTCTAGAAATCAGAAAACTAAATGACATACATACCATCACACCATTTCCCTGCTGGGGTAGGCAGAGAGGACAGAGCACCACACTTTCATATTTCTCTTACTTTTACGTTTCATTCTTTTAAAATATCATTCACTTGATCTAACCATCCTTTCCTTAATGAGTTGTCAAACTATTTTTGAAATACATGAAAATGACGATTTTTTTTGTCTTGTAGTTCTGACAAAGTTTATTAAAAATTTCACACTTTACAACCCTAATTATTTTAAATTGTCAGCTAATATTTCAACAGTCGGGAATTTAATTCGGCTTATCAGAGTGCATATTCCTTGTTGGTTCACCTGGCAAAATGTTTTATTCCATAATGACATAGTCACAACTAATTTGTTTTTAAAAACGCGCATAGCAAGACTAGACAGATTTGGCAATCAGTTTGTGCATTGTATGGACTTTCATATGATTTCGATTTTTTCATCATATAACACTGCTTACATGTCAATGTAAATTCATAGCAATTTTTTTGTACTCTTTACTTTTCTGACCGTTTAAATAAACAAATAAATGAATAAAATGAATTAAATTACTTTATCTAATTTAATCTTCACTAGATTTCCACAGGTGACATAAAGTCAAGTCGGCAATTATATTCTATTTTACGGTGAATTATATCAGTCAGTTTACTTCTAAATTTGTTAATCTATCAAAATTCTTTAGGTAAGAATTAATCCATTATAAATTATTTTGATATAAACCGCTCTATGTATTTCAGGCATGGTTCTCATCAGTGTGGAACTACTCGGTAATCCCGTACCTGGTGGATCCATTATAAATTATTTTGATATAAACCGCTCTATGTATTTCAGGCATGGTTCTCATCAGTGTGGAACTACTCGGTAATCCCGTACCTGGTGGAGGCGGCGCGGGAGGGAGTAGCACTGTACGGCCGCAGGGGGGCCTGGGCAGACCCCGCCAAATATGTCCGGGATTCCTATCCCTGGCCTGACCCAGTTGCCGCAGAGGTATATATCACTCAAAAGATAGTGTTACTTCATGAAAAATGTGTGATGGTTTACTTTCTTTTCTTTTCTCATATGGCAGAGGTTTTCAAAGTGTGCGCTTATATCTGGTGTGCCACAGAATATTTTTTTTTTTTAATAATATCAATCAATCTTAATTCAATGCGCTGATGATGATGCATGGTGACAATGATAGGAAGTGACATGTGGCAATATTCTGATTGAACTGTCTTGCGAATAATAGCGGAGTGCCTGTCGATGGAACGGTTCATTGAAGCTTTGAAGTTTTTTTTTTATCGTGTTGATTTTGAATTTTGTTTTTATAGAGGCACCTTCTGTGTCTGCTCACTGATGGTGTTATTGTTAAAGCAAGAATAAATTATCCGGTACGATGGGCAAGGATTTTTGAAGTTATCATGGAGAGGTTATTTTTCTAGCTGAAAGGGCTCGTCACCATTCTGCAGAAAAAAGTGAACTCTCCATAATAGGATAAAAATAGGAATCTGTCAAGAAAAATTATATTTACAAGCCATAAATTGTTATTAAATAAATAAAAATCGTCAAGATTAATATTCTTTGCCGAGTGCTAAAACTCAGCGATTTCTAGTTCTGTGATGATTTACTTTCTGCGAAGCTGGGTTTTTGGCAGTAGCTGTAATTTAAACCAGATATCCCTCATTACTTAACGTGGAAAAGCTATCCTCACTTCGTGTTTGTTGCACATTAAGCTCTGAGGGATTTGAGAAACTGTGTGATGACTCCCATCCCGCTAATTAATCGGTAAGCTTTTTATTAAGGTGCCATGAAAAAATCTCTATACACTAAGGGCGCCGTGAAAAGAAAAACTTTGAAAATCACTGTCATATGGTGTTAAATTCAGTAGATCTTTTGCCATTACAGCCATGTCATTCTTAGCATTTCAGAAGCCATTTAATCAATTTTAATTTTTCTAACCTACCCTTGTAAGTAAAACTTATTTAATAACATAGAAAATATTGCACCTTATACAATGCTTTGAAACAATTATAGGAGTACAATAAATATTTCTGCAGCTGGAATACAAACTCATGACCTTATTGTATCTTGTAAGCTGCGCTAAACCACTACGCTACTACCTTATTGTATCTTGTAAGCTGCGCTAAACCACCTCGCTACTACCTTATTGTATCTTGTAAGCTACACTAAACCATTACGCTACTACAAATAATATGAGTGCTAATCTCAATTCTGCAACTACTCTGTTATTATATTTCTTATGTTGTAAGTTACATTTCAATTGTAAGATTTGTTCTGTTTGCAATAACATGCAACCTAAAGAGACATCTATGATCAAAAAATTTATTTTAACACATTTACTGCTGAATCTTTTTTTTTAACACCACGATGCCGGAGAGGAATAAGTTGAATTGTTTTTCAATTCCAACATAATTTCAAACCTTATTGATGCAGCAACATTTTGAAACATTTTGTTGACAACAGCTGTGCAAAATTGTATTATATCTGAAAACCCCTCAAAAGTAATGAAGCCTTATTTTATTTCAAGTGTATATATTTATTTCTTATTTTCAGAACCTTCGAGGTATCACTCTGGAAGACATAGGTTTGGACGGAAATTCCAGTGAAAATTCCTCTACTAATAACCAGGATCCTTTGGTTAGTTTCTTTCCTTACTCATACATATACAGCAATACTTTGAATTACTTCTACTTGACTAATGTCCTCTGGCATTCTCAACACGTATCCCCAACCCTTTTATAGAAATTTGAGAGTGTATGATGATGCTAACTCTTAATTCATAAAATGGAGCTTATAAATCTTGTTTACTCAAATGGTAGTGACAATATTGAAATTTGAAATTTATTCATTCATTCGTATAGCAAATTTCAACATAACCAAATTGATGAGCCTCTAGGTTTAGAAAGACTTGAGTAGGTACGAAACTTGTGGTTCGTCATCGCATATTTTTAGAATACTATGCTACATTTAAAAAGGCAATAACACACGTTTAGCGCGTGTGAGTATTGCTCCTTGACTACTAAACTCCATTTATCATTTTGGTATCATCAGAAATTGAACATAATACCCCCAAATGGAAATCAAACATCTTATCTAAGCCACGGAAATTATCAATACAAAATGCAATAGTTTTGATGATGAATGTAAAATGCAATGATTCTAATAATTTAAGCAAAGGACCTCTTTTTTATGTCTTGTATTTCAAATATGATGACTTTTTTGATGAATAAATAAATTTCCAGCTCAACATGCTAATGAGACTGCAAGAAGCGGCCAACTACAGCGGCAACCACAGCCAAGACTCTGACAACGCTAGTCTGGACTCGAACCTCACCCACGACAGCTCAGCGGGCAACGAACTGTGCCCATGAGCTTAATGACGATTGAAGCATGCTACCTGCTCAAAAATAGACTAGAAACTCTCTATCGCTAGAACATAAACAGAAATACCTCATAAATTGTCAAATGAAAAAAGGACTAAGTGTGATTCTAATAGGATTTTCCATGACGCTGATCTTCACAGTGGTGAATCAGCAAATAAATAAATTGACAAGAGTTTAAAAAAACGTATTTTCTTCAAAAGCTCTTGGATATAATTAAATTTGGAAACAAATGGTAATTTAAGCTAAATTAATATAACTTTGTGACACGTGATAAAAATGTTCTTCAACCTAAGACCACAGAATTTTTTTTAGGATTCCATCAGAATTGATTTAGTCCTTGAGAAGCAATTTTTAAAAAATAAATCATTTTGACACACAAACTGTGTGAAAGTGAAACTTATAAATTTTATGACACACGATGAGATAATCATAATAAAATAAAAAATACCTTTTGTGTTGACTTCTAAAAATTATTTGGCATTTTTCTTTTTTACTTTATTTACTTGAAAAACACATTTTTTCTTTATTTACTTGAAATATCAAATGAGCATTCATATGTACGAATTCTAACTCGATCTTTTATGTACAAAGATGTATATTTTATAGTTGAATTCCATGTAAAAAAAATGTTTTCCTTCCACACCCATACGATGCGTCATTATATCTCAAAATAAGTGGAATGTGTTTTATCCTTTTGTATATTTACTACACCTATTTAATGACATCAAGATTCTATTTGTTAATCTAACAAACCAATTATAAAGTGCTATTTTTGCATTGCTTAATAGAATTTATAATTTTTATAATTTTCTTACACAGTAAAGTTAAGTATGTAAAGGATGTTTACTAATATGAAACAAGAATAAACAGTATAAAATGCCACCGGTTTTAAATTTCAATAATAACAGAATAAATTGAAAAAATATTTTTCGTGCTCAACACAAAAGGTAAACTAAAGGTTAATATACACATATTGGTATTAATAATTTATAAGCAATCCCAAACTGCATCAGCTTTATTTTTTTCACATATTTTCTAATAACGTTGTAAAATACTCTCTATATTAAATATAAATTTTCCCCAATATCACTATCAAAGCAAGGTAAAAAGTTTAATATATGCATTTTTGTATACAAATACAATAACTAGGATTATAAGATATAATTTTATACGGCTTTTTGCTTATGTATAAAATAAATAAATATCGTTAACAGCTATTTTTGCAACGGCACTATATGCCATTAGAGTTAAGCAAAAAAATCTTTTGTAAAATAGTAGGATAAGTGAAGTTTGCGATAAAGTGTTACGGAATTATTCTAAAGTGTGGTGTTTAAAAAGATAAATAAGTATAGATTATTGTTGTGTTGCAAATAAGTTGTTATGTAGTGTATGCTTTTTTTAGAATTTCATTATTTCTCATTGATATTTTTAATATTTGAAATATTATATTCATCCAAAATATATTTGTTATAATGAAATTTATATCAAATATCTTATCTACTGTAGTCAAAATATTGTTTGTCAATAAAATCAAAAACATAATCAAAAGATTGAATTAAAGTTACATAATTATAAAAAAACATTTTTCTTTTTTTTCAACATTTTTCATTTGTGTGAATTTATAAAAAAAATGTGAATGATTTTTCCATTCCCATCCCTCTGTGAATATCATTATCAGCTGTATAACCAACCCTGGGGTGTGGGACTTAAGCTATAGATAATAAATACACTTTGTTTTCTTTCATTATAATTTTTAGTATATCACTAGGCACATTTCAACACAAGAGTGTCCCCTTTAGATGAGTTAAAGTTAATTTTATGTTACTTACACTATCCATGGTCTGTTTGAACAAATCTCATCCAATAACATTTTCAACTCCTTTCTATCCTGCGCGCCAAGCTTCTCCAGCTATGCTTTCATCATTAGTCCTTCGAAGTCTTGGCCTCACAACAAATTTACAGCTTTTATCCAAAATACTCATTGGTGATTGACCATCTGAGTAATACAAAATGAGGTGTATTTAAAATTGTTTCCAATTATAGTATTGTATTTTTTCTATCTTTTATTCAAATCTTTTAACTTGAAATTTAAAAAATGTCTAAAATCAATTCTTCAAAATTTAATCTTGAAAATATATAAATTTTGATCAATTCCATTTTTTTTAACTTAGATTATTCAATCAAAATTCATTTATATTTGCAAAAGGATCAAATATATTTAGAGTTTTGATTTTTCCTTAATATTCTTGTCATGTCGACTATTGCTGCTTTTCATTTTCGTTCCTTTTTTATTTAATTTCCTTATCTCTTAACAAAAAAAGGTTTCCATCCATTCCTAAGTTTGTAAGTTTTCCCTCCATGATCCACCAACACTTTCTTCTTCTGTTGCAATTTGAACCCTTTTTCTAATTTCTCATTACCTTTTTTAAGGTCTATATTCATCAATTATTATCTATCTCCATCTTAATGACTGCAGCCTGAAAATATGAAGGGTTTTGGAAAAGTATATTTCTCGAAAATTATATCCCCAAAATAATCCAATTTTTGATGGTCTCATGAAGAGAAACTCAGAGTTATCTTTCTAGTGTATTAGCATACAACCATAGTCAATAAAGTAGAATCTATAAAGGTAAATTTGCTTCTAAACATATATTTTTTTAACAATCAATAATTTCAACTACAGAGAATCCTGCTTAAAATTACGTTTTTTGTTTTGAAATAATCTGTATTCAAACATATGCCTTAAATATAATAGTACTACTTGAATATTGAAAAGTTTTCATAACTCATAAGTGGTCAGCAAAACGCTTAAAAGGATTTCATGGTAATGTGAGATAAAATTGAATTTTTGGATTAAAATACTTCATTACAGAAATAAGAAAGTTTCACAAAAAATATATACTATATTGTCATATAAACAAAAAAAAATTACTCTGACTTTAAAAATGAAATTCTTCAGAATAAGCAGTGACTTGATAAAACAAAATGAAAAATTATATAATCCTTTATATTATATAATACAAATTTCAGTAGATATTTTCTTTGATATAAAAAAAAACTAAAACACGAGTGATAAAATAAATTAAATTTTTCGTGTAATTTTAAATAATAAGAAAATGTGTCAAAAAAAAACAATATAATTTGTATATTGAAAATAATAATAGATTAATATTTGATACAGATTTTGTAAAAATACTGAGTGTATTCAATTGCTATAAAGTGTTATTTTTTTTTGTTTTTAAGTATTTTTTTTTATTTCTTTAATAAACTTGTACAATGTATTGTATTTATTATTAGATTATAATCTTAACAAATTTTTATATATTCCTATTTATTGAGATGAAAAATAATAAAAAACTATAATGTTTATTGATTGTATTTGTACAAGATAACACACAATAATATTTAAAAAAATGTACAACTGTAATTTCAAATTATTATTTATATTTTAGATTTTAAGGACTCCATTTCTAAAATGTTTAAGTTTTGCATTCAAAAGATTTTGCCCTTTTATACTATATTCTATTGCTTTTATATTTTATTCTAACTAAAATTTTATATTATCCGACAACTGAAACACAACTGGGTAATTTTTTTATAACTTAAAAGCAATTTTGCATATTGTATTGAAACAATTTAAATATCACATTTGAATTTTTTACTAAAAATGTTTTTCATCACTTTTTCATATTAATCATTGTATTTTATTGACTGCTTTAAGAATTAGTCAATTTGGGATCAAAAATATATTAACCTATTAGTCAAATTAACTTTGTGCAAAAAATCCTAAATGTTTGCGAGTACACATTTTTATAGACATATATTTACACAAAAAAATCGTTAAATGATTCATTGATGATCTCCATTGCCTAATTTGTACTATGCTTATCTTTCACTAGAGGTTTTGGGTTCAATTCCTAAAAGTACTTAAAATATGCAAAGCTGTTCCGGTTTAGTTCATCAACAAGGTAAGTGTTACCTTTCTGTGTGTGGTAGTATTACCAACACATACAACGTTGAATTGCAAATTACATGCCTACTCCAGTGGCTCTAAGTTCATAGGCTCGATTAATGAAGCCGAAGATAATGTTGTCTCCTGGCCACACTCCAATTTGTCCACATTATCAATATGGATAGTGTACCATACAAATGTTGTCTCCTGGCCACACTCCAATATGTCCACATTATCAATACGGATAGTGTACCATACAAATGAATGATTCATAACATAGTTCATCATAGTCATGCCATTTCCCTTTGGGACAGGTAGAGAGAAGGAATTGTAACATTTATATGCAATTAATATGTAATCATTTTCATTTACATTTTAAACGTAAATTATTATGAACAACTAAAATATTATAAAAATTAAGATTCCTTATCCTGCAAATATTATTAAACCATTTAATATTTCAAATGTTAACAATTAGTCCCAAGACTGATCCTTGTGGTACTCCAAAGGAATACACTGCCTTCAAGATACACAACAAGTCTACCTTAATATATTCCTAATATCAATAAATACTTCATAATTGTCATTTTTTCTTAATGATAAATACATTTTAATTATCTTAAAAACCTAAAATTTAGCTATCTGGATTATAAATTGATAGGTGGAATATGGAAATGGGGAATAAAAGAACAAATAATATGTTAAGGATACTTTTGAATGCTAAATTTAAATGTTGAATAAATATTAATCAAAAATTGATCCTTTTAATACCATAAACAGTATATAAAGTAACTCGAATAGACTATAAAGCAGCTGTTACACTTTTGCTACCGCCATATTTGTCTATTTGAGTTGTTGTAATAGTCATGTCGATATAAAAGGAGAAATAAATGATTTATCGAAAAAAATATTTTTATTTAATCCTCTCATAATAAGTTTTGCCTTACATCATTGAAATATTAGAAACCCAAAAGTAATGTAGTTTTTTAACCACTTAACAGTCGGATTTTTAACACGCTACGTAAGGACAATGACGAACTGTGAACGAATGAATTCTATATGAAAATATATTCCGTTCGGAGAAAACAAGTTGAAACAAGATCTTCCCAAATGACGCTCGGGAGAAACACTCCCAACAAGTCGAAACAAGATTTGCCCGAACGAGGCTCGGGCTCGTCAGTATAAAAAGAAACTTCGTGCCCGAGTCCCGCTCGCGCAAAACTGTTAAGTGGTTAATGAAACAAAAAAGTGCCGTAACTAATTTATTTATTAAAAATTAATCTAAAATATAATTTCCTTCACAAAATACGGCCTTTCGTAAAAATCAGAAGTTTTCATCTTTTTTTACTTTTATAATTTTTGTTATCTTAAAAATGTTGCATTGACTTGAAAAGATGGAAATTCATGTTAATCTCTAGGTAAAACACAACTGACACTTGAAAATGGTCATCATATAAATTACATCAGTTTTGGATACCCCTAATAGTATTTCATTCGAAAAAACCAAGTCTCTTAACTATCGAGAGAACCTATAAGATGTAAGCTAATAATTAACAAGATAATTCAAATGATGTCTTTTAAATACCCTGGATTGGATAATACCCAACAATTACTTGATTAAATTACAGGACAGGTAAACAAAGCTGCTTCACCTGGATAGTTCAAAGAAAGTACATATATAAAAAAATAAACACATGGTAACAGAAAGTAAAGAAAAGATCTATAAAACATGTATTCAACCTGTAATGACATGAGAAATTAAGTTCTTATGATGTATAATTGTCAAAACACTCTTGAGACAGAATAATAAGAATCATTGTGGATATGCTTCAAATTACATCTTGCTTCAATGACAGCATGTTTTTCCTGGTTTTCAATAGTCTGTTTTTCCAATCTCTCTTTCCCTCTCCTGGTCATCCATGACCTTGTTAAATTTGTATTGGTTTTGATATTGCTAAGTTTTTGTTATCAACATCACTAATGTAAATCCCCTAGTTATCACATTCTAAGAATGGGTAAGAGCCGGAGTCCTCGTACAATTTCTCATGGTTACCCTGTAGAAAGCCGACCAATCAGAAAGACCCCCAAAAAAATGCAGGGATAGTTGGCAGTTCACACCCCAGAAATAATGCAGAAAAAAACATACCAACAATCGACTCTAAAAAGAAGATAAGTACAATATTTTGTCAGAAAGCCATCCTAAATTTATTGGATTGAGATAATTGTCATCTCATTCGGTAAGTTGATGAATTCCTCTCCCTTGGTTTTGCTTTATACACAATTTTGATGGTGTGTCCATTGCTTGCTCAGCATACATAAACACTAGTAGACTGACTTTGATGATGCTTGTGATGTCGAGTTGATGAGACCAGGCATGAATTTCCATTTACTTCTGTATCACATAGTTTCTACTGCAACACTCAGGGTTTGGAGCCTAGGATTGTTCTCGGCACTAAAAATATTTAGTTAGGGTCATTGTCCATTAGTTAGCTCCATAAGTTATAACTGGTTTGATTATTATAATATGATTACCCAGATATCTATCCAGAGGGCTCTAAAATTTGTCCGAAGTGAAAAAAAAATTGTAAAATCTAAAAACAGATGTCGCACACTTAAAATAGTCCAAAATCAACAGGAAAATGTTCCATGGAATTTTGAGTTTTAATTCATTCAAAATTCCATGGAAGATCCGACCAGGCATTGTTGAAGGCGCTTGAAACATTGAGAGAAATTAAGAACACACTTCTCTCTAGAGTCCGCCACATACCATTGAAGGTGGCAGATAGCACCCTCTTCTAAAATCAAATTACAAAGGGAAAGTGGGCAGTTCTGTACAAAGCAAGAATTGAGCCCAAGATCTTACCCAAAAGTGGGAAGGTTATTGGCCTATAAGCCTTCGTGGGTTTGTTTTGAGTTTGGAATAAAGATCAATAGACCTATCTTCCAGCAATCAGGGAAAATACCTTCCAACAAGCAGTTAATGCTTATGTAGATAAGTCTATGATACGTCAGCAAAATGTCAGTATCTCGTTCACTGCCACGAGCGTGTTGACGCGCTTTCCGATTCAGTGCTCGCCAGGCCGGCAATACAAAATGAACGCGTAAACGCGCTCTCCTTTGAGCTTGTTGCAAGCCAATATCAAATCCAATTGTAATAATTTATAAATTATAACACGTAGTGACATCTATTGCGATGGTCAAGAAATACTTAAATATTACAATTTACCGATATTATCAAAGTTACAGTCATCTTTTCTAAAAGCTTCCACTGACAGTCAATACGTGTCTGATACAGGGTTACCGACTACAGTTTCTTGCGATGTAATTGAGGTGATTTATAATGACTTCGTTTGCAGTTTTGTTCAGTGGTTGATTTTTAACTTTTGTGCGTTATTTTTTCAAAGTATTTATTTACAAAGTGTGTTTTCATGTATTCTTTGGTTATTGGCGGTAGTTTTGCGGCATAATACGACGTTTATATAGACTTTTTACGGTTTTATTTTATAGTTTATTTACCTTTTGTGCTTTATTATACATCATACAGATAATTTGTTGATTTTAGTTTACAAAGTTTATTATATTCCACTATATTTACGAGTATAAGTAAACGTGTTTTCTGTGTCAAGTTGTGACAACCCTGACATTTTGTCAATATTTAAACTGTGTTTTTCTGAGTTAACGGCAGCTCAAACGCCCCACGGTGTATACTCGTATATTTAGTAAGTTTTCATAATATTCTTTATATCTGTATACAAAAAATAAAAAATTTTTAAGTTTTATTTTTGCTGAAAAAATCCCGGCCTGCTGGGTACGGCCATACTAATAACTTCCGGCACTTAAAGGGTTAAGTAGAAAGGTATCAATATAGGACAATCCCTGGTAATTTATCAAGATCATTAATAACTGTTTTGATCTCGTCAGAGGTGTTCGGTATCAAAAAAGGAATTTGAGAATTGTAATCCAGTTGGTTAGATCTCTCAGCACTGCTTTTAATGTCTCTTCTAATTTTTGTTCTCTTAAGGAACAATCTCGGCGAGGATGTGCACTTTCTTTAATGTGACTGGTTCAAGACAACTTACTATATGATCAGACGGCATGTCTGATTCAGAGGTAAATCCACCTGACCATCGTGACTCAATCTGCTCGACAGGACAGGCGTATTCACCTCCCGAGTAGCACAAGACCAGTCCCGAAGTTCAGAGATTCTTATAACTAATGCTGAGCACAAAGAAACTTACATCAGCCTCATGACCTAGTGGTTGTACCAGTTGCTTAGCAACCAACCTTAGCTAAATAAGTGTAATAGTTCATAAAGTAGGCAGATTCACTTTTGGGCTAGTCTTACTTTCAGCCTTATTTTCATTTAAATTTATTGTATTGACAGTAGCTACCTAGTAAAGAATCTTGAGGTGACAGGTGCAACAAGTAAAAGATTATAAGTCTGTGGGTTTTTTAATTTTTTCTTCCTCACAGGTGTTGGAGCTAAAAGGGCACAAAAAGAAAATAAAACAATATAATAGCAAAAATTGAATTTATTTTATTGCATTGTAATACATATATCACATTGACTGTTGCAGGTCACTTGGCAATATTGAAAATACATTTAAAAAGAATTAATAATTTTTACACCATCAAAAAATGTATGTTTATTAGAGGAATGAATTTAATTAACACTAACAATAGAAACTAGCGTATTACTTTAAATATTTAAGTTCAGATTAGCTTAATTGTTTCTGCAGAGGCAACAACTGCTAAAATGGCCTTAGGGTTGAGATTCAAAAATATATATATTAACCAATCTCATCTGAGACTATAGTGATACTTGCTCATTCTTTCTCCTTAATTTATTTAAAAAAAGTGAAAAAATTAAGACATTACGAAATATATAGTTTTAAATATATTTTTTAAAGAATTTGTCATTTTGAACATCACATTGGATAATTAGTATAACTCTAATTTTATGTTTACCACGGGAAAAAATTTAAATAAATTAATTTGAGAAAGAAGTAATTTACACAGAACATCTCAATATGTAATGAATTTATAAAATTTTAAAAATGTTCAGTAAAATTTCTAGACTAAATAAAATAAACTACATCATGCATTAAACGACATTTTCTGAAAAATGTTCGAAACACAATTACAAAAATACAAGTAACCCTTGCTTTACGCCAGGCATGTCAAACACAAGGTCTGCGTCCGCGGGCTGTGTGTGGTCCACTAACAAAAAGTCAAGACTTGTAAAAAAAGTTTTTTTACTAAAATATGGAACATTTATATGCCAATCAGTTTCCTAAAGTACAGTAGAGTACCAATTATCCGGGATTCAATTATCCATGAGTTGGATTGAGCGTGATACTCTGTAGTAAAAAAAATTTTAGTGATCCTGAAAAATATTTTTTTCCAAATTTTTTAATGTGAAAATTACAAAACAAGGACTAAAATGTTATAAAATCTATGGTTTACATTATACTGAATTTAAACCATAGATTTTATACCACAGACATGAAAATATGTGGATCCATTGTTTCCCAATGTAATTGCCGCAATTAGGATATCGGTGTTCAGCAGTTGTACCTGTCAAACATTGAGAAAGCTTATTCATGTACTAATCTTGCGTAGCAAAATTTATTCAGCATTTCATTAAAATGTTTAATTTAATAAATTGATTATTTGGATTAACAGCGTTTTTCAATTATCCGGGCTCAAGTGTCCCCTCATTATCACCCATAATCGGCACTATTGTATTCACTTTCATTATGTGTATACAGGGTATGTTCGGAAGCACATATGTATGCGAATAACTATTACCTTTAACTAAAATTAGCCAAACTCGAGAAAGGTCAAGATGAGCATCTATCATCAAATTTGAAAATTACATCAGCTCAAGACAGCTCCTCAATAAATGCTTGAAAATATATTTAATAAATAGCATCTATTTTTTCTATTCTTTTGCTTATTTATTTTATTTTGGAAACATAGTGGCCCTTGGCCTAATGCAAAATAGCTCATGCGACCTTGGTGCAAAACAAGTTTAACATGCTGAACTAGAAAACAAAAATGTAAAGTGAATTATTGATTTTAATTTTAAGACAATCATATTGAAATACGCATGACACAACTTGCTAGCTCTACAACACTAGTAAGGCTGAATAATGTACGCTGTCCACGCAACTTGATACAGGGTGATTGTAAAATTCAAATTGGATTTATATATTAGGTGATCCGGACGAAAATGACGTATTTTGCATGGTCATTTTTGACCATCAGCTGTGTTCCAGTTTTTGGTCTTACAAGACGTGTTTTGTATTCTATTCATCAGTTGACAACCGGAGAACGTTATTTTAGTGATTTTAATCTAAAAAATGATCCTCGAAGTGTAAAAGTAGTGAAAATGGATGATGACGTATTGCATACAGAAATCGAATCAAATCCAACACTGACTATACGACAGTTAGCTGACAAGCTTGAATACTCCAAATCTAGTGTACAAGAACATCTGAAAATAATCGGCAAGATTGTGAAGCAAGGTGTATGGATGTCGCACGATCTATCGGATGAGACCAAAGCGGTACGCAAGCGCATGTGAAGATTTAATCGAAAAAGAGACAAATATCAGTTTTTACACCATTTAGTGACTGGAGACGAAAAGTGGGTGCTATATTCGAACCGACGACGTAAACGCCAATGGCTTTCAAAGGGGCAACTAGCGAAACCGACCCCTCGACCGGGTCTAACTAAAAAAAGTGCTTTTGAGTGTATGGTGGGATGCAAAAGGCATAATTTATCACGAAGTCGTTCCTTACTGTAAAACAATTCTGAGTGAAGTATATCGAAGATGACTGAAAATAAAATAAAGGAGCTTGGATGGAAAACTATTCTTCACCCACCATATTTGATTAGTCCCGATTTGGCTCCTTCAGATTATCATTTATTTAGATCTATGCAGCACTATTTAGCTGAATTTTTTTTCGCACTTCAGAAGTGAAAAAGGCATCGAGGAATATTTTGCATCTAAATCTACAAAATTTTATTCTGACGGTATTAAAATTTTGTTAAATAGATTGAAGAAGGTTGTGTCTACCGAAGGAGAATATATTGTATCGATGTAATAAGAAAATAAATAAAAAAAATTCGATTACCTCTATCATTTAAAAAACTACATTTTTGTCCAGACAACATAATAATTTAATTAAATTGCGTTATAGCGAAATCACGTATAACAAGGGATAATATTTCTCGACTTAAAGCATTAACACTGTTTAATCCACTTGCAAATATATATTAAACCTAACTAATTTCAAGTTATATGCGATTCATTTTCAGGGGTACTCTGAACTAACTAAAATTTGAAATGTGGACAATATTACAAATAAATTTAAGGGGCTGGCTCTGATAACATTAAGAGAAGGGAGAGGGAAAAAACCGATATTCCTGAGTAAAATTGTAACGCAAAAAAATACTCTACCACCAAGATAACGCGCCGTCCCACAAATCCACCTTTGCAATGGCAAAGTTGTATGAATTGGGCATTGAATTGGTTCCTCATTCACCATACATTCACTGGACTTGGCCCAGTGTTTCTTCTTGTTCCCAAAATTAAAAAAATTGGATCAAAGAGAAGAAATTTATGTGGAATCAAGATGTCATCACCGCAGTAAATGACTTATTTTGAAGAGACAAAATCAATATTTCAGACGGGATGAAAAAACGCTGGACCAAGCCCTCAAAAAAGATTATGTTGAAAAATAAAAGTTTTTTTTTTTCAAAAAAATGTATTTTACTTGGTTTTAAAAAAAAAATTACAATATACCTTTGTATTACAAAATAAAAGAGAATAAAATTAAATGTCAAAACAAAAAAGCAGAATCAAAATGGCGACACGTTTCCCAAGTTACTGTGCCACATGCCCATGACAATTTACTGTGAACATCATACAAATGTGAAACTGGAATTGGGTGTGAAAGTTCAAGAAAATTTTGAATGAAAATGGGTCAGTAATAAATATTTCTGGAAAACATAAAATATGGAATCCACTGAATTACACAATTGTCTGAAAAAAATGTTGTTTCTATATATAATTTTTTTTTTTTTTTTCAAGTTTGTAAAAATAAAATTTTATTATCTATTCTCTATATATATTTCTATGTGTAGCTTTGATTGCAATTATTATTTAAATATATTTCGCAATTCAATAAAAATGGAAGGATTTTTACAATTTATTCTAGTTTGATAGGAATTATATTTCATTTGTGAAAAAGGGAAATTCTTAAGTCAAAATTGTTTTTTTATATATATAGGCAATAGAACACTTATAATAAAAACTGAAATATCACAATAGCAAACATTTTAAACCTGATTACAGTCAAATCTAAATTATCAATTGAAAACTTAAATTTTTTATCATTAGTCTTTTTAGAATTGAGATTTTTGAGACGTGGATCTATGTATAGATGTATCCTCGAGACTCCCTGGACGGATCATGTTACAAATGTGGAAGTGCATGCGTGTATGCATAAGAACTAATAGCTGCTTACAATTATGAAGGTTCAGAAGTTACATAATGAGAGACACAAGATATATTATAATATAACTGATCATCCAGGAGAAAAATAAATGGCAAATGATGCTGAGAAAGACACAGCATCTCTTGGTTTAAGAGTTTGTGAGAATAGTTTGGGTGCAGTTTTAGTGAGTTGTTCCAGGTTACAGTGAACAAGATAAGAATTGTCATGATGGTGGCCAAACTCCAATAGGAGACGGCGCCTTGAGAAGAAGCCTTTGTAGGTGTGACTAGTTTTTATATTGGGCCACACAGTGTACGACAAATTTACCGAGATACCTTAGTGCAGAATCATACTACCATCTAGTGCATTTTCGCTCAGTTGAACCAAGCCTGATACACAAAGTTCACAAAGTGTGTGACAAGTAACACCTGGATGAGGAACTAGCCCTCACACAAAGTTCCTGTTGACGGTCCAGTATGTATCAATGCATACCATACCCAAAATTAGTTGCCTGTTAACAAAACAGTCAAATGTGTTTTCTAACCACATAGGAAATTTAGCCAAATGATTCACCCAATAAAAGACACAACACTACAAAAAAATTAGGCGTCTACCAAGTGCCATCTAGCTGCAGAGAAGTATATATTGGCCAAATAAAGAAAAATGTTTCACTAAGACTGAGAAAATGCTTAAGACATGAAATAAATGCAAAGAATTTGCCATAGTTGAACATCTTATAACCGCAAGAAGCAACTATTGGATCAGATTTGATCAAACAAAAGTAATCTCCATGTGAAATTGCTAAATACTGCGATTAGAATATGAATCCATCGAAATTTCCCAACATAAAACCTTCAATAAATTTAATGATAGCTATAAATGATCAGCTATCTGGCAACCCACTATTAGACAACATATCTCTCCCATGGACAGCCAAACCTTATAATAGACAGACACAAGTATCTACCGTGATCATAGAGAATGCAATACTTAAAAATAAGATGGAACCACCAAGCACTAGTGACAGTTCCCACAGATATCAGTCTCGCGGAAGAACTAGCTCTATAAGGATGTCACCTAATTGTTGCAATGTAACTAGTCAAGCCTAAAAATACTAATACGTGATAAAAACTATAAATTTTCAATTAAATATTCGCAAGACAAATCCCATATTTATTTAAGATAATAGAAAAATACATTAAAAATCTTTATTAATAAACAAAACATGATTAAATTGAATCCTATTTGGGAACAAAACTTCATAGATACAATTGAGTTTCTACTTCAAGGTGTTTCCAGCACATTCAGAGAGGCTAGGCTGGTGGATGTAGTTGAATCGCTCTCATTGTCTAAATGTCTCTTTTTTTGTTTATCTTTTTTACAAAAGTTGTTTTATTTCTCATATGTAATATTTTAACAGTAGAAATAAAGCTTGATTTTTAGGTTTTTACTTTTCAGAGCTTAATCAATCAAATTGATTCAAATATAGCTAACAAGGAATATTTTAACTCACACTACATTGCTTCATATAGAGGGTGCTGCTGATATATAACTACTTTCAATATTCCATAGATGACAGTGTTGATCTCTGGAGATTATTGAGCATAAGCATATTGGATATAAATTATTAATCTTTAGCATATTCATGATTTTACATTATGTTTTCCCAAAAAAGTCTAGTGTCTAATGCATCGTTGCTTATTTTCTTTACAATAAAACAAATTATATGACATAATAATAAAGAATCTGTCAATAAACACAATCGGGCAACTCTATGTCGCCTCTAGATTATAGAGAAAAAAACATAATTTTGAAACTAGCCTCACTATATGAATGGAAAACTAATGATTTAGAAACTTAATTATCTATGGAGAATTCCTACTTATATTCCTAATGTGATTTGAAGTCATAACAGGTATGCTTCTTCATATAACGGAGTTTACGACCATTAGTCAAGAAGAGTTCTTAACAGAGTGCTTTCATAGATAATTCAAAACTTTCACTTCCTACTTCACAATATACAAAGAAAATACATATTAGGAACAAATTCACAAATGATATAAAAAATATCATTTTCTAACTACATTCCAATTAAATTTAAGACAAAAAAGTATATCGAACTCTAGCATTGAGCTACAAAGCACATACAAAGAATTAATATAATGTCAATTATTGATAAAAAAATTTAAAGCATTTAGTTAACAACAAAGTCAACAATACTTATTATATACTTGCCTTAATGAAACAACCATTGGGAATTGCATAAGATTATCTTTTTCAACTATAATAATAAATATCTTATTTGAACATCTCGAGCGCTAGCGGGTGGGTATTTCAAGTTGAATAACAGTATCATCTCTCTGTATTCAATTCAACTCGCAGGTATAACAAATAACTGGATCTACCTTTTGTACGGCTCACACTGGTATTATTCATTCATGTGAAATAACTGTATCAGTTATCAAGTATTTTATGTTGAATATGTGTATCTTTTTTTACATTAATCGAATGCTGGCACACCGGTATACATTCATGCGGAATAACTGTATCAGTTAAGTATTTTATTTTTGTCATTCTGGAATAACCGTATCAGTTATTAAGTATTTTATGTTAAATAGCTGTTTTTATGTTTCCTTGGCGCAAGTAGGTTTGAATAACAGAGTTTAACAGTATATATTTTCATTTGTCAAGCACTGGCAGGTATTTCTTTGAAACTTTTTTTTCTGCAGATATTTAAAACGGTATAACTGTTTCTTCTTTTTATGTTTCTAAAGTGCTGCTGGCAAGCATTTGATGTTGGTTAACCGTATTTTATTTTCAAAAATGTGATGTGCTACAAGACATTCAATATTGAATAAGCATTGAGGATCTCATAATATCATGTCGGAGGACCTGCCGTTCTGATTATGGATCACCTGCACCTGAGGCGATGTCACGTTCCATTCGTACCACACTTTTCGTGCACTGCAACACCTCCAGAAATTGACCTCTATCGTATCACCAGGCTTGATGGCAATAGGATTCTGAAACAAAATAATAATATTTTATTTAAAATCTTTTTTAAAAATTTATTATCCATAATACAGATTTATAATTTAAATATTTTTAATGGAAAGGCTAACCACCCATTAATGGAAAGAGTACATAACAATGCAAAAACCTCACCAGTACCATTTCACCAGGTAAGGTCTGTGACAAAGTGGTCTCATTCATTCCTTAATCAGAATTTTTATATATTTGTTCTAAATACTAAAGAACTCGGCTGAAACATTAATACTCTGAATTCACATCCTTACACATACTTAATTCCAAGCTATATCACATACACAATTCTCAACAACCACATCAAAATCATATCTAACAAATCATACACTCAACATGACAATCATCATACTATGGCAACAAATTATTATGTAACTTAAAAATATGGACTACGACATTAAAAATTATACATTGTTTTACAGTGCACATATCTATTTTATAAAGCATATCTTTAATTTAGTGAATTAACTTAATTTTAAAATAGTCTATCCATTTATTCTACATAATTTGGAGTTCATTTAATTGCTCAGAAAGACAGCAGATCAAGCAAACAGGACCAGTAACTTGTACATGCTTGTAGAGTTGCTGGCCCTATTACATGGATTGGACTTCCTCTGTTGTTGGTATAGAAACTGATTAGATTGTTGAATATGATTTACATGAAATCCGAATGATATTTGCTCATATGCACCATTCTCATTCATTAAACAAATAAACATTTGCATCTGTAGTAACTAAGAAAACCTACCTTGATGGGACAGTACACGGGGAACCAGGAGATCATGCTGGGTGAGTGGTCTGAAGGCAGGATACTGAGGGTGTGCTGGCCATATAGCACGCAGCTAAAGTAGCCACTGAAGCCGTGCAGGGTGGAGGAGCGGGAAGCCTCAAATCTGAGACACGACCAGCGCCGGCGCTCTACATCTCTCCCCTCTACAGGGCACGGGTGTGTAAACGTGAACAGGGGCTACAAAAGAAAAGAGACTTAGAAAAGAATATCTACAATATATAGATTTAATGAAAAATAACACAATTCTTCTTCACATTCCAAAGCATTCATGTAAGACAATTGCGTTAATGTGTTAAAATTTGCATGTGGAAGCCTTGAAATACAGTCAAGAGTTACACAGTTCACATAGGGAAAGCTGGAGACTAATTTCAATTTAGTGAAGACTATGCTGTGACAGTGATAATCGGAGATTACTGTCACCTTATTTTTTTGCCTGCAATGATTTGAATTTTATACTGCCATTTGTTTTCGTCAACCATAGCGCTTTGAATTCTACATGATCATCTTAGCATGAAAAAGGTGGGCGTCAAAACTCTTGAGTGCTGGTCAAAGGCAACGAAATGCTAAATGTCGCAGTGAATTTCTAATGCTCTGT
Source organism: Odontocerum albicorne (assembly GCA_949825065.1). Lineage (NCBI taxonomy): Eukaryota > Metazoa > Arthropoda > Insecta > Trichoptera > Odontoceridae > Odontocerum > Odontocerum albicorne. The sequence goes on from OX463861.1 coordinate 14,277,031, forward strand.
GATGGGAAAGAAAACGAAATAATTGAGTCACTTAACTCTGGGGATGAAACTATCATTTTTTACCATGATCCTCGAAAAAGGCATTCGATGGCGTGGAACTTTCCAGGATCATCACGGCCCAAAAAAGTCAAACTGACACAAGTCCAAAAAATATTATGGCAACAATTTTTTTAGGATTGTCAAGAAATTCTACTACAAAGAGAGAAATTGATAATGACAAAAGTGTTTTGCTCGATCAATATATTTTCAAACTGCTTCTGTGTATATTTTTTCACATTTTGGTGAATACATTTTTTGGTGTTTTATTTAAATGAACACTTACAAGAAATCAATCAATAAATACACACCAAAAAGATAATTTAAAATTGATATCAACAATTATAATCGTAATTCGTCTCATGCACAGATCAGTTATGTCAGCACATCAGTGAAAATGCTATAAATTATGTAGATGGAGAGAAAAGAAAAAAACACTCATTCTGCTGTCAATTCAGACACGATCCTCTTAAACGCATAGAGCGTATACGTCTATCTTTGAATATGGACTTACACACTGTAGGGTTTAGGAGGATAGTGGCTGAATTGACAACAGAATGAGTTTTCTCTCTCTCTCCATTTACATAATTTATAACATTTTTATTAATGTGCTGTGACATGACTGAGAACTGTGCATGAGACAAACACTGATGAACGAGAGTAGAATACGGTAGCTGACTTGGATCAGCTACTGTATTTTACACTCAGCACATTCTCACTATTGGGTTTACAATAGCCTGTGGTATTCCCAAATGTAACAATGCTGAACAAAGCAAATATTCTAATGAAAGGGAACACTTCGATCAATTAATTCCAAAGTCAAAAGTTTTGTCAAAAATTGAATTTTAAAACTTGAATACCAATTCCATAAAAAATATGTAAATCTCACTGAAAGTAAATTAAAAATGAACCAAAAGCAGATTCATTAGCTTAAAATAAAAAAATTCATTCCGAATAATTACAATAATTTTAAATCACACATGTTTTTAATTATTTTATTACAATTGACATATAATTCAATAAAGGCAAAAAAATTCAGGCAGTGGATTAGAGTGTGGTTGTTATAGCGACAGAAGTTGAAGTTCTTGGGCTTGTAGGAGGGATGACTTGTAGCAAAGGTTTGTGTGAACTCTTGAGTGTGGTGTGTTTTTGGTGATTATGTGAGACATTGTGGGATGAACTTTTTGGCATGTCTAAAATTATGTGTGTGGGGTTTGATTCGGGTGATACATACGTGTGTACATGTAATTAAGTCTCACTGTTTATCAAGTTGATGAGACTTTGCAATAAGATATTGTATAATCGACAATCGGAAGAAGAAACATTAACTTATTTTTCCATGTTATATAATGTCTTCAGTAAGATACAGGCAAAACCTAGTTTACTAGGGACACGACAAATGAAAGCCAACAAACCCAGATCCATATAAATTGTGTGTCCACATTAAATTACCTGTTGTTTTTTTTCATAAATTATATTTTTTTTTTCATTTATAAATCAATTCTGTTAATTTTGCTGGATTTGTATTTAGAGGTTTTCATTAGTTGACAAAGTAAAACAAAAAAGGTTTTAAATTAATATAGAATTACCTGTGGTGCTGCGATATCATACTTATTCTGCTGATACACGACCCAGAGCGTTTCGAGCTGGTGCTGTGGCGGCTTGCCCACACCTGATGGCAGGCTCTCACTATCCCGCACGTGACTCCAGAGGCGAGCCGACATCACGGGGTTCAGGTGCGACGTGTATGAGCAGGGGATACTGATCCCATCCGTGCGGAGGAGGTGCCTTGCGCCGTCCAAGCACTCGGGAGATAGTTCGTTGTCACCGAATGAACCTAGAATGAATTATGATTTTTTTTATATATCCTCAGTTTTAAGACCAGATTTGGAAAAGAGGATGAAAGGTGACAAGTGGTACAATCATGTGACAAATGAGACGGTTCATCTTTATATGCAGCAGAAGCCTATCACCACCACAATATGGGTAAGGTGCTAAAAGTGGTTGGGTCATGTCATGTTTAAGAATGCCGTCAAAAGTTAGATTTTTTTCCATTCACTAGGGCTCTTTGAATTGATCACCTGTCTTAAACCATCCACTGTGTTATGAAAGAGATATTGTAGCAGTTTTGGTTTCAAGTGAGAGAACCGACCTGACCGAGGTTGGATTGAGTCATCGCTATATTCCTTTGTTAAGAAAAGTGCGTTATTCATTAAATTAATTTGAAGAGACAGTATAAAGTTTTTAGAACTCCATTGTTATTAAATGAAAATACATAAACACATACCATCATGCCGTCTCCCTATCGGAGTAGGCAGAAAGGAGAGAGTGCAACACTTTCCTATCCTGATCCACATCTTTCGTCTTTTCTACATCCATCAACCTTCTCAGGGGCTGTCTCTTTTTATTATTATTATTCTACCAACTAAGTCACGGAGGTCAAGTGGTATTTCGTAGCATTTTCCAAAATTGTAGATGATTTTAATCTTCTAGTGTTGATCATACTGCATAAATACTTACATATCATTCCTCATGACAGAAATACAGCCTCTGTGGCCTAATTGGTGAGATGCTTGTCTTTCAATTTGGGGGGTAAGGTTTTGATTCCCATTGGCTTACACCTACATTTGAAAAGTTTGGATTTCACTTAAGGCTTATTTAACACCTTTCTGGTAGATTGGAAGAGATTACCACATGGCAATAAACCTGCCAGGTTGTACAAAGTTCATCAACTGTCCCAGGTATATCTTCTTTAACTGCCTACCAATCTCCATATTAGATGTGTATTAAAAGTTGGTTAGAATTAGCGATGATCAACACTTACCCAGCAGTTCAGAGACGACAATATCAGCAAGTCGTGGCGGTTGGAAATCTCTCATGTCACTGGCCACCACAGTCACTTTGTCATACCAGATCTCCCTTTGCTGCGCAAACAGTGCCAACAGAGCAGCTGGATTCTTCTCTACAGCATACACCTATATTCAGAAGAAAAAACACCAATTGACATTGATTTAAAAACTTACACATAACTCGGATGAAAGTACTAATATGGCACATTCTTCAATAATAATGGAAAAATCATTATTCAATCAAGGATTCATTTCACATAAAGGAGTATAGAACACAATCCTCTCTTGAGCCGTAAGTATCAGCTTCTAAAACTCACTCACTGTACTCAAATTTCTGATGTTGTGAAGCCAAAATGTCTTCTTCTGACATCTTTTCAACCCTCAGCGTATCTTTTAATAATGAGAGTAACGTCAATACAGTAGGAGAAGAATAGGGCCTAAATATTAATATACATATAAAAGATAAGAGAAAGTTCAAGAATTCTGCTATTTCGGTAGTATTTTCTTAGATAATGGGAGAGTTACGAGGGATATTGAATGGTGTGTAGCGATAGGAAACAAAGTCAATTAGACACTTAAATATACACACAAACATTTTGACAGCATCAAAATCTGGTAAGATGATAGTTCATAACAGTATTTTAATGCCATCTTTGATGTATGAGAGTGAAACGTAGATATGGAAGGACAAGAGTCGACTAAATGCTATAAAAATACGCGCACTTAGAAGAACAATGACAACCGGGGTGACAATGTACAGTAATACAGAATTAAGTGATTAGGGATGAATGTGAACTTAAGGCTGATGTGTCAAGTAAGATGCACTCTCAGATGGTTTGGACATGTAGAATGAATGAATGAAGAAAAACTAACAAAACAAATATATAATGCGTGGTCGAGGAAGATCAAGGCTAGTATGATTAGATCAAATGAATAATTTGAAATAAGGAAATGTAAGTAAGAGAAATTATAGGAGCTGTATAAGGTGTGAAATATGTATCGAGATAGAAAAGTCTGGTGTTTTGTTCTCTCAGCTTACCCCAGCAGGGAAACGGCATGATGATATGTATCTCTAAAACTTATCTGATGGTATTGATTAAGTTTATATCTTGTACCATGAGTTCTTGGAAGAATTCTTGAAATATAGGAAAGTCTAAACTTAAGATTATTGAGAGAAAATGTAGTATTGGGTCCTTACATGTGAAATTGGCGTTTTGCCGTACTGGCAACTTTGATCTCAAATATCTTCTCTTTGGTTAGGAATTCCAAATTAAAATTTATACAGCTATTTACTCAAGTATTTGTGTTTCGAAAATTATAATTCATTTGTTTTTTCCTCAATTGTTTTTTTTCTTTGCGTCACTCAGTTTACAAAATGGAAAACTTGAAATATCGCGTTATTTACGAGTACGAGTTCCACCGTGGCACCAGTGCTGCAGAAACGGCTCGAAGGATTAATGATGTGTATGGCGACGGTGCCGCAAAAGAAAACACAGTGCGTTTTTGGTTCCAACGTTTTCGTTCTGGAAATTTCGACCTGCAGAACAAGCCCCGTGGAGAAAGTTGATAATGAAGAATTGAAGGCTATTGTGGAAGCGGATCCATCGCAAACCACGTCCGAGTTAGCTGCAGGCTGCGGTGTTAGTGATAAAACTGTTATAAGTAAATTGGGAAGGTGAAAAAGCTTGAAAGGTGGGTACCTCACGAATTGAGTGAAGCAAATCAACAAACGCGCGTTGACTGCTGCGTTGCATTACTCAACCGGCACAATAATGAAGGGATTTTGAATCGAATCATTACCTGTGATGAAAAGTGGATCCTGTATGATAATCGGAAGCGCTCATCGCAATGGCTGAACCCTGCCGAACCAGCCAAACCATGCCCCAAGCGAAAATTTACTCCAAAAAAGTTACTTGTGAGCGTTTGGTGGACTAGTGCTGGTGTCGTTCACTACAGCTTTCTTAAATCTGGCCAGACGATTACGGCAGATGTCTATTGTCAGCAACTGCAAACCATGATGGAAAAGCTAGCTGCTAAACAACCGAGGCTGGTTAATCGCTCTAGGCCACTGCTGCTTCATGATAACGCTAGACCACACACTGCACAACAGACGGCTACCAAATTAGAAGAGCTTCAATTGGAATGTCTAAGACATCCACCGTACTCTCCGGACCTTGCCCCAACAGATTACTATTTTTTTCGAAATTTGGATAACTTCTTGCAAGGGAAAAAATTCAACTCCGATGGGGCAGTCCAAACCGACTTCAAAGATTTTATTGATTCCCGTCCGAATGGTTTTTTTAGTAAAGGGATCGATGAACTACCTATGAGATGGCAAAAGTGCATAGATAGCAATGGTACATACTTTGATTAAATAAATATATTATATTAAAAAAAAATCAACTTTATGTTCCTCCCAAACAAAACGCCGGTTTCATATGTGGGGACCTAATATTACAGCAAGTTGAGGAAATATTATATATTCAGATCTGTTAAATCCTTTGCAAGAAAGAAAAAATGCATGTAACACCAATATTGCTCACTTACCTGGACATCAACATTAGCGACCTCTCCTGCATTCAACACAGCTCGAACAAGGGGCCCTCTTCCAGCACCCAACACCATAATCACGCAATAATTCCTACAGCCACAGGATCCATCTTCTTTTTGGTTCGGGCAAGGATCTTCCAAAACCCCGTTGATCTGCACCTCTTCATTGTTTCTACCTATAACATCCACTCTCATTGGAGAATTATTAGCACAGCCCTGGTTTGATACACTGTCTATCGGATTCCCCTCATTCGAATTAGCTGGTATATTAACGCTGCTTATTCCACTGTGACTTAAATTTGACGTACTAATGCCGTTTTGCGTCGGATCCGAGTTCTGTTTGAGGAAATGGAAGTTTGTTTTATTTCTGACTTTTGATTGACATTTGGGCGGATGAGGATAGCGGTCTTTCAAAGCGGCGATGGTCGCATCTTGATAAGCATCGTACTTAACGGGATCTTTCTCAAAAATGCTGTAAGTATGAGAATCGAGGTTATCTGATAATGGTTGAAGAGGTGTCTGGAGATGGTCTTCCCAACTAGAATAAGAAAATAAAGTAAATCAATTCTTTTTCTTATTCCTATAGCACCCTTTAACATATATGAACTAGTGATTTGGACAAATTGAAAAGCGTGACTAGGAGACAATATTGTCTTTGGTTCCATTAATCGAGATTTCAGATTTAGAGCAACTGGACAAGGCATGGAACACGCAGTTCGTCAATGCACGTGTTTTCAGCAGTACCTCTTATGCGAAGAGGCAACAACATAGCATAAGTCTCACGCATGTAAATATTGTTACCAGACTGGGACCCTTTAAATAATATATATATCAGGTGCCATCAGGAAACAAGCCTGATACCCCCAGATGGAAGTCATGTGTGTTACCAACTAGGCCACGGAGGTCGTCAATGAAAAATACACCAATAACAATCACTAACCAAATAGTGAATTTTTTATTTCATTACCATTACAATTTTGTCTCGGAATAATAATAAGACCATTTAGATATCAGACTCTCCTCAAGGGCACTAATTCGGAGTTCTAACCTACTATTAATGACAGATTAAAAATATTACAAAAAAAAAAACAAGGTATGGATAAGAAAGCAGCAAAATCACTTTATGAAATATATATTTCATCTTCGTTCCATTCATATATCTTATTATGTACTTCTTCCTATTATTCAAACTTTTCCTTTCACCTTCTTTCAAAATCTGATTTATTTGGCAAAGCTAGATTTTCCCCAGTCATGTTCAACTTCTTGCATTTTTTTTGTATTACACTCTTGTTGTATACAATACAACCTGGTGGGTTGATTGCCAAGTGAAAACCGACTAACATTTTTTGAAGAAAATTGAGTAACAGCAGGAATCAAATTATATTATAAGATGGCACCTGGAGACTAACTACCTCAGTTTACTTGGAGACCAACGAATAGACTCCAAGTAAAAGTGACTAGATGCAAGTGAACATGCAAAGATAGGGTTTCTTGAATGAAAGTTGTACTGAATGTGATTGTGTAGATATACAAAACTCGCAACACATGCTAGTTTGTCCGAATGTCAGGACTACATGCCCTGGGGAGGACCTGATTAATGCAAATGACAGGGCAATCCATGTTACCTCCTACTAGAAACACGTGGTATAATTGATAGTCCGGGTACAAAATGAATGGTGTGATTATTTTTGTCCTTTTGTAAATGTTTCATCACTGATTTCTTCAAGGTGGCCTGGCCTGGTGGTAAAAAGCTTGACTTCAACTAGCTTGAAGCTTCAGATTCGATTTCAGGTAAATCAAAATGTGTCCCAGTTTCAATTTTCAAACATATTAATACGAGAAAAATGAGGACATACCCCTCAGCAAAGGTCATGAGGACGTCCTCATTAGTGGCCTTCTTGCTGTTCCAGAGGTGCTCCAAGTACTGCTGATAGTGGCCCATGTCAGCGTGCCGGAGGCAGCCCGTCACCACCAGGTGAATGCCCCTGCCCATCAGGCAGTGGACAAAGTTCTGGTGCGGTTTGCTCAGGGTCGGGTAGCTACAACAACACAATCATCATTTCTCTACCTGTGGTTCACAGTGAAATATAAGATAGTGAGAAATAGGTAAATACTTGTATAATTATGTGTCATTTGAATTGTTTCATTGTGTTTTTTTATTTGGTTTTATTGTAATTGTTTTTTTTTTTAAAGAAGTATTATTTTTCTTTCTAATAAATGAAGCTCTTACTCGTATTTTTTTAAATATTGTTGAGAGTTACATTGTAACGTTGATGAAAATAAATTTAAAAAATCAAACAGGAATAAAAGGTAATCAAGTTACTCCTCAGGATTGACGACTATTTTATGAAGGGGAAGTCGGAAGTTGGAAGTCTTAATTAATTTTTTTTTACCTTTTGGGAGGTTGCAAATCTAAAAAGGTTGATAAACAATGATCTAAGTAATTTGGGCAAAACAAAGAAAATGTATTTTTAACAGTGGAAATCATTTGACACGAAAAATCAGTTAACATGATAGTCTGGTCCCGATAAAATACGATATGGTTTCATACATTATTTTTTTTAACAAGATTTAGAAATAACTTAACATGAAAATATTTCGCATATCAGAAGAACCCAAAAATATATCAGCCACCACGTCATCACCAAATTGTTAACTGTTTATGTTCAACCTTCTATTGACTAGGCCGACATCTGATAGTAAACAATACACACAAGGATGCAGCTTGCTACATGTTAAATGATTTCGACTGTATAACATTCAAGTCCGTATTTTGAAAAAAGCTTAGTGAAAAGATGTAGTGTACACATGAATAATTATATTAGCAGAATATTATAGTACACCAAGGTACGACATTCGTCCCTTGAAGAAAAACCTCAATTAAGAAGCATCAGTATATGACAGTTGACATATTGTTAGTATCAATAAATGACAGGTGAAAATTGGCATGCAACTAAACGAAGTGATATGAACTATCTGCAGAACTTGAAGGCCTACTCCACTTTATTGACATCCAGTATTCAACAACATTGCGTCATTCTACAGCAAGAAAATCCATCTCCCAAGTGGGTCTTGTTTAACACTATCCATCAAATATAGTGGATGCACCTTCATACTGTTTTAAATCTTGGCCCTCCTGACGTAAAAATCAGACATCAGATAGAAGACAAACGGGTGGACAATTAATATGCAGAGGCAATAAGAAATGAGCACCAGATTTTTGAACATCCAATGCAGTATTCTGACTAAAGAACAAAAATTTGACGTGAAGATCATTAGAACATACCCTTTTCTATTTGTGGTAAATACATGAGTAGGCAATATAAGACATTTAACAGGTTCTCCGAGCCATCTGCTAATCTCTTCTGGATCCGGAAGCTCTGCGGGCAGTTCCAGGGCAAGACCAATCCTCCGGTCCCACTCGGCCACTCTGTGGAAGTCAGCCCACCACTTCCAAGTACCGGCTTCATCTCGACAGTGACAGTGAATAGTTTGGGTTGCAGCATCACTCACAGTCTCAGTTGTGGCTGGGATGGGATTTTCTTCCAGATATCCAACTGGTTGTTTGAAAGCAGTCACTCGAGGATCTTCCATAGGTACTCGGACCCAAACAAACGAATTTGAGTGACTAAAACAAAAACATTGACATTTGATTATAAGAACTCAAAATTTCTTATTTCCTTTGTTTTTTTACTCTGAACGATGATAATGAAGTATGAGTGATATTAACCCTTTGCACTCCTATGTCGAGTGTGACTCGACATGGTATTTCTTACGCCAACTCCTATGTCGAGCTGGACTCGACATTATACGACGCATTTTCTAAAATAATTAAAAATTATTAAATCTGATTTTTTTTTCTTTCATATACTTTGTAATACTTAAAAAGGGACTGAATTTGTCATATTCCGACTTTCTACGCAGGTTTACATTGTTATTATCATTATTATTGTAATAGGACCAACATAGTCATTTATAATGCGCAGTAATTAACAATAGACACAGCGGTATTCCACGAATTCAAGGCCCAAGGGATACTTTTATGATCTTTGCAGGTAGTTGGCCATATGATTCAAGTACCTAACTACTATTATCAGTAGTGAAGTGCCTGTGTCCTTGAAAAGTGCGGTACGTCTTTGAAAAAAATATTTCGTGATGAAATGTGAATTTATACATTTTATTCAATGAATATGCTACGAAGTTAAATATGCAAAGAATATCACATCAAAAATTTAGAAACAAATTATTGACGAGTCTAATCGGAGACATTTGTGCACCGATACAAAAACGGGGCCGATTGTCCACAGACAATACTATCCAGCGTTTGGATGGGAAGAGTCATTTTATTTTTACCCATAACACAAGGATTGTATGGTGTGTTCCAATCGGAAGGTCAAAAGAGGGAGAAAATAAACTACATTCTATTGTGATACTTGTGATAGGAAGCCCGATCTTCATCCAGGAAAATGTTTTAAAAAGTACCATACTTTGAAAAATTATAAATATTCTGGTAAATAAATTTGTTGAGTACATACATTTTTATTTATTTACTACCTTACTACTTAATATACACAAAAAAAAATTACACACTACACTGTTCCAATACAACACTTTTTGAGACCCCTTTTTTTTGTCTATTTTGTAAATTAATTAAGGAGTTGGTGGTAGGTAAAAAATAATTATTAAGGAGTGCAAAGGGTTAAGTCGTTTCGCCCTAAGAATACTTCATTATCATCATATTATATGTCTATCAAGAACACAGAAATGCGACAAAACTCTGCATCTACGTCGGTCAAGACAGGGAATTTTGCTATAACCAGTGTATATGGGTGGTCAACCGATTTATTGAATCACTCACTAGTAATAAAACAGAGCAGTTGTTGATCAGTTGCCAGGCGGCATTCTCAATAGTAATTTAACTACAATACCTCCAGTGCCTAAATTTTTACATGTTACCAAGGCCAAGAGAGATTTTAATTTTGAGAACACATGCCTCAGGAGGATGATAGGTGTTAAGTAGAATGACCATTTGATGAATGAGACAGTTCATCTCCGGACGCAAAAGAAGTCTATAACCACCACATCGTACTAAGGTGCTATCGAAAAAGGGAAATATAGAGTTTACAGTGAAAAATAAATCAGTCTTTTAATTAGGAGCTTGCTAGCAACTGTGTTTAATCCATACATGCATATAATTTTTTTTTACATTTCGCTTTACCACAGCATTTTCAGACTCATGGTATAAAATGATGTGGTACAAAATCATCAGTCGGATGAAAGATATGGATTAAGAGGTATATATACTCAAAAAAACAAAATTCCATTAATTGAAATCTCAAGAATTCTCCATTGCATTTTTTTTTTTAACCTGGCGAGTTTATTGGCATGTGGCAATCTCTCCAACCAGAAATGTTTTTTTTTATAGACCCTAAGTGAAAACCAGACTGGAATCCTATTTTTTTAAAAAAATGGGTTTCAGCGGGGATCGAACCTGCAACCTCCGGATCGGCAGACAAGTGTCTTACCACCAAGCCACGGAGGTCGTCGTAGCATTGTATAGAATGGAAACATGAACGATGAGAAAGGAACGACATATGATAGATGCTTTCGAAATGTGATGTTAGAGGCGAACGTCTTGGTCATCCAAGAATTAGAAATTACCTAAATACTTTCAACAACATGCTGGAAAAGAATTCTAACATACTTTGGGCCAGAGCATGTTGCCAGAAAAAATAATTAAAGTTGTTGACAGTTGAGGAAAGAGAGACTGTCTATCCATGCGACAGGATGACGTTTTCATTGGAGCTTTGAAAATCCTTTTTTTTTTAATGATTGATTTTTGTTTTTATAGAGGTACTATATGTCTCCTCACTGGATGGTGTTGTTGTTAATGCAAGAAGTTATCTAGTGCGATATGCAAGGGTTTTTGAAATTGTCGTGGAGAGGTTGTTTTTACTGCCGAGAGGGTTCATCGCCACTCTGCAGAAAGAAGTAAACTCTCTTAGTAATGGGAGAAAAGTACAAACCTGGCAGTTGTATTATATTTCCGTGCCATCATTTTTATTAAATAAAAAAAAATCGAAAGAGAAAGCTGTCTTATTAGACAGACAAATAAAGAAGTCAAAACATTGACAGCAGAATAATTTCTTTCGTAATTACTGTGCTGTTAAAAAATTATAAAAGCAAGTATAATTCATTGCCATATAACCCTTACAATCCTTGTTAGTACTGTAAGGCCACTCTGGGATGACTTGTTGGGAGCAATTGGGAATATAACAACGATAGGCACTCTGGGCTGACTTGTCGGGAGCAATTGGAAATAGAACGATAAGCATTTTGAACACCCAGCATGTTTATATGAACGCCTATAGGCGTTTTCAGCACTAAACGTGATAACAGGATCCTCTTTGAATATGACCGAAGACCAGGAGAGATGGAGACAAATGATGCATCAATTTCCAGACATAACAGAGGATCACGACGCTCAGCATTGAACATACGATGAAGGAAATATTTAGATTGTGTTAAACTATGGCAACTCATATCGGTCTTCAAAAAAAAAAACACTTCATATACGGATTTTAGTTATAATGAATTTTAGAAGTTAAATATTTTTGACGATTTTAGTTTGCATATACTATACTTTTCCACTCATGATGCGATGTACACCAGTAAAAATTTGCAATGATTCTTTGGAATAAAATGTACGATGGTTAATTTATTAAATTATCTCCTATTATGTGATGTTTTCATTTACGTAAAAAACTCATTGCAAATTGTTCATTAGATAAAAAATAAAAAACTCACTGTGCCTGAGTCTGGCTATGAATAACTCTTGCCAAATTGGTATTCTGCGGTCCTTTAAGTGAGACAATCACCGTGGATAGTCCAAGACTCCTGCTATGACCCATCTCTTCAATAAAAATATCCTCGTGATGCTGTCTCAAATGCGGTAAATTACTATCCAAGTCCAAATACGGAGAAATCTTCCCTACAACCTTTAAATTCCAATCTGTGGGAGTCAAAAGCATATCAGTGCGGGTAAAAGCATGTTGAACAGCTTTCCCAGCGCGAAAATCGCGTCTGAATCTGGGGTGAACGATCGGCATGCAAGCGAAATGATACTTTAATATGTTCAATTTATCTAATGATTCCTTTAAATCTCGCACAAGTGCGTAGTCTACACCACATGAGAAGTGATGCGGCATTTTTGAAGCGTTTTATTAGAGTATTTAAAGTAATTAATAAAGTAAATTGTACAACTAAATAATTGACAATCTGCCGCACACGCGCGAACTTTTTTGACGGAAACGAATTCACGTAAATATTTGTCTATGGAACGTGTTTTTGTTGCCGTTGTTCAATTGTTTTATAACATTTTAAAAATATTATAAGATATTCTTCTTCGTCTTCTTGAAGATGGAGTGACGTCAAGTGATGTCCACTTCATAGGATCTCTTTAGTTTCACATAGGTAATATTACAGTAATACGTCGAATACGATTTGGACATCGTTGTTCACTTGTCTATCTGACCAGATTACATATAAAGGATAATTCTTTATGTGAGTGTGGCCAGGAGAAGGGAGATCTCCTACATATTTTTTTCTTCTATTCTCTAAATACTTTTATTTTGATCTTTAAGGCACAAACAAAAATATTCTTCCTCGCAAATCTTCTCTGCCTGTCGAACTTCAATAAAACTTCCATACTTAATAACGTTTATGTTATTAACCAAATAAGATTAACTTGTAATATAATATATGTACCCTAGAGGATAAACCACGGGAGTCACATTTTACCCCAGAGGATAAACGACGTTGCATCACATAATTGATGTATGACACATATGACGTTTATCCTCTAGGGTGCTGAGTGACTTCCGTGGTTTATCCTCTAGGGTACAGATATATGTATATATATAGTACATGTACATCGATGATCACCATTTAAACTGAAATTATTCGCTCGATTAAAGCTACGTGCTGTACAAAAATATCACCAATATCACTGATATTGGTGATATTTTTGTACAGCATGTGGCTTTAAAGCTTCAATAGACACACCAATTAACTGAGTTGAAGCTTATTCTAGATTATTTATATACTTTTTTATGTACGTTCACTATTTTTCCTCTATCTCATAGAACTGTAACAAATATTATGAGATTCATGTACCCTGTTTTCGTTTATGTACGAGGCATATCCAGAAAGTAAGTGTACTGAATTTTTGTAGGTTACAATTTTTTTTATTTAAACAAAAAAATTACGTGGTTACCGTAGTACATATGCAAGCTATTTTTCGACATAGTCGCCATTGCTCTCAATGCAGGTGGTGAAGCGGGGTATCAACTTTTTGATGCCTTCCTCGAAGTAGTTTCCCGCCAATCCCTCCGTCCACTTCTCCACCTCCTCCTTTACCTCCTCGTCGGTTGAAAACCTTTTTCCACCCATGTGCAGCTTCAGGGAGGTAAAGAGATAGTAATCTGAAGGTGCTAGGTCAGGGGAATGCGCGGAATGGTTCAGGACATCCCATTTAAACGAGGCGAGCAGTTCCTTCGTGGCGTTTGCCGTGTGTGGTCTGGCATTGTCGTGCAGCAGGCAGACTCCCTTTGTCAGCATGCCTCTCCTCTTGTTCTGAATCACCCTCCGCAATTTTTTAGGGTCTCACAGTATCTTGCAGAGTTGATGGTCTTCCCTTGAGGCATATATTCAATTAAAATTATGCCTTGACAGTCCCAAAACACGGATGCCATGATTTTCTTGGCTGAAATTGTGGTTTTGAACTTTTTAGCGGAGGGTGAAGAGGTATGACGCCACTGTTGAGACTGCCTTTTGGTTTCAGGCGTGTAGTATGCAGCCCAAGTTTTATCTCCAGTAACGATGGAGCGGAGAAATTCATCTCCATGGAGTTTGCAGCGCCTCAAAAACTCTTGCCCGGCCTCCACTCGATTCAACTTGTGTTAGTCTGTCAGCTGTTTTGGGACCCACCTCGCGGACAGTTTCCGATATCCGAGGGTTTCTGTGATGGTTTCGAGTAGTAGAGATCTGGAGATTTGCGGAAACATCGCAGAAAGTTCATCCACAGTCAATCTGCGATCGTCACGGAGCGCATTTTCGATTTTTTCCACAATTTCGTCAGTCACAATTGAAGGTCTTCCGCTCCTCTGATCATCATGCACAGACGTACGACCGTTTTTAAACTCGCGACACCACTTGCACACACTCGTACGATTCATAGCTTTATCACCATATGCAGTTTTCACCTCGTTATAAACCTCAACCGGAGGTTTTCCCTTCCAAACGAGATAACGGATGACGCCGCGTATTTCGCACTTGGCGGGAGATTGGATTGACATTTTTCACGAAACGTGTTGTCGCGTCAACACTTCTCAACCTACTGACCTCGAACCAGTCTCGTTGTGGAGGGAAAGGGTCAGGCTACACGGAAGTGTAGCCAACATGTCGAAAATAAAATCCATCCGGTCGTGAGAGCCTCAGTACACTTAGTTTCTGGATACGCCTCGTATTTGGTATTATAAGCTAAACACGTTTAAAATACGAGAAAATGCTATTTTATTGGAAAAAGCTACTTTTTTGCTTATCCGAATAACGCGCATATTTATAAAAACTTTTGTATTAAACACATTTGGATGCACATTTTGTGAGTATTATTCCAGCATGAACTTTTACAATTCATTTTATTTCATTTAAATTTATGGGTTTTGCAGTTGAAACATTGTACGAGAATAACTTACATGCCCTTAATTGTTATTTTTATAGATGTTTAAAAATAGTTCCATATAATACATAATTGAATAAAATATATCCAATCCATTATGTTTCACAACATTTGAGATGAGTGTATATTTTTTTTAAATTAGACATTCTTTATGTCAGTGCTTCCCAATTACTTTCATGTAACGGCCCCCTAAATCTGAAGTAATTAATTCCCCCCCCCCCAAAAAAAAACAATTTTGCTATAGTTGAAGGTTTATTTGGCAATAATTATTACAATTAAAATACACATATTTATATTCAAAACAAAATTATAGGAACTTGCTTTAAAACTTTTTTTTTAAATAAAAACTATGCTCACATGAAACAATTCTATACTCACATGAATATTTGTACTTTGTACTGAATATTTTCGCGACCCCCAGGGGGCCGCGGCCCCCAACTTGGGAAGCACTGCTTTATGCTTCTATAACGTTCGCATATTTACATCCATGTATCCTTTGAACGCACATGGGAGATTTGTTTATGGTATATTTTTCTATGGACAAAACGTCAAAACATACATTAGGTTTTGGGGTTATAATCAGTCGTGAGCTTGTGTTAATATACTTAGATATATTTTGAATATTTATTTGTATTTATTTTTGTATATTTAAAAAACATTCAAAATGGTTCGAAAACTTAAATTCCACGAACAGAAACTTTTGAAAAAGGTTGACTTTATATCATGGAAAGTAGACAACAATCTTCATGAAGTTAAGATTATGAGAAGGTTTTGCATCCAGAAAAGGGAAGATTACACCAAGTAAGTTTTCGTGCGCATGATATTTAATGTTATTATATTTTACCATATAACAAGATATTTTACCATACACAATTTTGATTTACTGTGTACACTCAACTTACATCTACATTTTTTTCACTTCAACACTAATTAAACCTTACCTTAACATATAAAACACACAGATAACGTAAGGTCCCGATGTTCTCAGTGTATTTAATAGTTTTTGTCATATCATTAAAAGATTTAACTAATTTTGAAGATAAAACTTTTGACAATTTTGAAGATGAAAGATAAAACCAATTTTGATTTTTGGAAGTCTAAAGTCAAAACGACTTTTCGTGGAGTAATTATGAACACCCTTATTGCACATAATACCATTTCGAGTATACTCTTATAATTTATGTAACTCAAAAATATAGATTGAAACATTAAAAATACATCAAGTGAATAATATTTTGAAAGAAGGAAACGTTAAAGTCAGAGAAATCATAGGAGTTGTATGAAAAGGTGTATGGATTTAGAAAAACCAAAAGATGTGTGTCGCGAAATGAAAGTGGCGCTATCTCCTCTCTTACTATCCCGACAGGGAAACGGTATGATGGTATGTATTTATGTATGTAAAATATTAAAAATTATAGATTTTTTATCATGCTCACAAAGAACATCTTTATTTCTAACATATTTACTTAATTTTACTACATTTTTAACTTCGCAACATTTGAGAAATGTAACATTGAAACTTGGGCGCTTTTGGACTGATCTTTGGTCAGTAAATTTAGCTAAAAAAATAAATGCGAATTATGATAAGAGTAATTATTTCGACATTCAAAGGTTTTGGCTTTAACTTTGTGGCCCTCCGTATTAGAATATTAAATCATAAATTTCTTTCTTATTTCACTAATTTTATTAATCCCCACTAAACATGTTTCTACCTCCTCTATCATAACAAACCGGGATCATTCTACCTAAAGAGAGCCTCAGGAGAGGAAGTAGAAACATATGTGGCGGGGATTAATGTTATTAATTGAATAACAAAGTATTTTACTATTAAATATTCTGTAATTATTTCACTCTCAAATAATACGTAATGAATATCCGAGAACAGTTTAAAACATAGTTATTGTTAAAAAAAATTGAAAGAATTTATTTCAAAAAGTTCATTAATGTATTTCATTCCAATCGTGTCAACAAAACCAGATCTACACATATATACGAGTACTATCAGCACAGAAAGATGCAACTGTGATGGCATTGGGACTCCCTTTCTACTGGTCTTCTGCCAAGCAGCTAACGGAGCGCAGAGGACAATCAGGTGCGACATTAATTGAATGTCACCACACTGTGGTCCTATGGACCAATCCTCCATTTGAGGAGATTCTCTTTTGATCTACCTACTATTAATGTATGGAAACTACATATAGGTAAATTTAAAAGAGTTACAGAAATCATCCATCTTTTCGTCTGATAGATAAAATATTTAAATGAAATAATGAAAGATATTTTCATAAATGTAACAGTTTTGAAAAATCGTGAATTTCTTTGCAGAATATAATTAAACGCTTACTTACTTCTCTCAATATTTTTAATAAAGTATCAGATAATTGTATTGTTTTACACTTTCATAGTATACAATACAACCTGCATTTATAATCTCAATGGCAATCAAACTCACATCCCCCGGGTCGGAAAACAGGCATCTTACCAATTAGGCTACGAAGCTCGTCATCTTGATAGACTAAAAAGCTGTTAAAGAAATGGTTCATTTGCAACCAAATTTTTTTGTTTAACTTTATAATTTTTATTTGACAAGGTTTTTCTTTCAGATATAATAAATTATCCAGAGAAATCAGAGAATTAGCAAGGAAAATAAAAGACATAGATCAAAAGCATCCATTCAGAACACAATGCAGTGCACAGCTCCTGGAGAAACTCTTCGTAATGGGTGTTATAGGAACCAGATGGGATCTGAGTCTAGCTGATGAGATCACAGCAACATCATTTTGCAAACGGAGACTTCCTGTTATAATGTATAAAAGTAAGTTAATTATTGTTTTAAGGTTTATAAAAAATTACATATACTCGTATCTGCATAAAACTATATATAGAGTTGTAGTAGGCGACATTCACTGCCAACACCATGCTCTGTAGCAAAATTGGTGGAAATTTATGTTTTTAATATCAGGACTAGTTTGGTGTGGTGTTACTTAAAACACTGGCAGATAATAAACTGAAATGTTGACGTATTACCTGTATTGAATAGGCTAATATTGGAAAGGAGTAGACTATTGATGGTTCAAGTTTATAGGAACCTGGAATCGTTTTGGAATCTCAGAATCATGAGTTAAGTTATGAATAACAGCATTTGGGAGAAATTAACACTTGTTACAAAAGTGAGGTTAGAAATTTAAATAAAAGACAATTTCCCAATATAGTGAGCAAAACCAGTGTCATAAGCGATGATCCCAGCAACTAGAATTTTCAAAATCCCTGCAAATTTATAATTCATACATGATTGAGATTTGTGATCAAGGATGACTGAGAAAAGTATGTTTGGACCAAGTGAATGATATTTTGAAAGAGTGTAACTTAAAGAGTAAGTAAGAGAAACGGAAGAATTTTGGATGTGGAGGAGTTGAAGGAATTATGTTGTGATAGGATATATTGGCACTCTGTTTTATTTGCCTATCCCAACAGGGAAAGGACAAGACGGTATGTATGTACTTACCAGACCTATAAATATGAAACCGGAATTTGCTCATAGATGACTCGAACACATCAATCAATAAGTCCCGGGACTAACTACTAAAACAACATTTGTTTGCCAAAATTCTTCTTTATTCATCAACATAGTTTCCTTCAAGAGCGATACATTCATTCCAACGCTTTCCTAACTTTTCTATGCCAGCCGTGTAGAACGATTTATCTTTGGTTTCAAATCATCGGCAATCACTTCTTCATTGGAGCCAAATCTTTTTCCCTGGAGCATCTTTTTGAGGTCTGCGAACAGCCAATAGTCGCTGGGGGCCAAATCTGGAGAATACGGTGGATGCAGAAGTAATTCGAAGTTCAACTCATGCAATTTGGCCACCCTTACCATCATCTTGTGACACGGTGCACTGCCCTGATGAAAGAGAACTTTTTTCTTCTTCGTATGGGGCCGTTTTTTTTGCAATTTCTGTCTTCAAACACTCCAATAACGCTATGTAATATTCGCTATTGATGGTTTTTCCCTTTTCAAGGTGATCGATGAATATTATACCATGCGCATCCCAAAATACGAAGGCCATAACCTTCCCGGCCGACTGTTGAGTTTTTGGTCGCTTCGGACGACTTTCACCGGTTGCTTTCCACTCAGCTGACTGCTGATTTGATTCCGGAGTAGTGATCCAAGTTTGATCCATCGTCACATACCGATGCAAAAACTCCTGTTTATTTTGCGTAAACAGTGCTCTGAATCATCGATACGTTGTTGTTTCTGTTCCATTGTGAGCAAACACGGCACCCATTTCGAAAAAAGCTTTTTCATGACCAAATGTTCATGCAAAATAGTGTAAACACTACCAAATGATATCTTCAGGATGTCAGCTATCTCACGAAACTTTACTTTGCGATTTTCCATCACAATTTTGAGAGTTTTATTATGTTTTCTGGTGTAACAGCCTCATTTGGACGACCAGAGCGTTCAGCATGTCTGTAAGACCGCGTTTGAAATCAGCATACCACCGACAAATGGTTGTTTTCGACGGAGCAGAGCCTGAATAACACTTTTCAAGCCATCGCTGAATTTGAACGGTATTTTTCCCATTAAAAAGCAATGTTTTATTAACACACAAAATTCGGTTATTTCTATTGTTTTGAAAATAGCAAAAGTAACGTCACTAAAACCACTGTAACTCAATGACACAATTTCAGAATGTCATGACACGTAACTTCTAAAGGCTGGTACTAACTGAGAATGGTATGGATTTGTTATTAGAGGCACCATCTGTTGGTTAGTCCCGGGACTTATTGATCGATGTGTTAGCTGTCAATGTAGTGACTCAAACCGCGTCATTGGCGCCTTTTTTGTGTTTACATTTGTCAAAGACTTTTAACTCACAATACAAGTTTAATACAACTTCATTAAAAACTAAAATAAGTACTTTTTTCTTCTATATGCTTACAATTTAATGACTACAGCGGCAAAATTATATTTTCTATCATTAATATTTCGAAACTAACAGATTTTTTTTGGGCTCAAATTTATTTTATAACAAACAAGAGCGCCATTGATATGTTTTTTTTTAATCAATGTACTGACATGATCAATTCAATCAAGATCCTCCATCGGGGTGTTTTAGGTTTGATTCCCGATGATATAAAAAAAAAGGAGTACAAGGCTAGTTTAAGAGTTCCTCTCATCACGATACTACCTGGCTTTTGGTATTGTCAACAATTATGATGATGAACTATGAGTTGGGTATCTACTCCAATGGTTCTTTATGAATGATCGATAGATCCGAAGACATGGTAGCCATGCGCTCCAACATATCCACATAACCAATTCAGTTAGTTGAAGGGTATCATACAAATTAATGAAGCAAGAGCTCGCTGGTCTGAATCCAATGGAAGCTCTTCTTTCCTTAATATTGCAAATATTACTTTGATTTACCTTTGTGAGAAAATAATAATCAACATAACTTTGGTCTTATCATTATTTTTAACTGAATAAAAATTACAACCTTTGATAAAATTAAAACCAAAAAGGCAGTTTAAAATGTAAGTAATGTATAGCTCAACCAACCACCACCACAAATCAAAGTGGGATACAATAAAGAATGAGGACATGAAAGAATGTGGAGATGGTTCGATTATGTAGAAATAATTAATGATAAATGATTTACAAAAATAACTTATTGAGTAGTATAAAATATACAAGCTGTTTGGGAAAACCTAGAAAAACGTGATATGACCAAATTAATCAAATTCTGAAAGAGTGAAAAGCCTTTTTAATAGAAAAGTATACGTGAGGAGGAGTATGGATGTGACAGAATTGAAAAATCTGTACCAAGATAGAATGGAGTGAAAACCTGTTGCCTCTTTGCCTACCTCAAAAGGTGCATGGCACAATGATGATGATAATTGAGGCTGATATGATTTTTTTCTTAAAATATGATTTTTCTAGACAAAATGGCAGAATCTGTAAAAAGCGCAACAAAATTAATTCAACAAGGGCATGTGAGAGTGGGGCCAGAACTGGTGAAGGATCCCGCTTTTTTAGTCCCCAGAGCCCTGGAAGACTTTGTCACTTGGGTGGACAACTCTGCAGTCAAGAGACACATCATGGAATATAATGAATCTGTGAGTACATTTTGTCATTTATCTATTTCATCCTGTTTTTTTTGCTTGAGTTACACTCAACATGATTTTTGTACCATTATTATAAGCAATTAATCTTATTTAAACCTTGTTTATACTGTTCGACTGAGTTACAAATATTTACTGAATGATTATTTACATGTAATGAATGCTCAGTCAAGTGCTAATAATAATCAGTTCTTCATCTTCTCTCTCACAAAAAGATCTTCAGGTTTCTCATCTATAATATAGCCTCAGGAATAACCTGATGGATCTCCTCCTTTCCTCTCTTTGTCGATCCAGAAAGGTTGTTGGAATAAAGCGAATCAGAAGGCAGGAACGATTCAATGCACGTCATTGATAGCATGTCATATAGATATACCCTTATTAAAGCATCTACAAGTCGTAGATTAGGAGGCAGCAGGTTAGCAAAAACCAGAAATACGGTGAAATCTCAATCCATCGCTCCTCAAATAATCATTTTCCCATATGTCTATTTCGTCCCGTCCCTAATCCATTCCATATAAAACATGCAATAATAGATCACATTGATCATTCCATAATATTCGTTTAGAATATTGTAACTTTTGTACTATTTTACTTGATCGCTAGTTTTTCCAAAATATTTATAACATATTTCGTAACGAAATATAAATACTTGGCTTAAACTAGAATAATGACACTGGTGAACAATAAGCATTCGAAGTGTTTCACTTGAATTCTTGTTACTACGCATTAGTCACCGCTACCGGTTGCACCACCCACCCCAAAGAGAATAGAGAGAGGATGCAAGGTGGAAGGTGTCAGCAGAATAATTTTAAGATGTTGATGAAGAAGATACACTGCTTATACCTTAGTTTTTAGAACACATTACCAAAACTGCCCTGGAAAAGTAAAAATAAAAGGAGAAAAGAGAGGTGAACTTATGACAAGGAAAAGAGAGATTTCATCATCACCCTCATGGCATTTCCCTATTGGGGTATACAAAGAGAACAGATCTCTACTTCATTCTGTCCTGCCACACATATTTCACTTCTATGATGTCTATACATATTGTAAAACATACTTAATAATATATAGGCAGATTACTCTTGAATTTGATAAATTTAGTTGGGCAATATTTTTCTTAGTCTTCTTCCCAAACTCATGCCTTCTTTTATAATAGTAATAATTAAAAATGACAATGTATATAGTGCCGTTTAGAGAGCAGACTCTCCTCAAGGGCGAAACCAATTTATATAGATTGTTTTTATAAATCTTTCCTCATTCTATTTTGTTTATAGTTAAGGCATTAACGTTGTGGAGGTTTAAAGACATTGTAATTTATTTTATCAAATACTGTTAATTCCACTTTTTTGTAACGGTATAACCCTACTGGTTTCAAGGCTTTCACCTCATCTTCAGGGGAGCACAAACAAGACTAAATTTGTTAAGGCGGATTCCTCTAATTTATTCTGAAATGGCTAATCATTGTCACCGTGAAAACCATACTTTTTCTATCGATGATGCCAAATTCTTACATATCAGTAGTAACGGAAATAAATTGGACAGATTAGGTGCCCTAGAAATTTCTTAGTCAGTACATCGATTTGAATATCTGGTAAACACATATATTCCAAAAATCTCTCCGCTGCTGACCGAGATCGTCTCATGCCTCCCTTACCCCTCAGTCCCGAACCGTTGAAGCATGTATATCGGTGCCAGTTTGAACAGAATTTAGTCTTGTTTGTGCTCCCTTGAAGATGAGGTGAAAGCCTTGAAACCGGTAGGGTTATACCATTACAAAAAAGTGGAATAAACAGTGTTTGATAAAATAAATTACAATTTCCTCATTCTTTCTTTCTACACGGCTGAACCATCTCAATGCTCCTTTGTTCATCTTAAACATTGCATCTTCTTTCAATTTGCATTCTTTCCTAATGTCCATATTTCTTGTTTAATACTCCAGCTGAAATGCTCTGCGCTGTATAGAAATATTAGTTTTATAATTGGGAGAAATAGGAAATTTGAGCACAGTAAATTGCAGAGCTAAAAATCTTATGCCATAATTTCTAAAATAAATGGAGCCAGTAAAGAAGGGATTTGAAGTGGAGAGTATAAATATAATAAAAACTGTTGACCAAAACTGGTCACTCAGTCGAGGACATAGTAATGCAACCAATTAGTTTCTTGTTCGCATATTGCTCGCTTTAAAATTTGCTAACTAGTTGAGTATTTGTAATGTTTTTAAACAAGGCATTAAATATTCATATGTCACATTATACCTGTGTATGTTATAGGTAGATTTCGATAGAAATACAACTATTGCAGAGGATCTCAAGTCGTAACTTCCAGATAATTTCATTAAAAAGTTAATCTATTTTTTACTGGCCTATAATGAAATGTTTTCAATAGAATGATGCAATTTGTTCTAGAGAAATGGTAGAGTACCTATAGGGTACCATAAAACGGGAAATCCTTTACTTTCACACACAGATGAAATCTTCCTGATCCTTGTGAATTGCATTTAATGGTTAATTTTTTTTTATTTCATTATTATCTCAGTTTTAAATGCTTTCAATGAATATTTTTCTTTTGTTTCAGAGAGATGACTTCGACATGATATAATGAGAATTTATTATATTTAAAATGTAAATATTATTTTCACAATAAACTTTTTCTCATATACTTTGTATCTTCTTATTTTTTACCTATGGTTATTTGTTGAGGTAGAATAAAATTAACAATTCTTAAACAATTTCCCAGAATGTTATCTATAAATATATGAAATTCAAAAAAGTATGTGTGGACAAATACTTATAAGTGGTAGTGTATAACTAAATATATGAGTGTGGCTGAGACAGAGTGTTTGTGTAGATAGGAAAATCTGCCCTCTCTGCCTACCTCAAAAGGGGCATACAGTGATGGTATGTATGCATATAAATTAAATATATCACAAATGTAAATTATGTGGAACATAGGTTTATATTTAGCAAGCATAAGAACTGCAAAATATGTATCTTTGTTGAATAACATTTTGGCTAAAACTTTCTAGTTGGTAATAGTCCAATATTTTACCCCACCCTTTTTTAATTGCTATATACTGAAATATTCATACAGTGTTTTGTAGATTTAAATGTAAAAAAATAGTGTACATTTAAATACTTAAAAAAAAATGAGTTTATAAACTGTAATATGTGTCACAGAATTTTTTTTTATAAAATTGTTTGTGAAATTATTATTGTCTATTGTAATGTATCATCTGTGTTTTACCATTGTCTGTAACTTTATACCTGTACATATTGTAACCAAGTGTTCCTTATACGTGGCTTTCGCAAATAATCACTACAGATGATCGGACGATCCCTATGCGCATAGTATACGTGGCGCTTGCAAGCCGTGACGGCATACATAGTCGAATCAAGGGCTTACGATAAGCGATGGGGTAAACATAAGGAATAAAAAACGGAAAAAATATATTCTCATCTACTGGAGCATCGACTGTGTTTTTATTTCGACAAACTCTACTTGCCAATGAGGAATATCTTCACCGAAAACCCAAAAAGCAAACGGGAATCTCCGAAACTTGAGCAGCAGCCATCCTCCTATTTTAGTCCTTGTACCAGTGCTGTACAAACTGAGCAGCAGCCATCCTCCTATTTTAGTCCTTGTACCAGTGATGTACAAACTGAGCAGCAGCCATCCTCCTATTTTAGTCCTTGTACCAGTGATGTACAAACTGAGCAGCAGCCATCCTCCTATTTTAGTCCTTGTACCAGTGATGTACAAACTGAGCAGCAGCCATCCTCCTATTTTAGTCCTTGTACCAGTGATGTACAAACTGAGCAGCAGCCATCCTCCTATTTTAGTCCTTGTACCAGTGATGTACAAACTGAGCAGCAGCCATCCTCCTATTTTAGTCCTTGTACCAGTGATGTACAAACTGAGCAGCAGCCATCCTCCTATTTTAGTCCTTGTACCAGTGATGTACAAACTGAGCAGCAGCCATCCTCCTATTTTAGTCCTTGTACCAGTGATGTACAAACTGAGCAGCAGCCATCCTCCTATTTTAGTCCTTGTACCAGTGATGTACAAACTGAGCAGCAGCCATCCTCCTATTTTAGTCCTTGTACCAGTGATGTACAAACTGAGCAGCAGCCATCCTCCTATTTTAGTCCTTGTACCAGTGATGTATCATACAAATTAATGAAGCAAGAGCTCGCTGGTCTGAATCCAATGGAAGCTCTTCTTTCCTTAATATTGCAAATATTACTTTGATTTACCTTTGTGAGAAAATAATAATCAACATAACTTTGGTCTTATCATTATTTTTAACTGAATAAAAATTACAACCTTTGATAAAATTAAAACCAAAAAGGCAGTTTAAAATGTAAGTAATGTATAGCTCAACCAACCACCACCACAAATCAAAGTGGGATACAATAAAGAATGAGGACATGAAAGAATGTGGAGATGGTTCGATTATGTAGAAATAATTAATGATAAATGATTTACAAAAATAACTTATTGAGTAGTATAAAATATACAAGCTGTTTGGGAAAACCTAGAAAAACGTGATATGACCAAATTAATCAAATTCTGAAAGAGTGAAAAGCCTTTTTAATAGAAAAGTATACGTGAGGAGGAGTATGGATGTGACAGAATTGAAAAATCTGTACCAAGATAGAATGGAGTGAAAACCTGTTGCCTCTTTGCCTACCTCAAAAGGTGCATGGCACAATGATGATGATAATTGAGGCTGATATGATTTTTTTCTTAAAATATGATTTTTCTAGACAAAATGGCAGAATCTGTAAAAAGCGCAACAAAATTAATTCAACAAGGGCATGTGAGAGTGGGGCCAGAACTGGTGAAGGATCCCGCTTTTTTAGTCCCCAGAGCCCTGGAAGACTTTGTCACTTGGGTGGACAACTCTGCAGTCAAGAGACACATCATGGAATATAATGAATCTGTGAGTACATTTTGTCATTTATCTATTTCATCCTG
This sequence comes from Odontocerum albicorne, assembly GCA_949825065.1. Classification (NCBI taxonomy): domain Eukaryota; kingdom Metazoa; phylum Arthropoda; class Insecta; order Trichoptera; family Odontoceridae; genus Odontocerum; species Odontocerum albicorne. The sequence goes on from OX463861.1 coordinate 14,303,308, forward strand.
TTTTTTTTGCTTGAGTTACACTCAACATGATTTTTGTACCATTATTATAAGCAATTAATCTTATTTAAACCTTGTTTATACTGTTCGACTGAGTTACAAATATTTACTGAATGATTATTTACATGTAATGAATGCTCAGTCAAGTGCTAATAATAATCAGTTCTTCATCTTCTCTCTCACAAAAAGATCTTCAGGTTTCTCATCTATAATATAGCCTCAGGAATAACCTGATGGATCTCCTCCTTTCCTCTCTTTGTCGATCCAGAAAGGTTGTTGGAATAAAGCGAATCAGAAGGCAGGAACGATTCAATGCACGTCATTGATAGCATGTCATATAGATATACCCTTATTAAAGCATCTACAAGTCGTAGATTAGGAGGCAGCAGGTTAGCAAAAACCAGAAATACGGTGAAATCTCAATCCATCGCTCCTCAAATAATCATTTTCCCATATGTCTATTTCGTCCCGTCCCTAATCCATTCCATATAAAACATGCAATAATAGATCACATTGATCATTCCATAATATTCGTTTAGAATATTGTAACTTTTGTACTATTTTACTTGATCGCTAGTTTTTCCAAAATATTTATAACATATTTCGTAACGAAATATAAATACTTGGCTTAAACTAGAATAATGACACTGGTGAACAATAAGCATTCGAAGTGTTTCACTTGAATTCTTGTTACTACGCATTAGTCACCGCTACCGGTTGCACCACCCACCCCAAAGAGAATAGAGAGAGGATGCAAGGTGGAAGGTGTCAGCAGAATAATTTTAAGATGTTGATGAAGAAGATACACTGCTTATACCTTAGTTTTTAGAACACATTACCAAAACTGCCCTGGAAAAGTAAAAATAAAAGGAGAAAAGAGAGGTGAACTTATGACAAGGAAAAGAGAGATTTCATCATCACCCTCATGGCATTTCCCTATTGGGGTATACAAAGAGAACAGATCTCTACTTCATTCTGTCCTGCCACACATATTTCACTTCTATGATGTCTATACATATTGTAAAACATACTTAATAATATATAGGCAGATTACTCTTGAATTTGATAAATTTAGTTGGGCAATATTTTTCTTAGTCTTCTTCCCAAACTCATGCCTTCTTTTATAATAGTAATAATTAAAAATGACAATGTATATAGTGCCGTTTAGAGAGCAGACTCTCCTCAAGGGCGAAACCAATTTATATAGATTGTTTTTATAAATCTTTCCTCATTCTATTTTGTTTATAGTTAAGGCATTAACGTTGTGGAGGTTTAAAGACATTGTAATTTATTTTATCAAATACTGTTAATTCCACTTTTTTGTAACGGTATAACCCTACTGGTTTCAAGGCTTTCACCTCATCTTCAGGGGAGCACAAACAAGACTAAATTTGTTAAGGCGGATTCCTCTAATTTATTCTGAAATGGCTAATCATTGTCACCGTGAAAACCATACTTTTTCTATCGATGATGCCAAATTCTTACATATCAGTAGTAACGGAAATAAATTGGACAGATTAGGTGCCCTAGAAATTTCTTAGTCAGTACATCGATTTGAATATCTGGTAAACACATATATTCCAAAAATCTCTCCGCTGCTGACCGAGATCGTCTCATGCCTCCCTTACCCCTCAGTCCCGAACCGTTGAAGCATGTATATCGGTGCCAGTTTGAACAGAATTTAGTCTTGTTTGTGCTCCCTTGAAGATGAGGTGAAAGCCTTGAAACCGGTAGGGTTATACCATTACAAAAAAGTGGAATAAACAGTGTTTGATAAAATAAATTACAATTTCCTCATTCTTTCTTTCTACACGGCTGAACCATCTCAATGCTCCTTTGTTCATCTTAAACATTGCATCTTCTTTCAATTTGCATTCTTTCCTAATGTCCATATTTCTTGTTTAATACTCCAGCTGAAATGCTCTGCGCTGTATAGAAATATTAGTTTTATAATTGGGAGAAATAGGAAATTTGAGCACAGTAAATTGCAGAGCTAAAAATCTTATGCCATAATTTCTAAAATAAATGGAGCCAGTAAAGAAGGGATTTGAAGTGGAGAGTATAAATATAATAAAAACTGTTGACCAAAACTGGTCACTCAGTCGAGGACATAGTAATGCAACCAATTAGTTTCTTGTTCGCATATTGCTCGCTTTAAAATTTGCTAACTAGTTGAGTATTTGTAATGTTTTTAAACAAGGCATTAAATATTCATATGTCACATTATACCTGTGTATGTTATAGGTAGATTTCGATAGAAATACAACTATTGCAGAGGATCTCAAGTCGTAACTTCCAGATAATTTCATTAAAAAGTTAATCTATTTTTTACTGGCCTATAATGAAATGTTTTCAATAGAATGATGCAATTTGTTCTAGAGAAATGGTAGAGTACCTATAGGGTACCATAAAACGGGAAATCCTTTACTTTCACACACAGATGAAATCTTCCTGATCCTTGTGAATTGCATTTAATGGTTAATTTTTTTTTATTTCATTATTATCTCAGTTTTAAATGCTTTCAATGAATATTTTTCTTTTGTTTCAGAGAGATGACTTCGACATGATATAATGAGAATTTATTATATTTAAAATGTAAATATTATTTTCACAATAAACTTTTTCTCATATACTTTGTATCTTCTTATTTTTTACCTATGGTTATTTGTTGAGGTAGAATAAAATTAACAATTCTTAAACAATTTCCCAGAATGTTATCTATAAATATATGAAATTCAAAAAAGTATGTGTGGACAAATACTTATAAGTGGTAGTGTATAACTAAATATATGAGTGTGGCTGAGACAGAGTGTTTGTGTAGATAGGAAAATCTGCCCTCTCTGCCTACCTCAAAAGGGGCATACAGTGATGGTATGTATGCATATAAATTAAATATATCACAAATGTAAATTATGTGGAACATAGGTTTATATTTAGCAAGCATAAGAACTGCAAAATATGTATCTTTGTTGAATAACATTTTGGCTAAAACTTTCTAGTTGGTAATAGTCCAATATTTTACCCCACCCTTTTTTAATTGCTATATACTGAAATATTCATACAGTGTTTTGTAGATTTAAATGTAAAAAAATAGTGTACATTTAAATACTTAAAAAAAAATGAGTTTATAAACTGTAATATGTGTCACAGAATTTTTTTTTATAAAATTGTTTGTGAAATTATTATTGTCTATTGTAATGTATCATCTGTGTTTTACCATTGTCTGTAACTTTATACCTGTACATATTGTAACCAAGTGTTCCTTATACGTGGCTTTCGCAAATAATCACTACAGATGATCGGACGATCCCTATGCGCATAGTATACGTGGCGCTTGCAAGCCGTGACGGCATACATAGTCGAATCAAGGGCTTACGATAAGCGATGGGGTAAACATAAGGAATAAAAAACGGAAAAAATATATTCTCATCTACTGGAGCATCGACTGTGTTTTTATTTCGACAAACTCTACTTGCCAATGAGGAATATCTTCACCGAAAACCCAAAAAGCAAACGGGAATCTCCGAAACTTGAGCAGCAGCCATCCTCCTATTTTAGTCCTTGTACCAGTGCTGTACAAACTGAGCAGCAGCCATCCTCCTATTTTAGTCCTTGTACCAGTGATGTACAAACTGAGCAGCAGCCATCCTCCTATTTTAGTCCTTGTACCAGTGATGTACAAACTGAGCAGCAGCCATCCTCCTATTTTAGTCCTTGTACCAGTGATGTACAAACTGAGCAGCAGCCATCCTCCTATTTTAGTCCTTGTACCAGTGATGTACAAACTGAGCAGCAGCCATCCTCCTATTTTAGTCCTTGTACCAGTGATGTACAAACTGAGCAGCAGCCATCCTCCTATTTTAGTCCTTGTACCAGTGATGTACAAACTGAGCAGCAGCCATCCTCCTATTTTAGTCCTTGTACCAGTGATGTACAAACTGAGCAGCAGCCATCCTCCTATTTTAGTCCTTGTACCAGTGATGTACAAACTGAGCAGCAGCCATCCTCCTATTTTAGTCCTTGTACCAGTGATGTACAAACTGAGCAGCAGCCATCCTCCTATTTTAGTCCTTGTACCAGTGATGTACAAACTGAGCAGCAGCCATCCTCCTATTTTAGTCCTTGTACCAGTGATGTACAAACTGAGCAGCAGCCATCCTCCTATTTTAGTCCTTGTACCAGTGATGTACAAACTGAGCAGCAGCCATCCTCCTATTTTAATCCTTGTACCAGTGCTGTACAAACTGAGCAGCAGCCATCCTCCTATTTTAGTCCTTGTACCAGTGATGTACGAACTGAGCAGCAGCCACCCTCCTATTTTAGTCCTTGTACCAGTGATGTACAAACTGAGCAGCAGCCATCTTCCTATTTTAGTCCTTGTACCAGTGATGTACAAACTGAGCAGCAGCCATCCTCCTATTTTAGTCCTTGTACCAGTGATGTACAAACTGAGCAGCAGCCATCCTCCTATTTTAGTCCTTGTACCAGTGATGTACAAACTGAGCAGCAGCCATCCTCCTATTTTAGTCCTTGTACCAGTGATGTACAAACTGAGCAGCAGCCATCCTCCTATTTTAGTCCTTGTACCAGTGCTGTACAAACTGAGCAGCAGCCATCCTCCTATTTTAATCCTTGTACCAGTGCTGTACAAACTGAGCAGCAGCCATCCTCCTATTTTAGTCCTTGTACCAGTGATGTACAAACTGAGCAGCAGCCATCCTCCTATTTTAGTCCTTGTACCAGTGATGTACAAACTGAGCAGCAGCCATCCTCCTATTTTAGTCCTTGTACCAGTGCTGTACAAACTGAGCAGCAGCCACCCTCCTATTTTAGTCCTTGTACCAGTGATGTACAAACTGAGCAGCAGCCATCCTCGTATTTTAGTCCTTGTACCAGTGATGTACAAACTGAGCAGCAGCCATCCTCCTATTTTAGTCCTTGTACCAGTGATGTACAAACTGAGCAGCAGCCATCCTCCTATTTTAGTCCTTGTACCAGTGATGTACAAACTGAGCAGCAGCCATCCTCCTATTTTAGTCCTTGTACCAGTGATGTACAAACTGAGCAGCAGCCATCCTCCTATTTTAGTCCTTGTACCAGTGATGTACAAACTGAGCAGCAGCCATCCTCCTATTTTAGTCCTTGTACCAGCGATGTACAAACTGAGCAGCAGCCATCCTCCTATTTTAGTCCTTGTACCAGTGATGTACAAACAGAGCAGCAGCCATCCTCCTATTTTAGTCCTTGTACCAGTGATGTACAAACTGAGCAGCAGTCATCCTCCTATTTTAGTCCTTGTACCAGTGATGTACAAACTGAGCAGCAGCCATCCTCCTATTTTAGTCCTTGTACCAGTGCTGTACAAACTGAGCAGCAGCCATCCTCCTATTTTAATCCTTGTACCAGTGCTGTACAAACTGAGCAGCAGCCATCCTCCTATTTTAATCCTTGTACCAGTGCTGTACAAACTGAGCAGCAGCCATCCTCCTATTTTAGTCCTTGTACCAGTGATGTACAAACTTACACTAATAAAACAAATTACAGGTAACAAAAAATGATGGTCTTTTTCCACAATATTACATTTACATTCTTTATATTACATGGAATAAAAATTAAATAAAAAAGTTACATGCATTTGAAGTAGTACTGAAACTTGAAAAATACATACTAGCTTGCCGTTTCCCTGTTGGGATAGACAGAGGATAGCACCAGACTTTCCTATCTTGACACACATATTTCCCCTCTACCACATCCATGCAGCAACTATGATTTCTTTTACTTTTTATATTTCCTTCTGTCAAAATGTTTACTTGATCCATCCATACTTTCTTTGGTCTTCCTCTACCACGGCTTCCACTCACATTTGCACTATTGCTCAAAACGTTGTTTAATTCATTGATCCGTAGCAAACTAGAAAGCAATGTTTGTATTTGGAGCCCGGTGGGGGTGCAGAACTCACTCATGGTTGAGAAAGTACAAAAAAATTATATCTACGATATCTCTATATGAGTGAGTTTGGTGTCTATCCATGGCTTTATCCTACTCAGTTTCTGCTGGGCATGCTCGGGTGTAACTCCTTGAGCGTAAGAAGAGATCTGCGTCTCCTGGTATACATTGTCAAACTCGTTCGAGGAGTTGTGAGCTGTCCAGCATTACTACAAAGATTAACGTTAAATGTTCCTAACAATTACACTAGACTGCGCCGGCAAGAACTGTTCTCAATAACATACGCAAGAACGGGTCTTCCAGCCGCTATGCCTGTTGGAAGGGCCTTAACTCTTTTGAACGGGACTGCTTCGGATATTGACATATTTCATATAACATTACCAAAAGCAAAAGTAAATTTTCTTCTAAGATTGAATGCGTTAGAAAGCAGTCATCAACGAACTTAAGTGACTTCGAATACATGTGTAGTATGTTTGTGTGTATATATGCATTACCCTTTATTTTATATAATTTTTTATTCTGTATAATTTTTCATCATTTTTAATGTTAACACATCTTGTATCTTTCAAAGTAATTGGGCTAAGCCTGTTTATAAAAATAAATAAAAATATTTGTATTGTTAGTCTTTCTTCATTTATTCATTCTATGTGCCTAAACCGTCTCTGATTGCTTTTTTTTTTTGGCAATTCACCCTGCTCAAAGTGCTTTGCAAGTAATCTTTATTATTATTAGCAAATTATCTTACTCAACACATAAGCCTTAAATGTAAATTCAACCGTTGTTCTGTTATTATAACCCCATGTATTATTATTCTGTATTCCCCATGTATTCTTCTAAGTGCAGGCATTTCTACAGCATTTATTTGACTCTTTTTCTATGTCCATGTTTCACTCCCATATATTTGGAGTACAAATTAGTTCGGTCCGTTTTCAAAAGATGGTTCTGCCTGTTATGAATGGTTCATAGTGACAGCCGATTTTGGCGGTTTCAGAGAGGTTAGACATCTGCCAATAATATTCAGTTTATATCGCTTTGAGTTTCATGCAAAAACCTTGTTTTGTACAGCGTTGAAAATGTCGAATTTTGTGTTAACCAAGCAGCATTTGCGAGAGGTTTTAATTTTCTGCTTTAATTGGAAGAAAAGTGCAGCTGAAGCCCATCGAATGCTTGTCGATGTTTATGGTGACGCTGCTCCAACAACTCGGCTACAATTAATTCGTTTGAGCCGTGCATTGCGAGAAAACCAGCCGGAATACGAGCAAAGACATGATAAAGTTATTCTTCTTCATGAAAACGCTCGGCCTCATCTCGCAAAAGTCGTAAAAAAATATTTGGAAACGCTCAAATGGGATGTTTTACCGCACCCGCCGTATTCCCCGGACATTGCTCCTTCTGATTACTGGTTGTTCCGAAGGATGCAGCACGATTTGGCAGGTCACCGGTTCACTTCTTTCGTAGAAACCGAAAATTTGCTCCAAGCTTGGATCGCCTCAAAAGACGAGTAATTTTTTCGAGATGGACTTCGAAAATTGCCTGAGAGATGGGGAAAAAGTGGTAGCAAGCGATGGACAATACTTTAATTGATCTGTTCATTCATTTTGTTTAGAAATAAATGCATTTTTGAACACAAAAAAACGGACCGAACTAATTTGTACACCCAATATAATAGGAATAATTATGGATAGTATATTTGCTAGAAACATGGTTTTAGTTTTAGAAATAAATGCATTTTTGAACACAAAAAAACGGACCGAACTAATTTGTACACCCAATATAATAGGAATAATTATGGATAGTATATTTGCTAGAAACATGGTTTTAGTTTTAACAGCTAATTACAATACAATCATGTCTAGATCTCTTTCAGGCGTCTCGTGCAAAAAATGAAATTGCAAGAAAATAATTCACTGAGCAGCAAAAAAAATCAGGGTAAAATTATTATAATGAAGATTTTTACTTGATTCTCTTATTTTTGTTTTCGTATGGTACCCTTATAATATATTCAAATTAGTGTTTCGAATATATTGAGAGCATAGCTGTGAGACAATATTGTCTTCGGCCCTAGTAAGTGAGCCTTTGGGTTTAGAACCTCTGGAATGGTTCATCATTGAATTTGTTGGCAACACCAGCTCAGCATCTGCAAGTATTGTTACCAGACTGGCATCCTTTTTATTTTTTGAATACCACTGAGAATTGAACCCAAAACACTCGGGTGGAAGTCAAGAATGTTACCGCTAGGCTGCAGAGGTGGACACCGAAAAATGTATATTTCAAGTGCGTAACTTACCGACAAAAGAGTTTGTTTAACTATTTTGGACTATTTTATGCCAGTCGCAATAAATATAACGCACACATTTAAATGTACTGTTGTCAGATCTGCACTACGAGTATAGCATAGTAAAGGAGCTCAGATGGATTGTTCATTGGAGCTATAAAGGGTATTCTTCAAAGAATGAACTTATAAGACATAAATTTATTCATGAATATTGAGGAATAAGGAATTATTAAATAAACAACACACGTAAATTAAAATATAAAATCATTTTTATTCATTTCACAAAATATAACCAGTAAAATCAATTAACATATTTGTACAGAGTAGGATTTAGATTTTGATGACGCAACAGTGGATACTAACTTAAAAAATGTGATTGTTGATTAACCAGTCTGTGACTGCAGGGTTGAGAAGCATACCAACAAACATGGAGTTGATGAATGTCCAGTGAGAATGTTCTCTGAGGGATCGCTACCCTGAACTTTGTTATGTTTGCAGCAATGCAATATCCCAGAGATGTTAATGTGCAACTATGACAGGCATCAAGGAATGCCAAGTACAGTAATCCCTCTATTTACTTAGGTAATTGATTCCAGGAAAAACTATGCTGAAATGAAAACCGCATAAATGGAACCATTGAATTCTATGTATAATAGATGATCTTTTACATACCCAGACATTCTATTTTTATTTAGTCAAAAAAATCTATATAAGTGGTTACTGATAGCTATTGTAGTAAACAGATTTTGACAGCTATAAAATTTATTTGTATGAAGAAAAAAATAGAAAACTTACAATTTGTTGTACATATTCAAAAACTGTTTCAATGGAAGTATATAAAAAATATCAATTTAGAAGCCAAATTATTACTTTATACATCATCACGCCATTTCCTTGTCAGGGTAGGCAGAGGAGAGAGCGTCAGACTTTCCTATCTCGACAAATGTTTCGCCTCTTCCACATCCATACCTTTTTTCAAATTATGATTCACTTGATCCAACTACACTTTCCATGGTCTTCCTCTACCACGCTTTCCACTCACATTTGTACTTTACATTTATTTTCTTAGTCTTTCTTCATTCATTCGTTCTACATGCTTAACCATCTCACAGTGATCTTCATCTTACTCAACACGTCAACTTTAAGTTCACATTCGTCCCTAAACACTTAATCCCATATTCTGTCATACATTATACATTGTTACTCTATATATTTTTCTCAGTGCACGCATTTATTCGGTTTCCGTTGAATTACATTTTTAAACGCATTAAAGTGACATGTAAGAGCATTACCTATTTATTATACATCAAACAAAATAAACTGTTTCTTCATAAAAATTAATTCACATAAATGGAGGGATTACTGTACATAGCGAATGTAAATAAATAATTATCATGCAATTTAATAAATAATTCCATCCAAACCCCCTTCGTTTTGATTTCTGTATTTTCAAAGTTGTTTTGTAAAACAATAACATGTGATATATGAATTACCAACTATAATAACTTTATGCATATGAGGAACAAATCTTCTTTGGTTATAATATTTAAAAGGAACTATTCGTTTCAAAATAAATATTAAAAATACATGGAAATTTGCAATGTTGTTAAATAACTTTCTAAAAGTAGCGCACTTAATCCTAGAGTGCTGTTTTTTAATTTAACATAGAATACTTGAGTCGTATGGTACTTAAGCTTTAAATTATACAAGAGAAAATGTAGCATGGTCCCTGTGACAGTTCACAAATTTGCCCCAATACAACCTTGTAACGACGTTCAGTTATTTTAATTATTTTATCAACTTTAATATAAGCCTCGATTCTAATAAATAGCAAGTTATTTAGGTAAATACATTACATAAAACTAACAATAATGACAAATTAATACATCTTGTTACAAATTAGCAAAAACGTGGCGGTTTGTTAAAATCAAATAATATTTGGTGACGTTTGTCAAGTCACTACGTTAGTCTGCATTGGCTAGGGATAGGGTATACGATAATTGAATTTTCGATTTTTTTATACCTAAAATTAAATGTTCGTAATAAGTATTAATTCATAGTGCATCTTGGCCTATTTAAAGATAAATACAAATCATATAATACATTAGAAAGTCAGTATAATGAAAATTAGGAATTAAAACATCAATTTAGAGAAAAACTATTTTTCGATTTATAAAAAAACTATTCGATTTGAAAAAAAAAGGATTTTACCCTATCCCTTTGAGACATGACATTTCAAACGTCACAAGGACCATCTTACATTTTCTTGAGTATAGTAATGCTACTTTTACAGAGTAGTTATAACAACACTGGGAATTTGTCATATTGATAAATACATGGTGGTGTAAATGTTATCACCGTTTTGGAAGGTACTGAGTTTTTGTTTTGTTTAATCATTATCTTTAATGATAGTTGTGTAGCGAAGTAGTGTGAATTTCATCATAAACAAGTGCACATCACAAGAAAGTGGGGAAATTATGACTTATTAAAATGTAGTAAACATACATTTTGGCGACAGGTACTAGTAACCAAGATCACCCAATTTAACTGTCTGAACTTCTTTTTATGAAGTTATTGAAAAAAAGAAGTATGTCAACAAGTCATAAACTTGGGAACAATTCAATGACAACATTCTGCAAAAAATTAAGAAAATACTGGCCTAAATGTTAAAAATGCTATTAAAAAAAACCAGCTTTGAACAATGGACAGAGGCGGCTACTAGGCAGATATTGTTTTCGAAAATCTATAGTGAAATAAATACATGAGGACTAAAAAAACATAATTTCGAAAATAAAAACATTGTTTTTTTTTGATAATTTTCAAAATTACAGGCACACAAAATCAAATGACAACATTTGCAGAAAATTAAGATTACCTTAACAGAGAGACAAAGGGATCAACACCTGATGATATTAGCGATCATTTGTTTTTATTTATTCCCTTGACTAAATCAATTTAAATTAAAATTAAAAACCCTAATAGATGCAATCAGAGATGGCATGATAATCAAATCTGTAGGACATAAATAGATTTGTTAAAGGTTGATTAGTAAGTATGTGAAACTAAATAGGAATGACTTAATTCTATTTTTAAAACTACATGTAAACAAAATTATATAATTCAACATGGTAACAACATTATGGTATTCAACATGATAACAAAATTATGTAATTCAACATGGTAACAAAATTATATGATTCAATATGGCCACAAAACTTTGTAATTCAACATGGTAACAAAAATATGTAATTCAACATGGCCACAAAACTTTTTAATTCAACATGGTAACAAAATTATGTAATTCAACATGGCCGCAAAACTTTTTAATTCAAAATGGTAACAAAATTATGTAATTCAACATGGTAATAAAACTAAGTACCCTTTAATTTTGAACTTTTAAGTTTGTTTACGGAATGCAAAATCAAATGTAATGCTACAACACCCTAATCATCCTGCTTTGCTTTTAATAATCAGAGCGAGTATTCCCGTAGTTTCGGTGAGATCTCTCTCAGCAGGTTCATATCCATCAAAGAAGTAAATTATAACAACTGTACAAAAATAATAAATAGGCAATATTCAAAAGTAGACAAAAAGTCACAAAACAGGATAATTCTCTGCTCTAACATAAACTACTAAATATAATAACTGATTATTGAAGAAAGATAATGTGAACCTGGCCATCATGGACGTGGAAGGATGAATAATTGCATTCCATGAAAGTGAATTGATCAATGATACATTCCAACAAACAAACATCAATTTTCTAAATATTATGAAAGTCTGCAATTTAGCATTAAAAGTTATAAAATTCAACAATAAACAATTATTATAAAAATCAATATTTACACTTTAGTACTGATGTAATTTTTTTGTAAAGTAGACTGTCGATTATCCAAAGTAGTAGAAAAAATTTATGAGGATAACCTTCATCACCAAAAAATCAAAAGAAAATCTAGAAATCATATACATACTTAATCTTTTATTTAAAATATAACAGCAAACAGTATCAAATTTTTTGGTGATAGTAAGTTCTCCTTCGATAGGCAAATTGGTTATTTCAGATTTATAGTCTTAGAGAGTTAAAATTTGTACATCGATCTTCCAACAAGGGCAATAAAAACTATTATTAATTAATTTGCTATGTCATGTCTGGATTATTCTAACTCTTTTCATTCTGGTTTGCCTGATTCACAAATTTCTAAACTCCAGTTTGTTTTCAATGCAAATGTTAGGTTGATAATTAATATTGTCAATTGGTCCACTTCTAAAAAGTCTACACTTAAGTGTCGCGAACAGATTGATTTAAAACTTTGTCACATTGTATTCAAGTCCCTTAATAGGATGTCTCCATTGTATCTTTGAAATCTGTGTCTAAGGGATGTTCATTCGAAGAGAAGTAGAACTTTGAGGTCTATTTCTTTTTCATCTAATAAATTGGTTGTTCCAAATCAATTCAATATGGCAGGGTATTATGATAGTTTTTGCCGTTGCTGGTCCTATGGTGTGGAATAGTCTGCCTCTTAGGATAAGAGATATGGGTGATGTGTGCAGTTTTAGAAAGCACTTGAAGATAATCCTTTTTGGGAGGTCTTATCAAAATTGATGAGTGGGTTTAAATTCTGAGTTCAAGTGCCCTTGAGGAGAGTTTGTTCTCTAAACGGCACTATATAAATTGTCCTTTTATTATTATAAACAATTTTATTTTTTCCCTACTCACTTCTTGGTACATGGTGCTACATAGATTTTGCAACATTCCTGCTGCTCCAAATAACTGAGTAGGCTTTCAACGTTAGTTAAAAACAGCACTGCGCTGATCTGTGTCATCAGTAGCTTCAGGTTCATTAGTAGTAACACATTGCTCAATCTCTTAACGATTTCAAACTTCATATCTAAGCAAATTATCATCTGTATTTATCGAATCACTCGCAGTTTTGGAATTTTTTAAAGTGCCCCGGTTAAAGTGACTCTGAACTATATTTTTGGTGGTCGCAAAATAACCCTTCCAGTTCCTATATTAAGCTAGACTCGTTTTATTAATGTGCGATCCTATATTGAGGAGAACTCAACATAAAAAAGTGTGATTTTACACATTTTTTTACTTACTTGTTATTATTTCCAACATGAGTATTAGTCACTTCTTTAATTATCCTAAGGTTTACATTCATAAAAATACATTCGGAATCATAGACAATAAGAACTGTAACTGCTTTGCGATAAGGTTGATATTATTATAACAGGTAAATAAGGTGACAGGTGTTTATTTGTAAGGCCAGATAAGTCAAGCAGATGAATATACTTAAGTCGAGTACATGAATACACTTAAGTCGAGTACATGAATACACTTAAGTCAAGTACATTAATTCACTGATAGTTTGGGCAGTAGTCATTCTTAGTATTCCATGTTTGGTTATACTACCTTGATCAAAAAGTTTTAGGACCGGCCACCGTGTGGCGCTGTCAGTCACCCGATTGGAATTCTTATTTTTTTGTTAGGTTACCACATCTATAATTGACACTTCTCTCCAAATTTCAGAGTCATACCTTGACATTTGTAAAAGTTACACTGTACTGAGTACATCTACCTTTGTGCGTGTTTTCGATTTTTTACAAGTTTGAAAATGGCATCAACTGTGCATGAACGAGTTTGCATTAAATTTTGTGTAAAAAACGGATTTAAAGGTCCGCAGACTTTGGAAATGTTGGAGAAGTGTTTTTTGGTGGCACGAACGCTTCAGAAGTGGTCGTGAGTCGGTCGAGGATGACGAACGCAGTGGCAGTCGAAAACCGATGAAAACATCGATAAAATCAAAGAAATGTTGGCCGAAAACCGCAAATTGGCCATCAGAGAGCTGGCAGAGGACTTGAACATCGCTTATGGATCCGCTCAAGACATTTTGGTTAGTGATTTGGGCCTCAGACGTGTCGCTGCAAAACTGGTGCCGAAAGACCTCAATTTCATGCAAACAAAGGACCGCGTTGAAATCGCGAAAGACATGATTTCCATGAGTTTTTGACCAAAAACAACACGAATACTATCCAGCAGCCTTCGAATTCACCTGATCTGGCTCCCTGCAACTTTTTCCTGTTCAACCGACTTTAAAAACCGCTTCGCAGAACGCGTTACAGTGCCCGAGAGGATGTCATGAAAAAATCGACGGCTCTGATGGACATACCAAAAATTGAGTACCAGCGGTGTTTCGAGGATTGGATCAAGCGCTGGCGTAAGTGCGTCGCAGTCGATGGGGAGTACTTTGAAGGGGACCATATCGATTTTGATGAATAAACTTTATTTTCGATTTTATGAATAAAGTCCTAAAACTTTTTGATCACGGTAGTATTATTGCCCAATTCCTAAAAACATCCTGAATTTTCTTAATATTTTGTGTCTGAACAAATAAGTAATTTTCGTGATCTTGTTTTTTTTTATTAGAAATATACCTATATTAAATATAAATAATTTGTTAAATGGAATTTAATTTTACATACAATTTTTTTGCAAAGATATCTCTTCCATAAAGCAAAGATTGGTATGTCTGATATTTTTAATACAATATTTGAATTAATAAAAAATATTCAAAAAATAAAATCTTTGGAAAATATGGCAATAAAATTAATAAACATATATTTTGACAGATAATGCACATTTTATCTATGCAAAACAAATATTTTTCTATATCTCGTAGTTGAAATGAATGAATCAATACAAAATGTGTGCATTTTACCAACTATATAAACATTCAATTGACAAAATATATGTATCTTTGGAACTTAATTCTATGGCAAAACATTTTGTACATAAAACTTACGACAACATTTTCTGTAATCAAAATTCTTTTAAATCTAAGTACAATGAAACCCTTCTAAGATGTTATTCAAAGGAATAGTTAAACGCATAAATGGCAATTTGATGTCTTTTTCACAGGAATAACTCAAATTGTCTCAATTCTCGGGTTGCTGCTACTTTTGGAACATCAAAATATTTTTTTTTTACTGTAATGTATACATAAATTTGTTTTGATGATGATTATTCTTGACTCTAGCATTTCTGTGAATATATCATAATGTTTTGTCGGATTATTCAATTTCCATAACTTGTCGTCTTATTTAATACATCGTCTATATAAACATACAATCTTAAATGTATATATAGTTACATATACATAATAGTAATTAAGAAGACAAATGATGATCATATTTCAAAATCTTAATTGGGAAATCATAAAAAAAAAATTATATGTAAACTATTAGTATGCTGGTTATTGGAGTTTTACTCTTAGATGGCAGACTTTATTCTTCTGAACATCAGAATTTATGTTTTTCTATAGCTTAACATATCGATCAATAAGTCCCGGGACTAACTACTAAAACAACATTTGTTTGCCAAAATTATTCTTTATTCATCAACATATTCTCCTTCAAGAGCGATACATTCATTCCAACGCTTTCCTAAATTTTCTATGCCAGCCGTGTAGAACGATTTATCTTTGGTTTCAAAATAGGCGTTAGTTTCGGCAATCACTTCTTCATTGGAGCCAAATCTCTTTCCCTGGAGCATCTTTTTGAAGTCTGTGAACAGCCAATAGTCGCTGGGGGCCAAATCTGGAGAATACGGTGGGTGCGGAAGCAATTCGAAATTCAACTCATGCAATTTGGCCATCGTTACCATCGACTTGTGACACGGTGCATTGTCCTGATGAAAGAGAACTTTTTTCTTCTTCATGTGGGGCCGTTTTTTTGCAATTTCTGCCTTCAAACGCTCCAATAACGCTATGTAATATTTGCTATTGATGGTTTTTCCCTTTTCAAGGTGATCGATGAATATTATACCACGCGCATCCCAAAATACGGAGGCCATAACCTTCCCGGCCAACTCTTGAGTTTTTGGTAGCTTCGAACGACTTTCAACGGCTGCTGTCCACTCAGCTGACTGCCGATTTGATTCCGGAGTATAGTGGTGGATCCAAGTTTCATCCATTGTCATATACTGACGAAAAAAACTTGTGTTTATGTCGCGTAAATGGTGCCAAACAGCGCTCTGAATCATCAATACGTTGTTTCTGTTCCATTGTGAGCAAACACGGAACCCATTTAGAAAAAAACTTTTTCATGACCAAATGTTCATGCAAAATAGTGTAAACACTACCAAATGATATCTTCAGGATGCCAGCTATCTCACGCAACTTTACTTTGCGATTTTCCATCACGATTTTCAGGGTTTTCTTTTATGTTTTCTGGTGTAACAGCCTCATTTGGACGATCAGAGCGTTCAGCATCATTTGTGTGTGTACGACCGCGTTTGAAATCAGCATACCACCGACAAATGGTTGTTTTCGACGGAGCAGAGCCCGGATAATGCTTTTCAAGCCTTCGCTGAGTTTGAACGGTATTTTTTCCCATTAAAAAGCAATGTTTTATCAACACACGAAATTAGGTTTTTTCTATTGTTTTGAAAATAGCAAAAGTAGCGTCACTAAAACCACTGTAACTCAATGACACAATGTCGGAATGTCATGAAAGTTTGACACGTAACTTCTAAAGGTTGGTACTAACTGAGAATGGTATGGATTTGTTATTAGAAGCGCCATCTGTTGGTTAGTCCCGGGAATTGTTGATTGATGTATTATATGCTGTTTATCATAAATTCTTATAGTGCTTTTAAGCAATACAAAAATAGGGCTGTATAAAACTCTGCTTAATGAAAAGCTGCATCAGATTAAACTTGCCGATAATCTTAGAAGTGTATTTGTGTTTGATTTGTCAAATCTGTGTTTTCTGAAGTAGAAGATCTTTAGTTCACGAAAATATAAATACATCAACACATTCACTGCAAATAAAATTTTACATTAATATACGCTGTGCTTAGAAATTTTGCAGACAGAAACATATTATCAATTTAAAACACCTGGTGACGTGCACACTGGTTACATCTTTATACAGACACACGAAGCAGCATTGAATGTATTAAATAAGTTGACAATAAGTTATGAGAGTTGAATAATCCGACAAAACATTATGATATATTCTCAGAAATGCTCGAGTCAAGAATAATCATCATCAAAATATATTTATATGGGTTTAAAGAGACCTTTAATGGGTCTATCAAATTTTTATACTGATTCACCATCGTGTACAGCCCCTTATAATTGATGAATTATAAAAATAGTTGATTGCTCAATGACTATAATAAAACAATTGATGTTGTTACGTGGGCACGGAGGGAGTTTATAAACAGATTAATTGAACAAGCTCAAAACAATCATAATAAGAATTGCCAATTTAATACAATACCAATAAGTCCGTTCACTCCTTTCGGTTTGATGATTTAGCAGAACTAATTAAAAACTAATATTTGTATATAATACAATGTAATACATAGTATATGATACTAATATTCAAACAAATTGTCATTTTTAGCGTATTCCAGAATCTTTTGCAGTTAAAGAGAATTTATCATTAATAAATTATGAACCAAATTTTGAAAACCTTTCACATAATATAGTAATACTATAAATATTTATTTTTGAAATTCATACATTATTTTGCGTGTGTCATATTATGATATTATCTTTGAGTCATTTTAAACAGTTGTGAATAATTTTATCAAATTTAAAACAATATTTGTATTGATGCAAAAAGTTGTTCATAGTCAATGTACTTCATGTTTTATGTTAATTAAATTAATTAACTGGAAAAAACATGTATATTTTTTATGAACTTTTTTAGAAATAAATGACTTTTAAAGTGGCAAACATCTTAGCCCTTATAGGCTCAATGTGCCAATCAGCACACTTTTGCTATACTAAAATGCCTGTGGGATTGATCTATTGTGAATATATGTCACCTGTGATTTTTGTTCATTAGTGTTAAGTTTATAAACTCATTATTATAATATTTTAAACATACATTATTTTTTCACAAAAAAAACCTATGGGGCATTTAATATAAAGGTATTCCTCGTTATACGCAATTTTGCTATAACACGGTTTAAATAAAATGAAAAAATTATTATAAATCATAATTGTTTTTTTTTAACCATTTTTAGATAACTTTTTTCATTTGGAACCCAATCTCACTCAGTTTAAATTAAATTCACTTTACGCATTTTTCTAGATTAGTAATTTTTCCTAGAACAGTTAATTACGTAAAACGAGGGATATCTATTAAAAAGGGTTAGGATTGAAAAGAGAAAATCTTCGGCCGGTTTCACTATAATAATACTTGGTGTAACACTAACTTCATGAGGTAATAAATAAATGACTTATTTTATAGTAAAATAGACTAGGAAATTTGTACTTTCTCTCGTTTAAACATAGCCCTAACGTCCACGTACGTCATAATAATAAAAAATTTGAACAATGTCCATGCTTTGGAAACTTTTACTTTTAACCTATCGAATGTTGTTGTAGCATTCTTCAACTGTTCGTTATATACGGACAGAAGACAACACTTTGTCATCACTGCAAACCCGCACATCATTTCGCTGGTCTTTAACGAATATTCGATTCCTCGAATCAGATCGTTAGTTTTGAGAATAAGTAGAGCTTGTCGGTCGATGTTTTGAAGACATAACGCTATTTTATCGAGGACATCTGGTAGCTGATCGCGAACTAAGTTTCTCTGGAAAATAAATGTTTTAAACCAAGATTAACTTTTAATGCTTTTATTTTCATTACTGTATACATTATACCGATTTTTACATCATATTCAAATGATACTTAAGCCTTCCACTCATATTTATACTAAATATTTGTTTTTTTTATTCTTTCATTCGTGTTACAAACCCAAACCATCTCAGTGTTCTCTTCATTTTACTCAACACATCAACCTTAAGTTAAATAAGAAGAGATCTGCGTCTCCTGGTATACGTTGTCAAACTCGTTCGAGGAGTTGTGAGCTGTCCAGCATTACTACAAAGATTAGCGTTAAATGTTCCTAACAATTACACTAGACTGCACCGGCAAGAACTGTTCTCAATAACATACGGAAGAACGGGTCTTCCAGCCGCTATGCCTATTGGAAGGGCCTTTACTCTTTTGAACGGACTGCTATGAATATTGACATATTTCATATCACATTACCAAAAGCAAAAGTAAATTATCTTCTAAGATTGAGTGCGTTAGAAAGCACTCATCAACGAACTTAAGTGACTTCGAGTATATGTGTATGTTTGTGTGTATATACGAGGGTGGTCCGATAAGTACTTAGCCTACAAAAGAATAACAAAAATTTTGGAAAAGTGGCGATTTATTTCTCAACATAATCTCCTTTGAGTTCGATACATTTGACCCAGCGATGCTCCAACTTCTTTAACTCGTCTGAAAAATAAGTTTTCTGGAGGTCTGCAAAGTAGGCCTCAAGTAAATTTTCTTCTAAGATTGAGCGCGTTAGAAAGCACTCATCAACGTATTTAAGTGACTTTGACTATGTGTGTATGTATGTATGTGTATGTTTGTGTGTATATATGTATGCATATACATAATTTTTTATTTTATTATAATAATTTAAAAAAAATTTAATGTTAACATTTTTTGTATTTTTCAATGTAATTGGGCTAAGTCTGTATTGAGAAAATAAATAAATAAATTCATTCTTAATCCCTTCATTCCGTAATCTGTCATAAATTATAATCTTTATGTATTCTTTTCTGTACACATATCTCTATAGAATTTATTTAGCTGTTATATAACATTGTGAACTATCATCTTAGTAGATTTTAATACTGCCCGGTTCGAGTATGTATATTTTACAATATAAACGCACAATACAGTTTCTTGTTTTTTACCATATATTCTCCACAAACATACGCAAAGAGAAAATCTAATCTACGCATCCTCTTTCACTTAAAAAGGCACACTGAGCACTTCACATATTCTGTTGTCTTTCTATCAAAAAATTCCAAATAGTTTACTTACACTCAGCAAGCTCATGATTGTAACTTATAGAGTCCATTCTTGCACCCTTATCCTTATATATTTTTTTTTTTTTTTTTTTTTTTTTTATCCACTTTGCACGGATTTCTCCTGTTACACAAAGAGGGTTTGCTTCTAGCGTTAGCTTATTCGTTAGGAATAATATCAGCCAGGATTCTTCTCATACTGCTAGACGGTACCGAGAATATATCAACCGTGTCATTCAGTTGGTTCAATATCTCTATACCACGCGTGACTGAGTGTTTAGCCATGATATTCGTCCTGTAAGTTGGTATGTAGAACAGAGGGTGATTCCTTGCACGGATATATTTATTGGGTACATATAAACTTAGTGCTTCTAGAATCGCGGGACAGTTAAAGGAACCTTGGAAGACCTTTATTAGGAATATCGCAATGGATTCTTGCCTTCTTGTTTCAAGGCTTCTATAGTTACACACCGTGAGAAGTTCGGCATGGTGAGCATATTTTGGGTAATCGCCCTTTGTTCTGTACCATAGATATCTGAGGAATTTTTTTTGTATTTGTTCTATATTGTTTTTATATTTGAGCTGGTGAGGAGCCCAAACCGTAGATGCATATTCTAATTTGGTTCTAATTAGATAATTATATAAGTTTCGGAGGATATCGGTGCTGTTAAATTCTCTTGATATTCTCATTACAAAACCGAGTAGTTTGTAACAGTCCGATATCAAACGTGAGACATGGTTAACGAACGTGAGTCCGACATCGAAGGTTACGCCCAAATCCTTGAATTCAGAAACCCTGTTTAGTGCCACTCCCTGTATAGTATACTGATGGTGGATTGGTGAAAACGATCGACTATAAGATACACAGACACATTTGTTAATGTTGAACAGAAGATGATTTTGCTCACTCCAGGAGACTAGGGAGTCTAGGTCCTGTTGTAACTGTGCACAGTCGTGAGGTGAATTGATCTTTTTGAATATTTTCAAGTCGTCAGCGAACAATAAACATGTCGAGTGACTTATGGAATTCTGAATGTCGTCTATTAATATGAGGAATAGTAGGGGACCTAAATTGGATCCTTGTGGTATACCAGATCTTGCGATAAATTCCACAGAAGACTTGTTACGGATTGTTACGTATTGAGATCTTTCTTTTAGGTAAGATGCAAATAATCCAATTATATTATCGCTGAAGCCAAGTTTGTGCATTTTCTTAAGTAATATATCGTGATCAACTTTGTCGAAAGCTTTCTGAAAGTCTGTATATATTACGTCCGTTTGTGAAAGTTCGTCTAAGTTTGACGCAATCTGTTGTGTGAGAGAGAGAAGGTTGGTAACAGTCGATCGTTTTGGCAAAAAGCCATGCTGGTTTCCAATAAGTCTTGTTGACACTTGGTGGGTCAATTGGTTGCACAGTACAGTTTCGAAAATTTTTGGAAGCAAAGAGAGAACAGCTACAGGTCTGTAATTATGAGAGTCTAACGGGTCTCCCGATTTGAAGATAGGGCAGACCCTGGTTGTCTTCCAGCTTTCGGGAAATGTATTGGTATTTATGCTCAAGTTAAATATGTAGCAGATGGGATCACACACGTATTTCGCACAGACTTTGAAAATGTCGGCTGATAACCCATCTGGTCCGATTGCTTTGTCGGTTTGCAAGGAGTTTATGCTTTTCAGCACTTCTTCCTTAGAAATGGAATGGAGCGATATGCTTCTGCTGTCTGACGAACTGTTTAATATATTTTTTATGTCATATTTGGCCGCTGAATCTAGGTAAACTGATTGAAAGTATTGTGCAAAGTTTTCTGCAATCTTTTGGGAGTCTTCAGTTATACTGTCACCCAGTTTCATAGATTTGAAGCTAGTTTTATTCGTTTTTCTATTTTTTACATGATTCCAAAGATTCGAAGGGTTTCCTCGGATGTCGGTCTCTATCTTGGCTAAATACTCTTGGCGCGATTGTTTTATTTGAGTTTTTAATTTGGCTCTCAGCCTTGAGTATTCTAAGTAATCAGACTGGTTTCTGCTTTGAAGATAATTGTTATGAAGTTTGTTTTTATTTTTGAGATCTCGGATTATATCGACATTGAACCAAACTGGATAGTTGGGCAAATTTGGTAGATTATGTTTCTGTGGGACGCAGATATCTAGCGTTCCGTAAATGACACTATGGAAGTACTCTACGGCTTCGTCAATATTATCTATGCTATACAGGGTGTTCCAGTCAAAATGTAGTAGAATATTCTTTAAGAGTAAAAAATTTGCCTTATTGTAGTTATATGTAGGGCGGGAGTTGCGTGGGGAGGGGGGAGGATCCCTGGGTGGCGAAGGGCGATACTTGCGACCCCTCCCACGGCCCACGCATCTCACCTGGATCTCCACGGAGAGTGTCGGATGATGTCTATCTTCCTTTACAAAGCATTCCAACGATCTGTCCACCTTGCAGTTGGTATTGCTTAAAACTAGGTCCAGCATATTGCCGTATTCGTTATTTATGTGATTGTATTGGACAAGATCGTTGGACTGAAGAAAACAGTCATAATCCAACAATACTTCCGTGGATTCGTTATTCAAATTAAAATCTCCTATAATTAAAACATTTTTGTTGCGTAACTTAAGATTGTCCGAATTCAGAGAGTCATAAAATTTTTGTCTGGTTTCGTCGGCACCCGTGCACTCGAAGTAAACTACACAAATATATATTGTTGTATTGTTTATCCTGCACCTCACCCAGATGTCTTGGTCCTTTGAAATTTCTAGCTCAAATATGCGTTCACAGGGAATCCTTTGGTTTACAGCCAGCAGCACACCCCGGCCGCGCTCGCCCGCGTCACTCCGAAACACATGGTATTCATTTGTTTCGAACAGTTCTCCATTTTGAACAGACGGACACAACCAGGATTCCGTGAGCGCTATTATGTCCGCATTTTGTAATAGCGTATTATCCCGGAATTCTTGAAGTTTGGTATTGAGACCTCTTACGTTTTGATACAAAATTCTAATTTTTCCTGTTTTGCTCATTTCCTAGACTTGGCTTTTTAGCTTTTAAAAATATATAATGGAACAATCAATGCACTCCTCCTTCAACATGTTATATCAAGTACCACTCACCTTCTATCGCACATTGTAAAAAAATGTATTCCGTAGAATTAAATAAAATGTAACAAAAATAAAATTTACCTCGGCATCTCCTGGTTTGATATTCCCTATCCCTTTGAGTATGGTATTCCAAGGTCTTCCAGAGACCATGCAAGCGAGGGCTGCAAACATGTCATTCTTGATGCCCAGCTTCTCAGCGTGGTATTTCATTGCTTCTTGATTCCTGTTAATAATTGATAACCAGAATTGGGAGTAGTGATAGCGGAAGTCATCTGTTAATATCTGAAATGAGATAAAAGATAATATAAATGTTAAGACATAGACAAGAGTGAATTATTGATCGAGGTTTCGAAATACTTTGTGGAAGAGCATTAGAAAAATGACGAATACATAGATGTTTAAAGATTCTAACTGTAACTGAGGAATTTCATAAGAAATTACTTTATATAATATATATTCAAACCAGACAGTATCAAAATTTGCTAAAATGATATTCCACAACAGTATTTAAGCACCAAATTTGATGTATGGGAGTGAAATGTGGACATGGAAAAAAACTGAAAGGAGCTGAAAAAATGCTATAGAAATGCATGCACTTAGCAGAATACATGGAGTGACAATATGTGATAGAATACGGAATGAAGTGATTAGAGATTAATGTGAACTTAAGGTTGATGTGTTGAGTAAGATGAAGAAGAAAAGATGCACTCTTGAGATGGTGTGAGCAAGTGGAATGAATTAAAGTAGAAAAGCTAACAAAACAAACGTACAGTGCAAATATGAGATGAAGGCGTGGTAGAGGAAAACCAAAGAAGGTATGGTTGAATCAAGTGAATGATATTTTGAAAGAAGGAAATGTAAGAAGTAATAGAAATTGTAGAAGCAATATGGATGTAGAAGAGGCGATATATGTGTGTCATGATAGGAAAGTCTGGCATTTTATCCTCTTTGCGTACCCTGACAGGATACAGGTATATAATTAGATTAATTCCTGTGACACATATTTCTGTCCTCTATCTTGAGGCCATCTTCAGGCAGAATGATCCCGCTCTGTTACAAGAGCAATGCTTAGATCTAACTCTTGTGTTGTTTCATATTGAGTTTGTGTGGTTAATGTCCCAAATTTAATAAAGGAAAAATTTCACCCCTGTCCCTGTGACCACCTTGACTTATGAGAATAAACCGTGGTCATTGTGTTGACAAATACAAGTAAGATTAATGATATTGAGGTGTACGCACTTCGAGAAATTTTCAGAGTGCCAATGTATGAAAAGAAATTTCGGAGTGCCAATGTGCCAAAAGAAGAAGAAATTAATGTCGTTAGTTTATGATGAAAGGAGTATTAAAATAGTTTGAGCATGCGAATATAATCAATGACTAAATAAATAATAAATATACAAGTTTGCAATATATGGTGTGTGTGGAAAAAGTAGGCCAAGAATAATGTGGCTGGATCAAGTAGACCAGATTTGAAAAGAAGGTGAAATGAAAGCATGAATACTAAAATAAATAATGACAGTCTCGCTGAATAGAAGAGTGTGAAGACTTGTTTTCTTCACTCACTTGTCTAACTCACAAGGGGCATGGTGTGATGATTAGTATTTATGTATGTATTTGTATAGTGCTATTTATAATAAAATATCACGTCAAAAGGGCTTTGTTTTTTAATTTGTAAAAGGCAGCTTCGAAGCGCCATTACATTAATTATGGTGGAATGAAGTCTGAAAATGAATTTAAAACAGAAATGTCAATAATGAATAATAAGTCCACAATTTCCCAAACAAAAATTGGCATCGGTAATGGTATCTCTAGATATCTGCCCAGATATTGAAAGAATGACTGCTTATGACGATGATAGTATATAACAAACCCTTGCTTAGCACCTTTAGTAATGTATATATGGGAAAATGAAGAAATCATTCATAATCTATGAACAACTAACCGCATACAAACCATGGTCGAGCAAGTAGACTGTGACATCTTTGTCCTTTGGCTCTTTTTTCAAGAGGATGTTTCCAGGATGCGGATCACTGTGAACAAAGCCGTTCACGAATATCATGTGGGAGTACAGGTCTCCTAGCTTTCTGCAGAGGTCGTATGGATCGATGTTGTGTTTCTGAAAATATTTGATTTTATTAATTTAACTGTCTATAATGTTACAGTTTGTAGTTGAATAAAAGAAAGCTAATGTCTCATTTAACACTCACTGCTAATCACAGGATATTGTGTGGTGTAAGGCGCACACTTGGAATAATTAACGCAATATAGCGTAACAAGCTACACTAACTTGTATGAGCCAATATAGCCCTAGCTACATTGGAAAATTGATGTATTTCCCGAGGCCATATGTGGACAGTATGTATATTTAAGTTTTTTTTTTTTTTTTTTAAATTATGTCAACATTTAGAAATATAGCAGTTCATAAATACAAACCAACATCCTATTACCTTATCGAGGTAGGCAGAGAGGACAGAGTGCCCGACTTCCCTATCTCAACATACATACTTGGCCTCTTCCACATCTATACCCCTTCTCATAGAACTCCTATTTCTTTGAATTCTACGTTTCCTTTTTTGAAATCTTTTCAAAAAATATACTATCCTTGGTCTTCTTTGCCTTCCACTCAAATTTACAATGTATATTTGTTTTGTACTCTTCTCCATCTTACTCAACACAACAGCTTTAAGTGCATATTTATCCCTGACAACTTAATTCCATATTCTGTCATCAATTATTACCCCATGTATTTACAAATAACACTTGATTTAAGTATTAAATAGATCTTTTTACCTGGTAAGGATCATATTACAATAATTATAAATATGAGTCTTTTAAATCAAGTCAAGCTGATATATAGGTGCATGAGGCTATAAGATATGCGATTGCAGATATGCAGTATGCAATACATACCTGTAGGGTTACCATGAGATAAAAAAATATGCAATCGCAGATATGCAGTATGCAAAATATACCTGTTGGGTTACCATGAGGCTGTTAGGGTTAGAAAAATATGCGATTGCAGACATGCAGTATGGAATACATACCTTAACATAATTCAGATCATTAACCTGTCCTCCATCTACATATTCCATTACTAAAACTCTATCTGTGCTGTATTCCCAAAAAACTTTAGGAACTTTTAACCATGGATAGTTTTTGAACATAACAGCAACTTTTTCAGAGTTTCGGCCCTCCTCCATAAAATCTAGTTCTCTAAATATATTCTTCTTGGTCTCAGTAACCAACCACTGTATACTGAAGTCGGGAAACATCCAAGACATGATCTTCACAAGTATTTCCATAGATCTGATGTCTGCTCTGGTATTACCCTTGACAAAGTGATGTTGGACTTTTACAGCAACCGTTGTTCCGTCTTTTAATTTAGCTCTGTGGACTTGGGCTAAAGATGCTGTACCTAACGGTGTTGGTTCGAAATCGGTAAATAAGTCGTTTGGCTGGAAGAATAAGTAAATAGATAATCATTTCGTATATATATTACGTAGTATGCAAAAAAATATTATGTAATTATGAATATACAGGGTGTCCCATACCTCAACGTCAAGCCGGTATCGAGGAAGAGGCCAGCTTATGACGGTTCAGAATTTTAAAAAAAATCTTGAAAAAGCCTTATACTTTTCGAGTTATAGGCATTTCTTCGAAAATTGTGAAAGTAGCTACCCTGCGCCAAATGTTTATATGCTGTGACTACAAATTGCCATATTTTATGATTTTAATGGTTGTATCGCAATCCTAGATAAAGTTAGCTGATAAAAAATATTAATTTTTATGATCGGACAAAAACATTTTTTTTTCGAACGTGCAGATTTTTTTTGTTTTATATCTGACTCCGACTAATAGCAGGGCTAATAGACTAATTGCTATTAGTCGGAGTCAGATATAAAACAAAAAAATCTGCACGTTCGAAAAAAAAATGTTTTTGTCCGATCATAAAAATTAATATTTTTTATCAGCTAACTTTAACTCATACTGTAAAAATAATGTACTACACTAACCTGGCAAGTTACATCAAAAGAATGCCTGTTTAGTCAGGATTTCAAAATGGTACAATACATACCTAATACTCTTTTAAAAATAATTTTAAAACATTAATTTCTGTAATTAAAGATCAAATTCAATAAATTTGAGCGAGACAAACGATACTACGCACGAATGGAAAAGTATAAGGCTTTTTCAAGATTTTTTTTAAAATTCTGTACCGTCATAAGCTGGCCTCTTTTTCGATACCGGCTTGACGTTGAGGTATGGGACACCCTGTATATGTTAAAGCCATGAAAAAAAAATTGAGTAGATAAATTATAAAATAATTTGGAGTTCTTATAACCTCCTCTCACCGGCCACACCGCTGTACTGGATCCGATAGCACACCGAAATGAGATGATTGGAGTACAGACATGTTTTTCCTTTTTTGAAAGATAAGATATGACCAAAATCTAAAGAATCCATATACTTTAGGTGGAAAAAATACCAGTTTAATTCAAGGGGAGTATCGAAGCACGGGTTTCGAACCGGCGACCTTACACACTAAAGTCCAGTGCATTATAGTACAGCCATGCACCTCACAGGGAAACAATAGAATAATAGACAGAGTAGTAGAAAAAAAGAGTAAGAGTGAAGGATGGACACTTAATCTTCAATTTGTAATTCATGGTGTGTTTTATGGCATCCCTATGCTCCTGAATCCACAATTTGTAATTCACATTGTGTTTTATGGCATACCTATGCTCCTGAATCCACAAATTCAAAAAACTGTAGCATCACAGGAGGTAGATAAGGGGTTATAATAAAGAAGAAAAGAAAAATATTACCTCTTGTTTAAGATCTTCTCTTATAACTTTGTAAAGTTGATCTATTGTATTTGATGGCGCGTCCTTGTGTAAAATTTTCATTGTGTCTACATACTCTGGAGGCAATAAATAATCTAAGGCACCAACGTGTTGTCCGATCTTGATATATACACCTTTATTAGTTTTACAAAGCTCCAGCAGTTTCTCAGCTCCTATTTTATGAACTTTACTTCTTAATTCTAAATATTCTGGAGACTTCTTATCTAAACCTAAAATTAAAATTGAATTAGTATATTTTTGTGTGAGAAGACAGCAAAACAGATTGAAAAGAGCCAAATTAATGAGTGCACTGAGAAGAATACATGAGGTAACAATATATGATAGAATATGGTATGAAGTAATTAGAGATGAATGTGAACTTAAGGCATGTGTTGAGTAAGATGAAGAGCACTCTGAGATGGTTTGGGCATGTAGAACGAATGAATGAAAATAAACAAATATACAGTGGAAATGCAAAAAGTCAGAGAAGTTGTAGGCTTGTATGAATGGATGTGGAAGAAGTGAAGGATGTATGTCGAGATAAAAATGCTGTGATAGTATGTATGTATGCAATCCTCAGTTTACAAACATACCATCACGCCACTTCCCTGTCGGGGTAGGCAGAGGACAGAGTGCCAGGCTTTCCTATCTTGAAACACATCTTTAGCCTTTTCTACATCCATAGAACTTCTACGCTTTCTATGACTTTTTACATTTCCTTCTTTCAGAATATCATTTGCTTGATTCAACCATACTTTCCTTAGTCTTCCTCTGACACGGCTTCCACTCACATTTGGACTATATAGCTGTTTTGTTAGTCTTTCTTCATTAATTCATTCCACATGCCCAAACCATCTCAGCGTGGTCTTCTTCGTTTTACTTTATCCTCAGTTTATCCACCATGATACTTATATAGGAAAATTTATTCAACAAAGTCATTCCATGTGCGAATGGTGATATTCTTAACACATTGTTTGTGGGAAACGCTTAAAAGCGTTTTTTACATACTGTTGGTAGAGAGCGGGAGACGCTTAAAAGTGTTGTATTTGCTTACTTTTGGTAGAGCGCGGGAGACGCCAAAAAACGTTGTACAGATCGGAATTGGGTTTGCGGTTACTTGTGAAGTGAAGCGATTAGTATAATGAGGGTCGGGTGGCAGACTGTCTTAGTATAATTAGGGTCGGGTGGCAGACTGTCGTCATATAACATGCACTCGAAATACAATAGTTGTAAGATAAACATATCTAAAAAAATTGCCCGCTTAACGGCATGGATTGATGAAAAAACCGCCCGGCAACAATGTGTATATTTATAAGATATTTATAATTAAGATATTAACACTGTGGAGTTTTAAAGACATTGTAATTTGTTTAGTCCAACACTGTTTATTCCACTTTATATAATGGTATAACCCTACCGGTTTCAATCAAGGTTTTCATCTCATTATCAGGGTACCTGACAAATTACAAATCTTTATTCACTTTGATTTGTAATTTGTTCAGTCCAACTCACTTATATTAACAGCATATATGCTGTCTAGCTAAAATGTTAATAATAAAACGGCAGAGAAGTTAAATTTTACAGAGTTTTGATTTACATTATTATGTGCAGCTGGAATATTTTATTCCCAGTTGTTTGATTATTTAACCAATTGACTTCATCTGGCTTAGTAGGCTGCTGATGACTGTTAAAGTACAGTATTTGGCGGAGATCTTAGAGTCAGGCATTACATGGGAGGAAGTAAAGTCACTTGCCATTGACTGGGCTAGTTAGAGGGAATTCGAGGGTTTCACATGCTCAACATGGTAGTTTTAGAATTATCCTTGTGTTTATCGGACAAATAATAAAACTAGAATTTCATTTCATATTATATTGACGTGGGATTACGACATAATAGTATTTTGGCTGCCATATTATACTAAACCCGAAAGTAAATACCCGAAAAAAAATCTAAACAAATATATAAAAAAACAAACCTTTGCTATAAAGTTGAGTTTTATAGCAGTATCCAATATCAAAAACAGTCATTGCTGCTCTTGAAATTCGAACTAATGCAACAGCATTGATTTCGTAGTCGTTTTTATGAAGAGTTCCCAGTCCCAACGCTGTTCCACCAATTAAACTGTATCCAATCACTTTTCGCAACATTTTGAATGAAGAGATTTATTTATAAATAAATAATTTAATTACTAAATCACATTTTATAAACTAATAATGGTAATTTACCCGTGGTAGTTCAGGAAACATCTGAACTATTTGTCGATTATGTCATAATGATACCTCGTATGACATATTTTTTGACATGCATAGATCTGTCAAAACCACGAGGGCTAGTGCTGCCAGAATATAATTTTAATTAAAATTATGCTAACTACACACGAAATAAAAATCGAAACCGATTTGCAAAATTTTAAGTAATTGTGCAAAATTTAAATTTTTATATTAAATGCAATTAACATTTTGAAAATATACTGGCAATTAATAGACGACGGATAAGAGGAAGAATCCCAATGCGTTAGACTGGCCAAGTGAGAGACGCAAGAGTTGTCAATGGCTATCATAAGAGTCAGTCACAATGCTCAGTCATGAGCTACACGACGGAATGATGACAATAATTTTAACTTTTGTTAATGATGGAATGAAGGCATCGGTTTTTTTATATATTTTGGTCATCTTACATTAAAATTTCTTCTAATACAACATACCTATAGTTTTTCGAGATATTATACATACATTCATACCATCACGCCACGTTCGCCACGCCACTGTGAGAGCCGCTCTTAACACCTTTACATCCTTAACATCAGCCTTTGCTTTGATAACATCGAGAATCGAACCCGCATCCTCTCGGTAGAAGTCAAACATTTTATTAACTAACTCACAAGTCAACTAAAAATATATTGATATCATCTGTTTTGACCAGACTAACATTAATGTAATATATTGTTATGTAGAATAATGATGTATGAGATGTAATTTAGTGCTACGAGTATGTCTTAGAGTGAAATATTTTTTGAGGTATTATATAGTATAAACGTATATTGTGTAAAGCACTAATGAAATATGTTATTAAGTAATGAAATTTCGTGTAATTTTGTACGGTGATTAATGAAGTATTATAATGAGTAATACAGTGTAATGTCATGTTAACTTGTGTAATGTATTACATAATGTAATATCGTACAATATGTATTGAAGTGTAGTACAATGTGATGCGGCGTCAAATATTATATTGCAATATTTTTATGATGTTTAAACAGGTGAATTGTCATGAAGATTAGAAAAATATTACGTATTGTAAAAGTATGTGTTTTTGTGATTGAGGATTATCTGTCATGATCAAATGGGGCATGGCCAAATAAGAGATATATTGAAAAAAGGAGATATATAATATGTCATAACATGAATGAGCAAAGTGAGAGAAATATGATAAAATAAAAAGATGAAGTGATCTCTTAACTACACCACTGAAGAGAGCATGACGACGAGAATTTAAAAGATGTTGAGAAGTTAAATACAACACTGGTCATAACATATTTCTATCGTTCGGTATTCATTGTATGTCATCATAATCATCACCACTATAATTTAGGATGGGTCTTGGCTGTCTGCAGGATTCTCTACCACTTATCTCTATCAGCAGCATCATTTCTCTAATTAGTTATACCTAGTGTGCGGAAGTTCTCTATCACACCATCAAACAATCTCAATTTTGATCTCAACACTCTCTTACGCCACACCGGATTGCTGAATAAATTATTCCTTGCAATGTCAGTGCCCTGAATACAGTTTAAGTACCTAAGCTAAGGCTGTCTAGCAATTTTTATAATTTTTTGCTACGCTAGCTGTATGGCAAATACAGGATGTAGAGCTCTTTCTTGGATCATATATAACCTTAATTGGAAATATAAATTTAAAACTACATTCGTCAATTGTAATTGGGTAAATATTAGATTCACTTCGATGGGTTATTATGTAATTTTGTTTGAAAACTTAATGTATCAATTAAGTAAATATTTTACTCCCTGGATATTTCAGTATTAAGATAATGAGATATAACAAATGTAGTGTAGTGGGTTGAATATTTTTTTGTCATATCAATTCACACACTTTCTCGTAAAATTCATGCGACTTTTTTTTTAAAACAAACGAAAATAGGATTAACTGTTCTCTGATTAAATGCATTTAGCAAGCTTTGAATCTAGACACAAAGAGGAAAGGTAAAACTTTTCCAATCTACTTATTTGCTATCAAGAATATAAAGTAAAGCAACTTAATAAAAGCGAACATAAAATACGCAAAATCAATTTGAAATGGTTATAATTTTTTATTTGAGCCGGTTTACTAAACGAAAAAGTTGTAATTTCGAGCTCAGGTTAATTCTTCGGCAATAATGCCGCGCGTTCATTTTTCTGATTTTAGTTGTATTCTGCGAGTTGAGTTGTCGTGTGGTGGCGATATGACTTTAGCAAAACAATAAAAGTTTCACATAAAATCGAGCTTTCAATTGAGAAATTGCGACATACAAAAAATACACCGTTTGTGGTCAATTTATTAATCAGTGTAGCCATTACAAAAAGTTTTGTCTTATTTAAATTTGACAGTTGAAGAAATTCCTTCTGCGCGCGCTTACGTTTGTCTGATAGTTGTGTCCGGTTGGAATGTTATTTTTTGTTTATCATCTTTATTTACAAAGACCTTATAAATGAGGTCTCAGTTAATTTAACTAAAAAAAATCTAAATATTTTTTCCCTGCGATAAAAACATAAGTGCTGGAAAAATAAAAGTATATAATTAGTTTTTGCATAAAATATTGAATTGAAACAAGTTGGTTGTAAAATAAACAGGAAAACAAGTGTTTTTTTGTAGTGTTTGGTTTTTACAGTGTAGTGTCGATTTAGTGTTTTGTGTTTTTTTTTTGGATCAGATTTAACACGAATAGGTTGCATTTTATGGATTTAAATGGCAGGGGATCTTATGATGGTGAGTGCATCGGCTCAAAAGTCACTTTTCTAGTTTGTATCTTGATGCAACAAGTTAGAGAAAAGGTCTCAAATACAAGGTTACATATTGCATGCCATAGTTTAGGGATTGTAAACAAACGGCACAGTTTTCTTTTGTATAATATAAAATTAGATATTTTCACGACATTTGATCGAAGTGTCGCTTTCTGTGTTATTTATTCTACGCATAATTAAAAAGAAAACAATTTTAAATACAACTTTCTCTCTTCCATAATGAGCGATTTTTCATAGTAAACTTTTAAATTTATTGAGCATAAAAATGTTTTATAATTTTATGTACATTCAAAAATATTTTATAAGATTTACATTAATTTATTCATATTCGACGACCTCTAGCCTAGTTGGTAAGACACCGGTCTTACGCTCGAAAGTTTCGGGTTCGATACCAAATGGTTTCCAAAAAATAAATATTCTCAATCTGGTTCAACAGTTCTAAATGATATCCATGATCTGACCATGACCTACTTGATCGCTTTCCAGTCCGGGAGTTGCGGGCTTGTTTCCAGTTGGTACCATTTTTTTAAAGGGATCCAGTCTAGTTTTCTTAAACATCTTTGTGATTGTTTAAAAGATATTGCTACATAGAAATAAACCCTCCAGGTTGTATTTTATATAACGCTCCAGGCTGTAATGTAAAGTTTGTTTAGGAACATTACTCGCACGTCCTAGACTTGTGGAAGTGTTGCTGTTTATCTACTTGCGATATTATTTCCAAAACGTACAATGGCATACTATGAGTTACTTGTCTACTCCATTTCAAATTGATTTTGGTTCTTAAACCGAAGGCACAATGGCTCTTAAACCGAAGGCACAATTACTGGGGTCAAATACAATATTCACGCTGTTAAACATCCCCGTATCATCAATATGTTGATGGGGTATCATATAAATGAATTAGTTGAGGGGTATCATATGAATGTATATTATATAATATCAATATATAAATGAATTAGTTCATTCATAAAGAAATATAAATTAATTGGTATCATATAAATGAATTAGTTGAGGGGTATCATATGAATGTATATCATATTGTATAATATCAATATATAAATGAATTAGTTCATTGATAAAGAAATATAAATTAATTGGTATCATATAAATGAATTAGTTCATTGGTAAAGCTGACATGTTGATGAGTGATTAATTAAATCTTCAGAGTTTGAATTCAATATTTTAGATTTAAGTTCACATTCATCACTTTATTCCATATTTTGTTACCCCACGTTTTCTTCTCGGTGCACACGTTTCTAGTGCATTCATTTGTATCTTTTCAGTATATTTCACGTCCACATTTCACTCTCATACATCTAAGTTCTAATACTGAAATAATGAGTCATGTTGCAAATACTTTTTTTACACAAGACAATGTATGACAGAATACGACATTAAGTGATAAAGGATGAATGTGAACTTACTAGTATAGCTGACGTGTTGATTAAGATGAAAAAGAGTTAACTTGCCCAAACCACTGTCAGATGGTTTGGGCATGTGGAACGAATGAATAAAGAAAGACTAATAAAACAAATATATAGTGCGAATGTGAGTGAAATGTGTGGTAGAGGAAGATCAAGGAAAGTATGATTGGATCAAGTGAATTATGTTTTGAAAGAAGAAAACGTCGAGTCTGCGAAATCGTAGAAATATGAGAAGGTGGATGTAGAAGAGGCGAAGGATGTGTACTCTCTGTCTATCCCGACAGAGAAATGGCGTGATAGTACGTATGTATTATGTATGTGTACTAAATAACTTAGGAGCCAAGTACAAGAAACTTCTCTGTTCGTAAAAATGATATTTTTCTTAATTTTAACTTTTTCCTCTCGTTTCATAAATGCTTCTTTATTTGCTGAAGTGTAATAGTTTGTACGTAATAATTTCGTTAATTGATTATAAATGCAAAGTAATGGAAATAAAAGAACATTTGATATATTTAGGAATCACATATGAAACAAGGTGAATCAATGCTATAGTAATTCCGATCAGGCATCCCCCAGGGTAAAGTGAAGAAACCCGATTGAAAGCGTCATATAATTTTTAGTCTGGACATCGCATTGTACTGTATAACACTTTCGTTATATACAGTACAATCTTGCGGGTTTATTATCAAGTGACAATCTGTTCCAACCAACCAGAAATATATTAAATAAGTCTTAAGTTAAAGCCAGGTTCGAACTCTTTTTAAATAATTAACTGTCTCGTCACCCCCTCTTATTTCGATAAAAATATTCAGCATTTTTTCGATCATGAACTTGCGCTAAATATATTGTTTATTGGCTTTTCCAGTTCATCGTTCTTCTTTTCTACGTCGTCCTTACTGTCCATGCTGTAAAAACTAGTTGCCAATTAATGTAAGACTCCCCGCCATTGACAAATAAAAAAAACGACTGAAAAAACTCTTAATTACAAGTCCTTGTATAGAGCAAACTTTCCTCAAGGGCGTTCCAACTCAGGATTCGAACCTACTTATAAATTTTGATAAAACCTCTCAAAAAGAATTTTCTTTAAGTGCTTCCTAAATCTGCATACGCCACCCATATATCTGATACTAGGAGGCAGACAATTCCTCACCACAGGACATCTCTAAAATAATACACCTCCCTTTTTGATTAATGTGGAACAAACGATTTATTAGATGAAAAAAAGTCGATCTCAAAGGGTTACTTCTCTCCGAAGGAACATCCCTTAGACACATATTCGAAAGATACAATGGAGACATCCCATTAAGGGACTTAAATACAAAGAGACAAAGTTTGAAATCAATCCGTTTGCGACACTTAAGTCGCTAGTGTCGACTTTTTATTATAGAATTGGACCAATATGGTAATATATTATTTATGACTACCGTATATCAATCAACCTAGCAGCTGCATTGAAAATAGACTCGAGTTTAGAAATTTGTGAATCAAGTAAACCAGAATAAACAGTTATAATAATCCAGATCGATACAACAAATTAATCAATAAGATTTTTTTCTTGAATCTTAGAAAAAAACGTTTGTTTCCCTTTGAAGTGTCATGTTTATATTTTTTTAATAAAATAAATAAAACACTTATTTATTCACCACTGTTTTATTTGATTTCACTATCGGTTTCAAAGACCTTCGTCTTTCTCAGTTCCAGTTCAACTTCACCTAACGAGGAAGACGGAGGTTATTGAAACCGGTAGTGAATTCAAATAAAGCAGTGGTGAATACTAAATAACACATAATCGAATCAATAAGAATTTTTATTTCCCTTGTTGGAAGACATCGACGTACAATTGATAACTCTCTTAAGACTATAGAAGCCTGAAGAAACCGTACTCGTATAACCAATTAGTCAACTGTTCGTATTATAAAATATTTATTTATCAAAGTTGGGTTAAATTCATACAGTTGTCAGATGAGATTTCAGGGTAATAGATAGAAATTTGCTTTGTAATATTTCAATGATTACAGAGTTGACTTGTCGGAATTTTATCAGCCATCTCATCTATCAACTCGATGCAAGAATTTCAAAAGTGGATTATGTTACTTCAACGATGTGTTTGCCTGGTGTCACACGCTCGGAAGATAAAAGATTTTATCGAGAATGGCGTGAACTAATATAAATCAGTATCTTTTTTGTATTCTAAAAGTATCTTCATGGTCTGTTCTTTGTCAACTTGGGTATAAGTTTCTTCGACTATTAGTCTTGAATTTCGTACATATCATGCCGTGTCCTTTGTGGTGTAGGCAGAGATAACAGATCTTCAAACTTTTAAAGAGGCCTTAAGTGAAAATAAAATTGGAATGCTTTTTGAAACATCTGGGTTCCAACGGAATTCAATTTCTTGGTTTTACCAATTATACCTTGGAGGTACATAGATACATACAGATCATCACGCAGTGTCCCTTGCGGGGAAGGCAGAGAGAACAGATCTTCAAACTTGTCTATCTTAGCACACAACTTTCGCCTACTCCACATTCATTCACAATGTTCTATTATTTATACTTATCACTTAACTTTCTTTTAAAATCTGGTCTACTTATCCATCTACGATTTCTTCAGTCTATTTCTACGGACATCTTGCATTTCTGACTTGTCATTCATTCTCTTCACATATTCAAATAATTTCTTCATATTCAAACGTCCATTTTATTTATGCAGTCATTTATGATATATTCATCTCGTCTTCTTTCATACATTGGCACATTTTCGTGTTTTCTAATAATCAACATTACCTATCTTTCGCAGTACTTTTGTCAATAAGGATCGCGTTCCTGATCAACGTTGATTGTTTATAATTTAATTGAAACAATTTTATTTCACAAGCCATCCTAAACTGTCCCGCCGACCTTTAATATCTCGCCGAAAAATTTCAACGCCTCCATGATATGGACTTTCGCCACGCTCAAGCAGAGATTGATTGCCTTTTAGCAAGTCCAGTTCATCATTCCCCCTTCTTCACGTCGTATTTTACTGTACATTCCGTCAGACTCTGGAACCAGTTACCGGCTGCTGTAAGACTCGATCTCGTTGGCTGGTTTCAAACTTTGGCTTTTTAAAAAAAGTTACATCTCTCTTCAACGACGAAAGCTGTTTTTACATCAATCATATTATCTTATCCTTTCTCAGTCTTTGGTGATATTTTCAAAAAAAATGTTTTACTGTTTATTATTTTTTTTAAACAACGTTGTACTCAGCAATTGCCACTAATCTGCGAACTCATGTCTGATTGGATGGAAAAGATAATAAATTATGGAATAAACTGAATGGAATAAAATCACCACTTGCATACTTTACAATAATGTACTAAATAAATAAGTTATTTTTAACAAAACTAGTTTCAAGCTTTTCATGTCAACCTCAGTGATATATTCAATGGACTATTGGACTTGGCTCCCATTTGTGGCATGCACTCGGGACGACAGGACTTGCATACATTTTCGTCTGACGGTGTTTCAAGTCCGATTATAAGGTAGCCTGTTTGTATCTTTTTTTATCATGTTGTTTTCCCAGACTTGCGAGTTAACCTACTGAAAGTACAAGATATAATAATAACAGCCTTTCTTCCAATATGTACACTTATTTCTTACCTAGGTCAACATTATTCGTAATTAACATATATAACTCAGATAACAAAAGTTGTCTACTGTGCAAAGCTCACTATCGTAAAGCAATATATCAAATTGCGAGTTGATTTTCTGTAACATTTTTTATATGGTTATTAGTTAATTAGGCACACCGTCCTATAAAGAGGATGGTTTATGTCAATAACAATTTGAAGAAGATGAGACAGTGTGAAAATATGTAAGAAACTACTGTTGTACTAAATATTTAAAGAGTTTTGGACAATAAATTCAGATATGTGACTATAAATTAATGGAAAATTAAGTGCGAGTAGGTGGGACATGTTGAACGGACGGGGGACATTTACAATTGATTCAAGATTGTATACGGTACGCAATGGACACTCAAAGAAAACATGGTCGAGGGTTTCCTCACCCATTCCACACGTGTACATAGGGATTTCTTTTATATGGAATTTTTATAAAGGTTGTTTCCTATCAGACAGTTGCCTATTCTTATTCTGAATATGAACTACAAAATTCGTTTGAACAGGTTTTTTTTGTGTTTATTTGAACAGTTTAAGGGGGTGAACCGCACTTTTGTAACTTTTGCCAGACGGTATGCGATTTCATTTCCGTGTATACCCTGATGAGCGGTAATTGAAACAAAATATTTTTTTTTAAATTCCATATAAACCATCGTTTAATTGTTAAATATTAAAATTCCGATTGAGTTGTTATTGAGTGATGTTTTTGCATTATTTCCTTTATATGCATGTTTGCATTATTTCTATATTTGTTGATAATTTTTATTATTATTTTACGAGCATTTAGAGTAAACAAACTAATGTATATACAATAATAATATGTGACCACTTTCGCACTGTATATTTAACGTTGAATCACTGTGCAATCACGGGATGTTAGATAAAAATCGCATGACAAGAGAAAACGCGTACGGTATCAACTAAATGTTAAAATGGAAATATTTAATGTTGATAAAAAGCCGCGAGATTGTGGGAAAAGTTCTAAAAGTTGGATATATTGTGAAGTCGTTTATCAATTAAAACATTACTAAGTAACAGAAAACATTAAACTGCGCGTAATTAACAAATATTTCAAGACAATGCATGGAAATTCAGAAGTGGACGGGACCTACATACCTATGGGATTTCCGTGTTTCAATTATTTATTGTCTGTGGGAAATCCATTGAGTATATTTTTAATTAAAAAAAACTTACACGGTAAAAGGAACTTTTATATAAGAAAAATACAACAGGAGTCAGAGTGGCTGAGCTGATGACTGAATGGTTTTGTATAAAGAAAGGAGTCAAACAGGGATTTGACATTACACATCCTTGTTTGGCTTGAAAGACTGAATAAAGTATGGTTGGGTTAAGTCAGTTATATTTTGAAGGAGGGAAACGTAGAAAGTCAGAGAAATTGTAGGAGTCGTTTGAGGTGTATGGGCGTAGAAGAGGCGAACGTATATGTCTAGATAGGAAAGTCTGCAATATGTCCTTTCTGCCTACCTCAAGAGGGGAACGGCGTGATGGTATGTATTTGTATAAATATTTTTTT